>JBAMCM010000099.1:0-48099 GCA_037075145.1 Scaptodrosophila latifasciaeformis | reverse complement strand
TTTGAAATGGGATTCATCTTCTAGGAATCTCTGCTTGTACAAATTATGAGTTCCTGGTCAGAAGTCTTCCCATCGGCGATACACTCCCAGTGTATGTAGTGGTGCGAGATTCCTTCCAGGTGTGGGTGAGTCTGCAATCGTATCCGGAGTGCGCGTTTGGGCACTTGCTGGAAATGATGATTACGAAGACTAGGTTGGGAGTGCACTTGCTCTCCTTTATTGTTGGCCGTTGGGTACAACAATGAATTAATTAATATTCGGGTTATTTGCGGCTATTGCCGGAGCTGAACTTTATTGACAATGTTGGTCAAGATACAAAATTAAACTAAACTAAAAGAATCAAAGTGGACAGTGGAGTTTGAATATTTGCATAACATCATGCATTGACTTCATGGTCGGCAAGCCGCCTCAGCCATTCCACAGCGCGATAAGTCAAATGCACATAAACAAGTGTCATGTTACCTTCCACGGATGTTCTTATGCAAAATGCAGAACGTCAATGTATGAGTTATGTGTGGGAAAATTAATACATAATTGTCTGGGCTATTTGTACTTAACTACTCCCCCCTTAGAATGTGACCGTCCTCGGGCACCGTGTAGCTCTCCGTGATTTGTTGCAATTTGTTGGCCGCTCGCCTTCTCCTGTAGCATTGGCAAAGGAGGATTGAGCCGCTAAATATAGCACTGACGCATACGCCAATGATGAACCAAATTCTAGGGGATCCGCCTGCTGACACATCACTCATAAAGTTGTGAATGACCTTGAGGTTGTTTTCGTTCATCCTCTTCAGTTGTGGTAAGCTTAGCACTGGATCGTGCCCTATGATGTTCAATAATGGAGAGGCAGCTATACCGGGCATCCGCCGCAGCTCTTCATTGTGGTTCACATAGCGAGTACCATTTACCATGGCCTGATGTTCGAAAGTTATGAGATAGGTGCCCAGTATGTTTACCTCTGGTCCGCCATCTGTGCTGACGCTTGCCCGCTGTTCGTTTATGATGATCACTCCTTCGTCGACAACGTGGATCATCTCTAAATGGCTGGGCTGCGTCTGGCAGTCGACTGCGCCACCCGCGTGTAATCCGCGTGCGCATGTGTCGTGCTGTGCCATTCTGCAGATAGTAGCAAAACTTGTTGGTGAGCAATCGGTTACCGCCAGGATCCCTTCGGAGCACTCGGCGACGATGTTGTCCTGTAGCTTCAGCACGATGTCGTTGTGGGCCACCGGAAAGACAGATACCTTTTTGCAGATTGCCCTGACCTGGGGGTACTCTATAAGCAAGTGTACAAAATCAACGGACTGAAGGACTCTGATACTGGCCACTTCCATTAGGCTGACTATGGGAATCTCTGTGAGCATTTCATCAAAAATCATTTTCAAGTCATTGTGGTTTAGTATCGATGGATTAATTATTTTTGATTTAGCCAAAGTTATGGTGAGCATTAAGTTTTCTATTTCCGAAATTAACATTCTATTTCGCGCCAAAAGGGTTTCATATAAATGCGGGGTGTCTACCGCACCCTTCTGCTTTGCTGCAAGTATCTTGTTAACTGTGTCCGTGAGTCGATTGATCTGTTTCTGTGTTTCGGTATTTATAATCACCTGTCTATTGTTCGATTCTATCAGCTGAGACTCGGAAAACCTTATTTTTTCGAAATCTGCGGCATCCGGCGTGCCTGCCACTACTTTCAGGACCGAGCCTAGGAAATCCAAGCTTCTAGCTAAACGATGGTGGACATTTAATGTGGACAATAACCCCCTGGTGTGCTGCAAACCTACATCTAGTAACTTGCGCATATGTGAGTTTGGGAAGTACTCGGACAATTTCTGCGTTTCATCAATGATGCTAATAAATTCTGTCAAATTGGTGGAGTGTCTTACTACCCTGGTCTCATTCCAAATCATTACATCGCCGTCTATTATAGGAATGTAACTGGAATGGGAATAGTCGGTGACTTTCGATTGTGCTGATGCCAGCACTGCGATGATGATAGCCACAAGCCTGTAAAGAAGCGATAGAACTAAGCGCTATAGTATAATGTTCAATTGAACAGTTCAGCGTAAAATTACGCTGATGCTTACTTCCTAGTTATCGTAAGTTGTCCTTGTGGACCACCCTCCCCCTAATGAGAACAGACGTTCCCAGGTCTGCTTGTATGCTCTCTTCGGAACATAAGGGAGTCAGCTTATTTCCTAGTCTCTTATTTTTTTTTACGAATACCGTCTCCCCTACCTCGAAAACTCTATTCTGCCTGCTTGCGTTGCAGCGTGCAAGTTGTGCTTCTTGGGCCTTTGCGATCTTGTCGCTAATCGCCCGTGTGCGCTCTTCATTGGCTTCGTACAATGCGTCGAGAGGCTTTTCGCCTATGACTGAATGAATGGTCTTGTTATACTCGATTGTAGCCTGTACTATAAGCTGGATTGTGTCGCTTATATTTCTGTCGATTTTCATACATCTGGCTATTTCCGCCAGGGTGCTATGATAGCGTTCGACCTGCCCATTTGAGGTGCTATGAAGTGGCGGCGCATTTACCACGTCTATTTTGAACTGGTTCCTTAGTAAAGACGTGATAGTCTCTGAGCAGAACGCTGGTTCGTTATCGCAGTAGATTGTGCGAGTTCTGGGAAACAGATTCACTAACTGCATGACTGGGTTTCGAACGTCGGCTATTGTTCGTGACCGCAGTGGTTGCACAACTGCAAATTTAGAAAATTTGTCAATACATGTCAGGAATTTCTGATTACCTTTCGAAAAAATATCAATGTGCAGGAGTTCTCCTGGCCTTCTTGGAATTGGTGTCTCACCGAATTCTTGTTTTTTTGGGTGTCGATCGTACTTAGCCTTTGTACAAACTCGACAATTTATGACCGCTTCAGCGGCTCATTTGGACATTTTTGGGAAGTAGTAGTCCCGAAGTATTTGCTTAACATTTTCCTGAGCGGCTCTGTATGCCCTGTTATGCTCTGTATTGACTATTTCTGCCTGCTCGGATTTGTCCGTAATGTCTGCTACGAACGTTTTGCAATGCCAGAATTTCGTGGCTGGGAAACTAAGCACAATTTCGTGCTGGAAGCTGGCTAAAATAGGCAAATCACAGTAGACCGCGTTGACGACCTCCGGATTAATCACGGCTTTAAGTTCCTGAATGAGCTGGTCTCTGTCAGTGAAGTGAATTATGTGCCGGCTTTTGGTTGTGAACATAATAATGCGTCTGGTTAAGGAGAATCACGCCTCTTCTAGTACGATTTGGTTTCTGAATCAATTTAGTGGTTTAACAGTTGACTCAATTGTATATGAAAGTGACTGCTCGCTATGCACTGTAGCTGCATCGGATCTCACCCCATCGTCCAGTACATTGACGTTCTGCCTTGAGAGAGCGTCGGCCACCAAATTTTCTTTGCCAGGCTTATAATGTATCTTTACGCCATATTCCTCAATTTTCGCCTTCCAACGCTTAATCTTTGCGTTTGTATTCTTTTCAGATACCGCAAAGATTAGAGGTTGGTGGTCCGTGTAAATGTGCAGCTCCCTGGAGCCATACAAATACTGCTGTAACTTGCCCAGGGCCCATAGCCAGTAACTCTCTTTCGTTAGTGGCATAGTTCTCTTCGGTCTGTTTGAGGGTTCGCGAAATCATTGCGATCGGGCGGCCCCCTTGTGACAACACCGCGCCTATACCATTTGCAGATGCGTCAGTCGTTAGATCAAACGCTTTTCTAAAGTCTGGGTACATTAACATCACATCTTCTGATGCTAAAATGTTCCTCAGACGATTGAAGGCATCGCGTTGCTCGGTGTCAAAATTGACCTCGACTTTCTTTGACATGTGCTTACTCACAGTGCCATTTTTGCCCTTGAGTATATTCGTTAGTGGTCTCGCAATGGACGCGAAATCTTTTACGAACACTCGGTAGTAACTAGCGAGCCCAAGGAATGAACGCAGAGCGTACAAATTTGTTGGCTCCACATATTCCTGGATTGCTCTGATTTTCTCGGGGTCTGTCTTCGCCCCGCCTCTAGTTACCACGAACCCCAGATATTCGACACTTTCTTTGAAGAACTGTGTCTTTTCTCTGGATACTCTCATGTTAGCCTCACACAGGTTTTTCAACACTGTATCAATGTGTTTAACATGATCGCTTTCATTCTCAGAGAAGATTAATACGTCATCAACATACACATAGCATATTCTACCTATATGTTCGCGTAAAACGTCGTCAATTGCTCTCTGGAAGGTGCTTCCCGCATTCTTCAAACCGAAAGGCAATCTACAGAACTTCTTCTCTCTGTCCTGCTCAGCTAGGTATATCTGGTGATATCCAGATTTTAAATCAAGTGTTGTGAAGAATCTAGCTTTTCCAAGATTCGCTAGAATCATTGGAATACTCGGCATTGGGTATCGATCAGCGATCGTTTTCTCATTCAGTTTCCTGAAATCGATCACCAGGCGTTTGTTTTTATTGCCATTGGCATCAAACCCCTTTTTATCCACTACCCATACCGGACTGTTATACGCGGACCTAGATGGCTGAATGATGCCATCCTTCAACAACTGTGCGATCTCGTTGTTAACGAAATCTGCTACACCCATTGGGTATGGGTACAGTCTCGAGTAAATCGGCTCATTGTGCTCAGTGGGAATATTCGCAACGACTGATGTGTTAAAGGGCAGCGCTTCGTTAGAAACCGCAAATGCCTTTATTCTTCTAAGAAGCATCTCCTTGAAATCTTTGCGTACCATTTCTGGCACAACAATGACATCGATGCGTGTGAAATTCACATTGATGCATCGGTGGAACTTTAACTGTTCTGATATACTCCCATATTTGATAGCGCTGTCGCGCAAATTTAACACCGCTCCCGACTGCGTTAGCAGATCGAAACCTATTATAGCGTCAAATGCGTCTAACGATTTTAATATAAAGAATGTAGCGATTTTTCCAAAAATTTTTATTTTACATTTCTGGGTGATTTTACTGGAGCCGTGTATTGAGCTCACAGTAAACTGGGAGTCGACAGGTTCTACATTTTTGAGCTCCTTTAGGGGCCGAATGTAGTTTTTTGCCGCTCCGGTGTCAATCAAAATATTTAGTGTTTTGCCAGCCAACTGCCGCTGTATGAAAGGCAGTTGGGACCGTCCCCTAAAAAATTGAGCTGCTCGTCTTCAGAGTCTGACTGCTCATTATCTATTTCGGCTATTTTTTGCTCCGCCACAACAGCATATCTCCTGTTCGGGTCTTCGGCGGGCTGCTGAGCTACATTATTCACTCGCTGCCGCCTCTGCCCAGATATGCGCTCGGACTCGTTTCGTCTTTTCTTTGCCAACGATGGCTCATATGCACCTGTCTGTGGTCTATCCTGGGAAATCGCATGACTAAACTTAGCTGTCGACTGATCCACTTCCATTGGTTCCTGCTCTGATTCTTGGGAAGGCTTACTTTGCCCCTGCCTGCGAGTGAAATGCGGATTCTTATCCATGGCTTTCCCATTGGTGGTGCTGGTCACCGGCTTCTCGTTTCCCCTGCCATACTGTTTGCTACCGCCAGCTTGGCTTCTGTCTTCGACAGCTTTTTTCTCTATACTGGCCTCAGCTTCGCGGGCCAACGCTAAAGCGGAAGGCAAATCTTTCGGCTGGGCTGGGAGCACTATTGATTTTAATGATATTTTCAAACCCGATATGAATGCATGCAAAGCATCCTTTCTTGCTTCCGTATTGAGGAACGCTGCACCCTCAGGCTAGTAGCTCATCATGATCTTATTTGTGACGAGTGTCAACTTTCGTTCGACCTCATCGTAATATGCCATGAGGCTTAAATCTCCCTGTCTGACCATCTCTAAACCTTGCTTTAGACTTCGTAAAGAAGTTTTATCTGCATATGTGCAATCTAGCCTTGCTATGATTGCATCGAAATTTAACGTGGTATTATGTGACACTAACAACGCCCTTGCCGCTCCTTTTACTTTGTTTCGTATAATTGCAACGGCTTGATAATGGGCTTCACTACCGGCATACGGCTTGAAAATCTCGTATGCATCTAATGCTGACTGCCGCCATGCCACATATTCATCATGGGCACCATCGAAGTCAGGCACTGACTTAATTATATCCAATTTCACCTCGCACTTTATGCTCGGGTCAATTGATATTCTGTTTTATACTTCTACTTGAGGCACTTCAATTTTCATACTGTCCAGCTGCCCTTTCAATACATTCAACTGAACACTGAACTGTTCAACTAAACGCCTTTCTTGCAGCGCGAGGGCGCCGTCTACCAAGGCCTTGACCTGTGCTGGGTCCATTTTTCTACAAAAATTTTCGTCGTCACTATGCTCTTCACTATCGTAGTGCGCTCTGGCTTCTCGCCAACTCATCTGCGACTCTATTTAAGTACGTTCGCTTTTCGCTATGCCGATTAAATGCAATCGGCCACCACACGAAATGACAAGAAAAAAAATCACTCAAACACGCCACAATTAACACATTCAACGACACTATTAATTTAAATTTTATAGAGGTTAACTTCGGTTTTATTTATCTGGCTTTGTTTTTTTTTTTTTTTTTTTGTTTTTTATTTTGACTTGAAAATAATTTTATCAAAAGGCTCACTTACATGACAATTTATCACGCTGTCTATCAGTGGTGAGTTCTAATTATACGTTGGGCGCCAATTATGAGTTCCTGGTCAGAAGTCTTCCCATCGGCGATACACTCCCAGTGTATGTAGTGGTGTGAGATTCCTTCCAGGTGTGGGTGAGTCTGCAATCGTATCCGGAGTGCGCGTTTGGGCACTTGCTGGAACTGATGATTACGAAGACTAGGTTGGGAGTGCACTTGCTCTCCTTTATTGTTGGCCGTTGGGTACAACAATGAATTAATTAATATTCGGGTTATTTGCGGCTATTGCCGGAGCTGAACTTTATTGACAATGTTGGTCAAGATACAAAATTAAACTAAACTAAAAGAATCAAAGTGGACAGTGGAGTTTGAATATTTGCATAACATCATGCATTGACTTCATGGTCGGCAAGCCGCCTCAGCCATTCCACAGCGCGATAAGTCAAATGCACATAAACAAGTGTCATGTTACCTTCAACGGATGTTCTTATGCAAAATGCAGAACGTCAATGTATGAGTTATGTGTGGGAAAATTAATACATAATTGTCTGGGCTATTTGTACTTGACTTACATACTCTGCCCGTTAGTACCGTCGAATCCATAGCTTGCGATCAGTTTGACACCTATTATGTTTTCATGCCTCCTAAAAACCTCCTCTTGCATAAGAATAATTCGACTGGCCGTATGATTCAGCAAATTTTGGAGAGATACTTGGGCAAAGGTCTCTGTCACATGAACTCCCGCAGGTCTACACGCTAATTTAGCTTCTCTGTCTTTATTATACGATGGATAAATGTTGCTAAATTGTGTTTTGTTCAAAGCTCTTATGTCGTTGTATTGGCTTTGGTTAGATAGCTGTCAATCAAAAATGCAAGAGCCTGAATTGGTGTGAGCGGTACTGGCTCTGAGAATATCAATTTCTTTCTAATTTCAGTGGATGCAGTTGAAGTTGAAATGGTTTGCTTTAATACAAAAGCAGTATCGCCCATTTTTTTCCTTTTTGGCTGAAATGGATGCTGCATATACAAGAAGACTTGTATTATTTTCTTCAATATTAGCCAGATCCGTTGCTATTTTTCTTTGGAGCCGTGATACTGCATCACTGTAAGAGAGTCGAGGTCGTCCCATTAGACAGCATGAAGCGACTTGGTTGTTGTTTTGGTCCACGACAACCATCATCGTGGATGAAAGCCAACTGGAATGTTTTTTTTTTTTAATGCTTCAATTGTACGGTTACATTTAGCAAGATTTTTCATTATATATAGGTGAAAGCTTCTGATTTGCTTAGCGATTTTAGCTTTCTCGTCAATAGTAATATCATTTAATTTAAATTCGCCAACAATCCAGTCAACTAAGGCTTTGTCATTTCGATCTCCTTTGATACATTCATCCAGCAGAACCGATCGGCTAATCTCAAAATTGTCTTAAACGGAAAAATAAAAATAGCAATGGCAAATTTAGGCAAAGGCGTTACTAACATCAATTTAATTACAGTTATTAGTTTTTGGCACAAGTTGGCACAAATCATTTCTAACTCCGCAATAGACGAACACTGTTGTTGATATCGATTTGAGGAATGAAACAAATTGTGATCTTTCAGTTGTTTAATTAATTTATATTTTTATTTTGTTTAATTGCGCTGCAACACCGACACCACGACTTGCTTCTAGCGAAAAATATAAGAAGTAAAAGGAGCAGTGTGTCCACATAATTCGAGAATATAAAAGTGTTGGTAAACGTTATTTTTCTAAACTTAATTGAGATTTTGCCTAAACTAAGACGTAAACAAAGATAACAACAATTACAACATGGAACACATAATTCTAAATCAGTAAGTTAAATCTATATTAATCATACCTTGACCGTTATGTTCCATTTTATTTGTAAATATTTGGACACGTGGTGTATTTTTAACAGAATCACAAATTTGAGTAAAAGCTTCGCGCCAATTTTGCTTGAACAAACAGCTGATCAAACTTATGAATTTGATATCGCATAAAAAATGCAGTGTTGCAACTTAAATGTTTTAAAATATCGTTTTGGTGTCCCTAATGTATGCTCTTTCATAATATATAGTTCAATTTAAAATAGAATTTACAAAATTTTTGACTTTATACCAAAAAATAGGGAATCTGGCCCAGTGTGCAATCGAGAGTTCGAGGTTCAATGTCAGGAAGCGTCTTGCGGTCGCTTCTTTATGCTATCTACGCTGCAGATATCCCCACTCCCAGTAAACAGAAGATGCGCATGGCAACATTCGCTGACGATGTATGCGTGCTATATGCATCAAAATGTGAATACGAGGCTACAGACGGTATCCAGGAGCACCTCCACTCATTTAAGGAATGGGCTATAAAGTGGAACGTGAGTGTGAATCCTCAAAAAAGCGGTAACGTCTGCTTCACCCTAAAACGTGGAACTCCCCCAGCAGTAGCCATCAATGACACTCCAATCGAGCAGCCAACGAAAGCCAAATACCTTGAAATCACGCTTGACTTTCCGCGACCGTATATCACACTCTGTAGAGATGTGCAGCGCGAAACGGAGCAACCTCTACTGGCTAATAAAAAGGAAAAGCAGGCTTCCTCTACGATGAAAGCTGCTTATATATCGACAAATTATTGGTGTTATGAGATTTAACTATGGGGAATCGCGGCGTCACACGGTAAAAAAAATCCAAACGATGCAAAACAAGACAATGAGATTAAATACTGGTTGCGAATGGTACTGTCGAAAATCTGACTACTGTCGAAGAAAAGATATCGTTTAACCCCAGCAGGTACAACGAGAGCCTGCTGTCCCAACAAAGCAGACTTGCCCGACGCCTATGAAACTCAAACACGAAGATTATAAAGGAGGCATTTTAAACTCCTTATCAATTAAATTAAATTACAAAAAAAAAAAAAATAATAAAAATATAAAATATATAAATAAATATTCTGAATATGTACATTACTAACCTTAAGTTACACAAGCTATAATAAGATAACGCAAACATAGTCTAGGCGAATTATAACAATAGGTACCCATTAGGTTATAGAAAATAATGCTTTCTGATCCCTAATGAAAGAATGTATATATTTAGTTAATGGTCAGTGGTGGTCCTAAAATGCCATGAAATAAATTAAAAAACAATTCCGAATTTTAAACTTAATAATATAAAAAAATGTACACGCAAAAGTCTGTTACAGTGTATTTATATATACATATATTATATAGAAAAGTTGACTCAATTTAATATCTTGTAGCGTATCCCTTTCTCTGCAAAACCTCTGTAAGGCGTTTCGGCATGGAAAGACATAGCTTCTTTGTCTCCTCCGCAGTTATGTTGCCCCATTCCTCCAAATTACATTCTTGAGCATTTTTTTTTTTTATGTTGTTGTGTGCTTGCAAATTTTTCTCTCGAGAAGATCCCACAAATGCTCAATAGAATTAAGATCAGGACTTTGCGGAGGTGTTCGCAACTGATTTTTAATATTATAAATAAGCCAAAGCTTTGTATTCAATGCAGTGTGCTTTGGGTCATTAACTTGCTGGAACCAATATTCATTTTCCAGCCCCAATTTTGTAGCGCTTTGCTTCAAATTTTTTTCAAAATGTCGATATAGAGTCCTTGATTCATAACTGACTCGATAAGTGTCAAATTTCCGACACCGCTTGCCGCCATACACCCCCACACCATTATTCCGCTTCCTCCTTGTTTTACCGTGCCAACTAAATTTTCTTTTTTGAAAGCTTCTCCGCTTTACCTTCATACCAAAATATTGCAAACAATAAATTAGAGTTAAGCTAAAAAAAAAATCCCAACGTTATCTTCGGGCTGCCGAAGATTACAGACTCTTTCCGCAGTTGTTCCTGCCGTAAATCACATGAACGGGGTTGGTCAGCTAATAGGGCCGCTTTAGGTTCGTATGACAGCTATATGATATAGTAGTCCGAAATGAATAGTAGAGCGAAATGAATATACTCTTCTTTCTGCGAAAAGAATATAAAAATGGATTAATTGTATGCATAAATGGCCGAACCATTTGAGTTCAAGGCTTAATTTTAAAAGTGTGTATGTAAGAAGCCTTTATACCATGCTTCATCAAAATAACTTTAAAACTAAGAGACTAGTTTGCATAGAAACAGATGGACATATCTATATCGACTCTATTTAATATCAGAATCCAAATTTAAATTTATATTGAAAAAATCAATTAAATCAATAAATAAATATATGTCTCACTTTCAATAATTTTTTTTGGTGATAACAGTTATTCTTCTTTGCACTATTTTTTGTTGGAATTCGATGTGCAGAAGTTTTTCATGTTGCCTTCTCTCGTGTTGTAATCAATAAAGCAAAGCCAAATCCAAAAAAGGCAAGAGCACCGATATGGAAAGGTGGACACTTACCATCGTATTCGACTGAGAGCTTTCCATTTGAAGGAAATATCAATCTTCCAACTTGTATTAATGAACTGGAAACACCGGCAGACTTTTTATACCCTGTACCTAAAAAGGTACAAGGGTATATTAAGTTTGTGCAAATGTATGTAACATAGAGAAGGAGACGTCGGAGACCCCCCAAAGTTACCCACAATATGATCAGGGTGACTAGAGAAATTGATATAGCCATGTCCGTCCGTCTGTCCGTCTGTCCGCGCGTACGCCTAGATCTTAGAGACTATAAGAGCTAGGATAACCAAACTTGGGATTCGGACTCCTTATGTGTGTACGCTGGTCAAGTTTATTTTTTTTCTCCCCCCGCCCCCCCTTCCACCCCCTCATTTTTTCAAAGCCACATAATTTCTAAACCTTTCGGATTTAAGTATTAGTTGCTTCTGAAAAGTTGTTAGGAATCTAAAAATCTTTCGATTGATATCAAACATGACTAAAATTGGACCATATTTACTCGAGATATACAAAAAACAAATTTTGAGGGTCAAGATTTTAATTCCCCTTGCCTAACTGGCAAACTGCCGAATGAGCAGTCCGATAGAAGGCGTGCTTGCAATATTGTGAACAATGTGTTTTTGGATTCAAAGGAATATTAAGACCAGAGGTTTTATGTGAATGCAGGCGACCAGGGTTACCACCCGACTAGGGTTGCCACCTTTTTTTTTTTAATTCCGTCTACTAGGTACAGGGTATCCCAAACTCGGCCGCGCCCGAGTTTAACGTTCGGCTTCATTTAAATTTTTTTTTACCGACGATCTGATGAATTTCTTGATTGAGCAGACAAATCTATATGCAGTCCAAGTTGATATAAATAGGCCAGCTAATATAACTTGAAATGAAGTAGAGCAATTTATAGGCATGGACATATACATGCCGTTGGTAAAGTTACCATCTTCAAGACTATATTGGAATAAGACTATTGGTCAAGACTTCATATATAACACCATGACTTGCAATTGATGGAAAACTATAAAACGTTTTCTGCACTTCAACAATAATGAAGATGTGAAGTTGGCAGGTGAAGCCGGGTTTGACAAGCTATTCAAGATTCGACCGGTACTGGACAAAATCCGTAATCAATTGTTGCTCGTACCTAAGGAGGAGCCCAAAGTGATACATATCCGGAAGAAGCACCTAATTTGGGAGTAAGCGGTAATGTCGCAACAAGACTATCGGCAACCGTACCAAAAGGAAAAAACTTCAAATTATTTTTCGACAATTGGTTCAATAGTCCCAACCTTGAAGTCTACCTTATGAAAAATGGTATATTGGCTTTGGGTACGGTAAGGGTTAATCGAGTACCTAATTCAAAGATGCAAACTGAAAAAGAATTAAAAAAGAAAGGACGTGGAAACATGGTCGAAAAAGTAGCTAATATCGATGGAATTGAGTTTGGCCTCGTCTCTTGGTTTGACAATAAAGTAGTCGACATTCTTTCTACTTATGTGGGAAGCAATCCTGTTTCAGCAAAAAAGCGATACAGTAAGAAAGACAAAAAGTATATAGAAATCGAGTCTTCTAAGGCAGTTGATGAGTACAATTACCATATGGGTGGCGTTGATTTACATGATTCTTTTCTGGGACTTTATAGAATTCAATTGCGTTCAAGAACATGGTATAAAGAAAAATTTTTCCACATGATTGATATGTGCGTGATTAATTCGTGGATTTTATACCGTCAATATATGCCACTGTTCGACTTTAAGCTTTCTATATCTGAGCACCTGTGCAAGGCAGGAAAAATAAAGAAGCGTGGGCATCCTGGGATGACTCCAACTGCATCGCCGACTACATGCAGGAAAGACACTCCTTCTACCAGCAAGCGAATGAGGCACCAGGATTTTCCCTTAAATTCTGTGCGAGAGGGCAAAATTGGACATTTTCCCATTTGGAAAAAGAATAGGCAACTCTGCCAAAACGATCGTTCCTTCCGATCATACACCTTTTGCGAGAAATGCAATGTATTTTAATGTTATAATGAGAAAAGAAACTGTTTTGCCAACTTTCACATGATTGCATAGAAAGCCATATATGGCTTCATTTTTTTCCCCCAAACTATGGCCCCAAAAAAAAAAAAATATTTCCAAATACTGTAGAGTCCGGTTATAACGACTCCGCTTATAGCGTCAGTCCGGTTATTGCGACGGAAACTCGATGGCTTGGTTGGTCCCCATACAAAGTTATATGAAAGGACCTCCGGCTAGTACGTCTCCGCTTTTAGCGACAAACCGCTTATACCGACGAGATTTTTCATAATTCAACCGGATATTGCGACGTTGAAAAAAAAAAAATACAGCAAAACAATGCCACCAAATTTAAGCACCAAACGACTTTGTTAGAAATGTATGTATCTATCAGTGACTGACGTCACAAAAATGTTTACACCGTGCGTGTGCAGACCTCATACCTATATGCCATGAGATGTCCCGTTATATTTCTAGTGTTTTCTGCTTTTCCCAATATAAATTAATGCGTAAATTCGCCAAATGTAAGTTAATGCTATAAATGTGCACTATGAGCTCATTCAGTTTACGCTTGCGACTTGTGCATTACGCTCACAAAATGTCTTTAAAACGAAAATGCTTCTACGTCGAAGAAAAAATGCAAATTATTCGGCGCTTGGAAGCCGGTGAACGTTACTGTGGCAAAACAATTCTGCGTGAGCCACACAACAATTGTCACAATACAAAAAAATAAAGAAAAAATTAAAGCTTTATTTAATAGTAATGTCTTAAAGGCAAAACGCGTCAGAGTGTCAACTCAAGATCAAGTCGATAAAGCATTGTTACAGTGGTTCATAATGCAACGCAGTCGAAGAATCCCATTGCTTCAGGAAAAAGCTAATTTTTTCGCTAAACAATTTAAAATTGAAAATTTTAATTGTTCTGCTAGTTGGATAAGCCGCTTTAAGATCCGGCATAATATCGTCGCCGGTACAGTCAGTGGAGATTCTTTGTCTGTACAAACAAGCGATGTAAGCGAGTGGCTTACAAAGGTTTGGCCTACACTACGTAAGAATTTCAAAGATGAGGATATTTTTAATGCCGACGAAACTGGACTGTTCTACAAATTAACTCCAGACAAAACATTTAAATTTAAAGGTGGGAAGGAAAATCATTTTGAAGGAATGTGTTTATTGAAATTTTAATTTATAGGTGAAAAATGCACTGGAGGGAAGCTGTCCAAGGAAAGTATAACTGTGCTTGTTGCAGCCAATATGAGTGGTACTCTTAAAAAAAAATGATTGGTTATTGGAAAATCAAAGCAACCTAGATGCTTTAAAAATGTTAAAAATCTCCCTGTTGGCTACTATAGTAATCGCCGGGCATGGATGACATCTCAAATTTTTATTAATTGGGTACGGGATTGGGATGCTGAGCTAAAAAAGCAGAAAAAGATGATATTGCTATTAGTTGATAATGGTCCTGCCCATTCCACAATTAGTGACTTTACGAATAGCACTCTAGTTTTCCTTCCATCAAATACGACATCTGTATTACAACCAATGGATCATAATTCGAGCGATTAAATCAACTTTTCGGAAAAATCTCACACTTAAAACAATCAGCAGTATGGATGAAAACAAAGATGAAAATTACTCGAAAATTACCATCCTTGATGCCATTTTAATGATAAATGATGCATGGGAACAACTTTCGCCATTGAAAATTGCGAATTGTTTTAAGCATTCTGGGCTTGCAAAAGAAAATTTAGAAGGTCCCAGCAGCTCATTTTCAAATGATATTGAAATCGAAGATGACATTCCTCTATCGGTTTGGGCAAGAGCTCTAAGAGATCAGCTACCGATTTCAATAGAAGAACTGGATGAATATAATCTTATTGACAATGGTGCGGCGATTTGTGAGGAATTTTCCAAAGAAAGCATTGTTCAAAATGTATTAGATGACGGACAGGACAGCGATGACAGCGTCGAAGATCAAAATGAAGCTGTGTCACACCTAGCGTGTTGGAGGCATTCAAGACTGCAGAAATTCTTAATTGATTTGTCCAGTCAAATTTTAATGACGAGAATTTAACGCACAGCATGTATCGTTTAAATAATGTTAAGCGCGACTATTTTTATAAATCTAAAACTACCGCAAAACAAACCAAAATTACTGATTATTTAAATTAAGAATAAATAAAAAAAAACATAAGAAATGAAATGTTATGTTATGCTTATGAATACGCATTATATGGATACGACTTATGAAAAACCTATGTAAATGAAATTTATTAAATTTTTTGTTTGATTAAAAAATTAATTTGTATAAAACATATTACATAAAATAAACAAAAAAAAAATTTTTTTTCCACCTTGCGTCTTCCGGATATAACGACGTAAAATCGTCGGTCCCTTGAAAGTCGCTATAACCGGACTCTACTGTATATGTAAATTTAAAACGTGTTATATGTTATTTAAAATTTTTTTCATTAAATATTTCTATGCTCATGCATTAGAGGGTTAAATTTAACTAAATTTCTAACAATTTCGTGTTTTTGCTTGGCACGCGCCTTTTCTATTCTTTTGTTAGACGGCAGACAACCGTTACAGTTTCTACCGAACGTATTCTGGTCACGGGTAGGAGCGGGGGCAAGTAGATGTCTGCACGAAAATGAGAAGCATACAGAAAAACGCAGTGTGCATTTGTATTGGTGTATGCGGACTAGAATATCTCGCCAAATTGTGTTGGTATTGCGTGTAAAGTTAAGAACTACGCATAATTCTGATTTTGTGAAAAGAGATTGAGTCAGTCAGTTTTCGATCATTGCGCGAATAACCTTTACGGATGTGGGTTGATTTCTTCCTTTTGCTTTCAAATTAAACAAACTGGTCACTGATTATAATTCACAATTTATTTAGTTGTTGTCCATTCGACATTACACTTAGACTACTTGTACAAAAATGGAATCGTGCCTTATATAGTCGTCAATCTGCTGACCGAGCAGATTCTAGGAAGGTCTTGCTGGGTCGTTTCAAGGAATCTCCGCTTCGTTCTCCGTTGGTTCCTCGTTGGGCTGTTTCGAGGAATCTGAGTTGGTTCCTCGTTGGGCTGTTTCGAGGAATCTCTGCTGTGTTCTCCGTTGGTTCCTCGTTGGGCTGTTTCGAGGAATCTCGCCGTTGGTTCCTCGTTGGGCTGTTTCGAGGAATCTCTGCTGTGTTCTCCGTTGGTTCCTCGTTGGGCTGTTTCGAGGAATGTCTTAGAGGTTTTGTTTGGGGGTGGGGCTGATGTGGTAACTCCTCCCCCCCTAGTGCGAAGTGACGGCCATACTGATGGGATGGACGAAACGTAGTTGATCGGGATAACAGAGTTGGTTCGGTAAATAGTGTATGAGGATGGTCAGGATGGCAAACGTTGTGTATCTTTTGATTAAGTGTGTCATTGTACAATATGTGTTTGGGTAGAGTTAGAAAGAGTGTGCCATTAAGTGTTAATTTAATGTAAAATATTTTTTGTGTTTCTTTGGATTCTTTTCCTACTTTGAGTAGTCTGTATATTTGCTCTTCTGACTTGTTTGGAAAAAAAAAACAAATTTGATATTTAAAAAGAAAAAAACTGTGTGATCTCTCTTTTTTTTTGGCTTGAGGTCAAGGAATGCATTTTTTCTTTTACTTTTCTTTTTCTGGGATATTATTAAATCGTTCAAGTCTTCATCTTTTAAATCCTTTAGGCAGTCCTGTAAAAAAGTTCAATTACTGTCTCGTCTAGTAGCCTTTTTAATATTGGATTTATGGATCTTTTGTCCTTTACTACTTATGAATGTTGCCCCGTTATCACTTGCCACCTTGTGTTTTGTGAATCTGGGTGTCAGTTTATTCCTTCTGTTTTCCTTTCTGAAAACACTATCTCCCTCTTGTACTGCTATTGGTTGAGTCCTGGTTTCATTTAATTTTTGAATCTTGCTTAATTTGTCTTCTCAAACTCCTCTTTCACTTCTGAATATAATTTAGTTCTGAAGTTGTCTAGTTCTCTTAGGTAGTCTTGTTGACTCCTAGCCTTGTACGTCTGCTCAAAAATGTGGGTTCGTCCTGTAAAAACTTCGTGCGGAGTCAATTTTATCGTAGAGTGAATTGCGTTGTTGTATGTTATAAACGTTTCTGCCAAAATCAAGTCGTGGTCTAGATTGAGTTTTAATGCTCTTTTCTTATCAAGAATTATTCTATAAATTTCCGTCAGGGATGAATGTTATCTCTCTACTGGGGCATTGCTAGTAGATTGTTGAAAGGATGTTATATGTAATATATTGTTATATTGTATTGGTTGCAGAGTTCTTTGAAGAGAATTCCTGCAAATTCGGGGCCTTGATCACACACTATTGTCTTAGGAACACCATGGGTCTTGAAGAAGAACGTCATATGTTTAGTAATATTAATGGAATCCCTAGATGGAATTGTGTAGCCCTCTGCAAATTTCGAGAATTTATCTATTATTGTCAAGACGATCTTATTGTTAATCGAGTATAGGTGTACGGTATCTAGCGGTTTGTTCGGTGTCTCCGTTAGTTGAAATACTAGTTTTTGCGGCTGTCTGTCATACTTAAGAGTCTGACAGATGTCACATTTATTTATCATCTGAGTTATCTTTTCTTTTAAGCAGGGGCAGTATACGTGTCGTTTAATGTGATTAAACGTTTCATCAATTCCTCTATGATTATTCTTTACACGATAGTTAGAAATGTATTCTAATTGTTCTTCTAAAGTTGTAAGTTCCTTTAAATAGGTTGTGCATCTTATAATTTTAAAGTATTTATTTGTGTTGTGTTGCGAAATTTTTTTGCAATGATACGAAAATTGTATCAGAGGTATAAATTGCATGAGTTTTATTAGGTTTTAGAACTGTTTTTAATATGTCAATTATTGTTTTATCGTCGAATAAAGGTCTGGAAATATCCCGTCTGAGCTTGTGTTTAAAGGGTATTTCCAATGAATCATTTGTGTTTTCCTCATTTTTTAATATGATTTGTATTACGAATTCATTTATTGGTCTATTTGAGCTTAGAATTTCTGTTTCTGAAGTGATTGGTATGGTTTCGTTAGTGTTGAGGCTTACCACAATTCTACTTAGTGCGTCTGCCACCATGTTCTGGGAACCCTTTTTATAAATGACTTCACAGTCATATTCTAGGAGTTGTAGTTTCCATCTCACTAGCATAGAGTTGGGTTCTTTTAGGCTCCTTAGCCATACTAAAGGTTTGTGATCCGTCACCAGTTGAAATTTATTTCCAAATAAATATGGTCGAAAATACTTTACTGACCATACTATTGCCAGTAGTTCTTTTTTAATGGTGGCATAATGAGTTTCAGAATCTGATAATGTCCGACTCGCATATGCTATTGGTCTATCATTCCCTATTGTTCCTTGTGACAGTACTGCTCCCATTGCTACATTACTAGCGTCAGTAGTCAAGATAAAGGGTTTAGTGAAGTCGGGGTATTGTAGAATGGGGTCATTGCATAGGAGTGTTTTGCAAAATTCAAATGTTTTAATATAATTCTCGTCGATGGTAATGCCAGACTTTCCTTTTAGTTGTTGAGTTAGTGGCTTAACCCTAAGAATGATTTAATTTCTTTTCTGGTCTTGGGTATAGGGAAAGCTTTAATAGTCTCGATTTTCTTTGGATTTGGCTTGACGCCCTTTTCGGTCACTATATGACCAAGATATTATATTTCTTTTTTTAAAAATTCTGACTTATCAGGTTGGAGTTTTAGATTAGCCTGAGTGAGCCTTTTGAAAATTGAACTCAGGTGGTTGATGTGTTGCTCTAACGAGGTTGAGAAAACTATTACATCGTCGAGATAGATCAAACAAAAGTTGCCATTGTATTCTGCTAATACATTATCCATTACCCTTTGAAAGGTTGCAGGTGCATTGGATAAGCCGAATGGCATTCGAATAAATTCAAAATGCCCGCCCACTGTGGAAAAAGCTGTCTTTGACCTATCTTTAGGGTCTACTTCAATTTGGTGATAGCCACTTGCTAGGTCTAGAGCCGAAAAATACTATGCTCTTCCTAGTTTGTCTAAGATTTCGTTAATGTTGGGCATCGGGTATCGGTCTTTGATTGTTTTGCCATTTAACTGTCTAAAATCTACAACCAGTCTCCACTTCTTCTGTCCCGAAGCGTCCAGCTTTTTGGGAACCAAGAAAACCGGAGCACACCAAGGTGAATGGCTGTGTCTAACTATGTCTTGCTCTAGTAGATTCTTAATTTGATTGGTTATTTCTGTCTTCTCTGAAGGGCTATATCTGAAAGGTCTTTTGTATACTGGTATTTCGTCAGTAGTCTTGATGTTATGTTTAACCATATTGGTGAAGGTCAATTTATCTCCTTCTTTGTAGAAAAGATTGGGGAATTGTTTACATAATTTCTCAAATATGGTTCTTTCTTCCTTGTTTAGATGTTCTAATCTTAGTTTACTTATTGTACCTTTACCCGTACCGGAGTCTACCGTACCATGGTCTTTAATTTGATTTATTATTAAAAATTCGTCCGTGTTGAAATGATTTACTTCTATTGGTATTTCTAGGTATAATTTTCCTTCGTTTTGAGTATAGTTTACCACCTCCATGCAACTATAATAGTTGGATGCATTGTATAGGCCGCCGGTGATAAACATATTCTCTGAAATTTTTTGGTCGTCACATAGGAATGTACCTTCCTTAATTGTGACGGGCAGCATTACCAATTTCTTAGATGCTTCTTCTATGTTCAATGATTCTGTTTTTTGTTTTATTAGTTGGTGTAATTTAACTATGAAATTTGGTGTGTTTAGCGTTCTGCCTGGTATGTCTATTATCCCCAAAATCTTATCCAATGTATCCATACCTATAAGGCCGTCAAAGAAGTTATGAAATTTAAATAGTAATAGTGAAAAGCTGTCGTTACAGTTGTATTTAGTGAATAACTTGATTTCGGTCATTCTGTTTACTTTATGGGAGCCTAAGGCGGTGGTGATTAAAATGGGTGTTTCTAGTGTTTGTTGGTTATGCTCCTCGATAAGATTTGGATTTATAAATGAAGAGGTGGCCCCCGTGTCCACTAGAAATTTTAATGGTCTGCTTGGACCGAAGTTGAATAGTATATAGTAAGGGGCTCCCAACTTTAAACTTGGCTAAGTATCGTGTCTGACCGCCGAGGCTTTTAATTGAAAATTTTCGTCAATGTTATGTAGTTGTTGTTCGTCTTTTAATTTCAAATGATTAAGGGTTGTCTGTTTTTGTTGTCCTGAGCTTCCGTGGTTTCGCGGATATTGGTTGTTCCTGTCATATTGTTTCTTGTCCACTTCTTTTGGCATAATAGCCTTTGTCCTGTTAAATAGTTTGTCATTGTCCCTGAATCTTGAATGATAAGCTGTTTGATCTCTGGGCTTAAAGTTTCTGTCAAAGTCTGGTCTTGTATTAAATCTTTCGTCTCTAGGTCCGTCATATCTACGATAATCTCTCCCAGAATAATTGTAATTATTTGATCTAACATTGTTTACTTGTCTAGACCGATTTTCTCTCATAAAAATATCTCTTTCCTTAATGGCCACGTCGTAGGCCTCTTGGAGATTCTTAGGTCGAAAGGTTCTAACGGTAGTTCCTTATGGTCCTTTAATGCCATGTATAAATGTATACAAGCAAGCCTTTTCAAATGATTCCTTTTTCAATCCCAACGCTATCGAATCCATTCCTGTGTTTTCGATAATTCTACTGTAAGTTGCTCTGATATCCAAAATTCGCTCGTAGAATTCCTGTACTGGTAATCTTTTGTGGACAAGTCCGTGTAATTCAAAGTTCAAAGTTTCTTCGTTTCTTTTGTCAGCGAACTTCCCTATCAAGGTTTCCTTAATGTCATTCCAGTTCAAGCGAACACCCGTTGCTATCAATAACTCATTTGCTTTCCCTTCTATCTTATTTCTTATCGCCCTTAGCAAGAATTGTCCATACGGAGTTTTATCCGTGCCTCTAATTAGCTGGAGTATTTCTTCGACGTTGTTTATGAAATCATTTAGTGTAGCTGGATTTCCTTCAAATGGAATAAGGTAGCGAATACCATCCGGAATTTTAAGGGATTGACAAATATCTTGAGGGGAAATTAAAGGAGGTGAAACAGACTGACTTGTCCCTAATGAAGTATTCATTGTATTTGGTGTAGTAGAAGGTCTAGTTCGCAGAGCTATTGTCGATGACTGAGAGTCGACCACGTCACGAGTGCCGCTGGACTAATTGTTCGCTTTGAACAAACAGTGCAACTTGTTCGTCATTAGCCCAACCGTTTGATCCGACAGAGGATCGTCAAAGGCTGGGCTGTGTTTGAACTTGCAAGCCGCAACCTAGTTCGATTGAACTCAAATCACATGCCGCATCGGTGGAGCCATTTTTTCACACACGTTTGACGCGGTCCACTTCACTAAACTCTAATGTAAGAGTCTCGACCGCAGCAAACTTAATTCACAACACAAGTGCCATATAATTTGAAGTTTAAAATCTTTTTTTTTTTTTTTTTTTTTTTTAAATAATTTGTTATTTTTGTTTTACTTATTTTGCATTTTGTTGTATCTTATAGTACTCCGTTTGAGTTCAAATATCTTCTTTTGGCATCTTTATATATATAGTCACTGCGTGACTATCATAAATGGAAGCCTCGTAGTCCAGTTGCCGACTGCGCCAATAACCTTTACGGATGAGGTATCCGTGGAACTGCCAACTGCTCCTGCTCCTGGTTGGGATGTGGGTTGATTTCTTCCTTTTGATTTTAAATTAAACAAACTGGTCACTGATTATAATTCACAATTTAATTAGTTGTTGTCCATTCGACATTACACTTAGACTACTTGTACAAAAATGGAATCGTGCCTTATATAGTCGTCAATCTGCTGACCGAGCAGATTCTAGGAAGGTCTTGCTGGGTCGTTTCAAGGAATCTCCGCTTCGTTCTCCGTTGGTTCCTCGTTGGGCTGTTTCGAGGAATCTGATTTTTCTCCGTTGGTTCCTCGTTGGGCTGTTTCGAGGAATCTCTGCTGTGTTCTCCGTTGGTTCCTCGTTGGGCTGTTTCGAGGAATCTCTCCGTTGGGCTATTTCGAGGAATGTCTTGGTGGTTTTGATTGGGGGTGGGGCTGATGTGGTAACTCGCGGACTAGAATAACTCTCCAAATTGTGTTGGTATTGCATGTAAAGTTAAGAACTACGCATAATTCTGATTTTGTGAAAAGAGATTGAGTCAGTCAGTTTTTGATCATTGCGCATAACAGACATGCCTCGCTTACGCGCCAGAAAACGTTGCGCGAACAATAATGAGAGTAGCTTGAACACTGAATTTTTAAGAATTTTCAACTATAATTATTTTTCAACATTAATGTTTTGGATCAAAATAATAAAAAAAATATATAAGTTTATTTAATGTGATATGATCAAATTTAATGGCAACTTAATTAATTTTAATGAAAACATATGTTTTTTTTTATTGAAACATAATGCAACTCCAAATTAATTGCACATAACTTGCGAAAATCGTACGCAGTTTGGTTTCTTGCATCGGATTCGCTTCTCTGTCCAAAGTGGGCAATGCCAATATTTCTGCCTGCCGTATAATTTCTGCAATGTAAAATCGGAAGATTGATAATCTTAAAATTTTTTCTGAATTTCCATGAGCTTTTTGGACTCTTTATTTAAGACACAAGAATTTCTAACTGCCATGTCCAGAAATGGAAGAAAAGTCTGACGTGCCAGCGTCTGCTTCTCAATAAAAATTTATATCTACCGATAATGTCATCAATTAAATCAACACCTCCCATATAACTGTTGTATTGAGCTACTTTGAAATAACGATCAATTTGTTGTTGTATTTACGTACAGTATCCTTAGGGACAATGCCCGTATAGAGGGATGACAATGTAACAATTTTTTTGTGAACCCAAGTTGTCACAGATATATTCACTCAAGCAGGGTCCGTTACCTATTCTGAAGATGTACCACGAGGGCTTTTTATACCCTGTACCTTACAAGGTATATTAAAATTGTGCAAATGTATGTAACATAGAGAAGGAGACGTCGGAGACCCCCAAAGTTACCCACAATATGATCAGGGTGACTAGAGAAATTGATATAGCCATGTCCGTCCGTCTGTCCGTCCATCCGTCCGTCCGTGTGAACGCCTAGATCTTAGAGACTATAAGAGCTAGGATAACCAAACTTGGGATTCGGACTTCTTATGTGTGTACGCTGGTCAAATTTATTTTCTTTTCTCCACCCCCCTTCCACCACATCATTTTTTCAAAGCCGTATAATTTCTAAAGCTTAAGGATTTAAGTATTATTTGCTTTCAAAAAGTTGTTAGGAATCTAAAAATCTTTCGATGAATATCAAACATGACTAAAATCGGACAACATTCACATGAGATATACAAAAAACAAATTTTCAGAGTTAAGATTTTAGTTCCCCTTGCCTAACTGGCAAACGGTCGAATGAACAGTCCGATAAATGACGTACTTGCATTATTGTGAACAATGTGTTGTTGGATTCAAAGGAATATTAAAACCAGAGGTTTTATGTGAATGTAGACGACCAGGGCTACCACCCGACTAGGGTTGCCACCTTTTTCAATTCCGTGTCCTAGGTACAGGGTAACCCAAACTTGGCTGCGTCCGAGTTTAACGTTCGGCTTCATTATACTCTTTTCGCAGAAAAAGAGAATATTTATTTTGCTCTGATGTTTGTAGCGCACAGAACCAAACATCGTAGACCCACAAAAGTTATATCTAGAATACTTGGAATCACTAGAGGAGTCGATATAGCCATGTCCGTCTGTGTCTCACTCAGTTTGCTTTAAGCTTTCGTTGCGTGCGGTCGTGCTTCGTGCGAGTAAGTCAGTACAAGAGCCGACAAAAAGATCAATCGAAGAGTGAACACGTTACAGACATTATTAAATTTGTGGCAAAACAATATATATAATCTGTTGTGCAAAATCTGCAATAAGCATTGCAAAAATATTGTGAAATTGCAGGCAGCCAAATAAACATACAAGCCAACACGTGCTTAGTGGAAATTTACCAAGCTTTAATAAGCTTAAAGCTCGGAAAAATGCGGTATATAGAGGGCGCTCAAACCGTAGCCCAGACACAAACCGCTATTTCCAGAAATAGAGGGCGTGTCTAGTGCAAGACTAGAAATAGAGGGCGCTTCTTGCGGTAGACTCAACAGTAGAGGGCACTCTCCATAAACAACTCGAAAACAGAGGGCAAGTCGTAAAACAAAATGAGTAACACGAGTGACGTCAGCATGACGTCATCGAAGTCGCAGAGGGCGCGCAGGAAGACGAATGTGCAATCACGCGCAGTATCGTCGCCGAATCTGCAGGCGTCATCTGACTACTGCGTAGCGAAAAGAGCAGCACTGGTGCTATCAGAAAGGTGTGCTGCCATTATTGCCGCTGCCAACACGGACGTTGCGCCCCCCGCCGCCACCCCCGCTGCCCAGTCCACCACGGTAAGCTGCTCAGCAGTGAGCGTTGTTGCCAACGGACCTGAAGCCGTCCTAGCGGAGTGGTCGCGGATCCAGGCAAACACCCGGGCTGCCATCGTCCGAGCAGGCATGCCCCCGAAAACAGCGCTTGCGGTATTTGAGGCCATCGCGGAGTACGACAAATTAGTCGGCGCCATGATGGTGAGGAATGCGGTACTGGAGAGCATCCGTGGAGCCATGCCTTCACCCGCATGCGTGTCGACCGCCGAACCCACCGCTGCCGTAGCTGCCCCCCTTGCGGTACCCAGGACCATAGTTCGTAAGCCCGTGGAGACATGGTCTGCAGTGGTCACTGCGAAAGACCCAAGCGATCATCCTGGAGGAATTCATGGAGGAGTTGTACTCAAACAACGTTAAGGAGGAGTTCCCCCCGGCCGCCTTCAGAAAAGCCGTTCACTTGGAGATAAAACCTTGGTCCGTCACTGTTGGTGCCAGGCTCAATGTGGCACTTGAGGTTGACGAAAAAGCGCTGGCCATACTTGAGAAGACCGGACGGGTCTATATCAAGTGGTTCTCCTTCCGCTGCCGGTCGCTGGTCCGCACCTACGCCTGCCATAGGTGCGTGGGATTTGACCACAAGGTGTCTCAATGCCGCTTCAAGGAGGACGTTTGTCGACAATGCGGCAACACAGGGCATGTGGCAGCCAAATGCACCAGCCCGGTGGACTGCCCGAACTGCCGTTTCAAGGGGCTCCCGTCAGGGCATTACATGCTCTCTGCGGGCTGCCCGATATACGGCGCGGTGCTGGCGAGGGTGCAAGCTAGACATTAATGTTTAGCTTCACCAAAGCGAACTGCGGTCGGGGTCGAGCTGCGAGTGTCGAGCTCGGCACTCGTATGCGTGAGTGCGGCCATAAGTTCGCATGTCGCATGCAGTAGCCCTATGTCGACAAAGCGGGCCGCATAACGGGCTTCCCATCGGGTATGAAGATTTTCCCCGACAAAAGGAAAAAGGCAGCCGTGATTATTGACGACCCAGACGTCATCTGCATGCCACTGGAGCCACTCATCATCGAGTTTGGCATAAGCGTGAGTGTGACAGGAGGATTTGGCTCAATTCTCCTCTGCTCCGTATACAGCCAAATCAACACCGAAGCCCTACCTATCGTACCTGGATGCGGTGCTACTGCAGCCCAGTAGCCATCCAGTCATCCTCGGTCTGGACGCCAATGCAGCATCCCCCATGTGGTTCAGCAAGCTCCCCGAGAACCCTAAATCAACAACGGGGTGCTGAACAGATTCAGCCAGGTCAACACGTTTGCCAATCGCAGAGCTCAAAGCGATATCGACGTGACAATCGTCAACGAAGCAGCGTCTATGTGACTGGAGAGTGGACGAGTGGGATATGAGCGACCACAACAGGATAAATGTTGTGGTGACACGAGCCCCTCAGAGTGCAGTTGAGAGTTTTACTCCTGTGCCGTCCTGGAACATCCCCAATGCCCGTTGGCGACTGTTCGGTGAACAAGTGTTGCTCCAAGTCGAGAGTTCCCTGGATTTCTCAACATTGCCGTTGGATGATATAGTGTCAGGATTGCGCTCGATCGTGCACCAAGTGTGCGACTCAGTGCTAGGACGAAGACATCCAAGAGCCCGTAAGAAACCGGTCTGGTGGACTGCCGACCTGGACTCTAAGCGCCGAGAGGTCAGGAGACTGAGGCGTGGGCTGCAGAACGCTCGCCGGCATGGTGCCCTGCGGGTGTCCACCGCACAATACAAGAAGCTTATTCTGTCGGCAAAGGAGGAAGATTGGAGACGCTTCGTGGGACTACATCATGACGATCCATTGGGACGTGTCTACAGGATTTTGGGAGGCCGCAAGAAGAGCACCGAACTGGGATGTCTTCGCTCTAATGGCGAGCAGGTTGTAACATAGCACGACTGTGCGCGGGTGCTTCTCCGCAGCTTTTTCCCAGCTGCAGAGTCTACTGCACCCATCGCCATCCATAACGAAGTTCCCCCGCCTCTCGATGTTTCCGAGATAGATGCTTGCTTCGCCAGGTTGAAGAGTAGACGCTCGCCTGGTATGGACGGCATCACTGGTGTGATCTTCAAGGCGTTGTGGCGAGCAATCCCTCAACACCTGGCAGCGTTGTTTTCCCGCTGTGTAGCTGAAGGAAACTTTCCCTCCGAGTGGAAATGTCCACGAGTAGTGGCGCTGCTCAAGGGACCCGATAAGGACAGGAGTGATCCTACCTCCTATCGAGGTATCTGTTTGCTCCCGATGTTCGGTAAGGTGCTTGAGGGAATCATGGTGAATTGGCTGAGGCATGCAGATGGCAATTCGGCTTCCAACCAGACGCTGCGTCGAGGATGCTTGGAGAACCGTCGTGAGTACTGTCGATGCCAGCCCGGCAAGATATGTACTCGGTATCTTCGTGGACTTCAAAGGAACCTTCGACCACGTGGAGTGGTGTGCAATGCTGCGTCGTCTCACCGAGGGCGGCTGCCAAGAAGCCAGCTTGTGGAGAAGCTTTTTCTCTGGCAGATCCGCCTGCATGGTCAGCAGATACGGAGAGACAACTGTTCCGGTGATAAGATGTTGCCCACAGGGGTCCATATGTGGTCCATTTATCTGGAATCACATGATGGACGTGCTTCTCCGGTGCTTAGAGCCCTTATGCAAGCTCAGCGCATATGCAGATGACCTGCTGCTACTCGTTGAAGGAAACTCACGGGCAGTACTGGAGGTTGGAGTATGGGGAGCTGATGTCGGCGTTGGAGTTTCCAGCACAAAGACAGCCGTCAAGTTGCTGAAGGGCAGTCTATCGCGATCCCGCCGTCCTGGGGTCAGGTTTGCAGGAGCAAGCCTACCCTACGTCGAGAAAATCCGGTACCTTGGCATCACAGTCGGCGAGAGGATGAATTTCCGACCGCAAATCGCGTTTCTCCGAGACCGAGTGGATGGAGTCGTCAGCGCATTGGCACGCGTACTACGGGTCGACTGGGGTGTCAGTCCCCGTGACAAGCGGACCATCTATGCCGGACTCATGGTGCCGTGTGCACTATTTGGTGTCTGCCAAAGGCTCATCCTTCTTGGATGCTTGCCCGTATGCCGCACCGTGTCGACAGTGACACTCCAAGTCCTTGGAGCAGCTCCCCCAATGGACCTGGCTGTCATGGGCTTGGCAGTCAGGTACAAGCTGAAGCGTGGGTACCCGCTTGAAAAGGGCGATTGGCTGTTCGGCCGAGATTTGGCAATCTCGACTGGAAGCAGAAGATGGCGCTGCTGGATGAGTGCTTGTTGCGAGAGGGGCAGCTCCAGTGGGACAACGATGCCGATCACGGACGTGTGACACATCGTTTCTTCCCGGACGCAAGCTTCGTTTTCAGCCGTCGAGACTTTGGCTTTAGTCTCCGCGCTGGTTTCCTGCGGACGGGCCATGGATCGCTAAACGCGTTTCTGCACCAGACAGGTGCCAGGAGTCATCGAGTCCACTGACAGGATGCAGCACCTGATAGCTTTTACCGACGCTGCGTTTACAAGGCGTCACCAACTGCTGATGAGCAGGCAGGCAGCGAATGGGCGGCCAGTCCCGGGCTAGGAAGCCATACTTGTCATCTCCCGCGTGGTTGACGGGGCTTAGAATTTCGCCACAGTAAGTCCCAGCTTGTCGTACAAGCCGACTAAGGGACACGTGGGCTTTCAGTCCCTGGCTTTAAGCCGAAACAGGCAACCCCCCGTGTGGTCGACGGGGCTTAGAATTTCGCCACAGTAACTCCCAGCTTGTCGTATAAGCCGACTAAGGGGCACGTGGGCTGTCAGTCCCGGGCTTCAAGCCGAAACAGGCAACCCCCCCGTGTGGTCGACGGGGCTTAGAATTTCGCCACAGTAACTCCCAGCTTGTCGTACGAGCCGAATAAGGTACACATGGGACTCCTATACCCGAGCAGTCGGAGCTGAAAGGGGAGTACCCCCCGAGTGCTCAATTCGGTACCACGTGTTAAGAAGTTTTCCAAGTCTTCTCATTGAGGTTGGCCCCCTAGTGGGAGTTCCTGGTGGCATGTAGTTGATACCCAAATGCGGGTAGAGTCCTTGTGGCTCGACGTGGAGTTGCGTTTTCCAACCGGGCGACCCGACCCACACAGGGAAGAGGTGATAGATACACTTCGCCCCAAACCAAGGGGGTTGCATATCCGACAATATGCAATAAATTGGTACCAGTTGATCCCATTCCTCTGGGGCGCTAGCATTCGCGCTTTACCCAGTACGCACTGTGCCATATGAGCATTTAACTTCATATACGGGCACCGTGGTTGTAAGCCTAGTTGGCACACGCCACGTTAAACGAATTCGGAGTGATCCTTTGATTATGTCCGTCAGTTTCTATGCGATTTACTCCGTCAGTTTAAAAGCTATTTGGCTAAAACTTGGTATATAGCCTTCCTTTTTTACCCAGGTAGTACACTAGTTTGAATCGGTCGGATCGGACCAAAATATCATATAGCTGTCATACGAACCTAAATCGGTTTAGGCAATAACTCCCACATTTATTATCCAATCCTGCTGAAATTTAACATGCATTTGTGTTTTATAGCAATTAATATATGTACCATACCAACCTAAATCGGTTATTGACAGATCTCTTCAAAACTCGGCAATCACGTTTTTTACATAATTATACGCGTTTGCACTGAATTTTATTAAAATCGGACTACTATATCATATAGCTGTCATACAAATCGAAATCGGCCCTATTAACTGACCAACACCGTTCATGTGACTTACGGCAGAAACAACTGCGAAAAGAGTCTGTAATCTTCGGCACCCCGAAGATAACGTTGGGTTTTTTTTTTCTCACATTGTCATTCATTTTGAGATTTGGAATTCTGTTTTTCCTTATGGTTTTCAAAGTTAAATACTTTAAATAAGGCAGTGAATTTAAGAAATTGTCGAAGTAAAGGCGAAAATTTTGATGTCTGCGCACTTCTCTAACCAATCTGACAACAGAATATGATGCTACGTCTGGCTCGTTATGCATTAGATCGCTTCCTTTGCTAGTGTGGTCTCTCGTAGATTGCCCGCTGGTTTCTTCGTTGAAGGAGCTTCAGCTCCAGTTTGTTTAATGTGTTATGAACCGACCTCTGTCTTAGTGGGCTATCGCCGGCTGGCTCGCGCTGCGCGTATTCTGGGCAATGGCCTACCTGGCCTCCGCCAAGATCTCCTGCTTGTCCCACTCGAGACTAATAGTTTAGCTCACGCCGGCCTCAAATCTGGCACTCGAGATTCTCATCTAGTTATGTGAGGTTTTGAGTGATTTGTGATCGTCATGTCCTGTGTTGAGTTCCACCGAACTTACTCGCCGAGTGCGTCTAGATCAATTCCAAGTCAGAATGGTGCCTCGATTTGGCTCACGCCTAAACTACGCGACTATTCTGCTTTGGATCGCGATCTGGCTCGTACTGGCCCAGTGATGGCTTATCGTCGCACGAGGATTCGCCTCTAAAGTTGAGGATCGCCTGCGGATCCTTGAAGGATGCGCCTGGTTCGTTGCAGAGAAATTGGGCAAGGTTTGGTATTTGGCATCCGCCGAAATTTCACACTTGACCCTGATTTCTCTGAGTCTGATGGTCCGGCTTTTTTCAATCAGTGGAAATGCGGCTTGCCAACTTTTGGACTAACGCGGCACTTTAACACGATTTTGAGTTCACTTGCTGTATTTCCACTTGTTGCACTTCACTGTCCTGGATTTTTCTCGCCGCACTTCACTTGTAAATTTCTCGTCGCTTTGTTACTGCCTTGTGATCCTCGTCTTCGAAAACTGTCCTGTCGGCCGTAGCTGCTGCCCTTTTTATACCCGCTCGGTGGTGGGAATTTTCCATTGCTCGTTGCTTGCTCCATGGTTGCCGTTATTTTGTTCCTTGGTAACAACGGTATCCTCGTGTGATTCTCTTGTCTTCTCTTTGTGCCTTGTGAGACGGAATTCGTTTGCCCGTCTATAGCTGTCCTTGTCTTTCTACAGCTATAACGGGTACGAATTCGCCGCGTTTTTAACCTTATAGTGCCATGTTTAATTTTCGTGAGGAAGCTATTAAAATTAGTTCCTCACACGCGCCGAATTTTGAAATTAGCGTTGCCACCCTCGTTACTGTGGCCTCGATGAACTTGTTGTTCCGATCGTGGTTTCTATCCGGTTCGGTTCTTCTGGTTCAAGTTCAGTTCAGTTTAGTTCGGTTCCCTGCCCGCGTGTTTTTAATCACTTTTATTTTTCTTTCGCGATGCCGATGCATTTTCTTCTTGTGCGTTTGTATTTAGTGCATCATGTTTTTCATTTCAGTTCATTTCTATGCATTCGTGTCTGCTCCCTGCCGTCTCTCTTTTTTTTCCCCTTTTTTTCTTTGTGTCTGTGCTGTATTTGTGAGAGTGTGGTGCCATTGCCTATTTTCTTCAGTTTTAAAATTTTTTCTCCCCATATATTTGGTTTTTGTTTGTGCCTTTGTGTTTTCTGGGAATTTCGTGCCCTTGCCCAATATTATTTTGAATTTCAGAATTTTGTATTTTTTTCAATTTATTTATATATTATTTTTTTTTATTCAAGTTTTTTTTTTTTTTTTTTTTATTAATTAACAAGATACACCCGAATGCCATTCCAACTGGCCCTTATTCTAAAAGTTTTACCCCCAGTTCGAACTGTTTCGCAAGTTCTTTTATGGTTTTTCTCCCTTTTCCTTTTCTCAACAATATTCTTTACTTGTTGAGGTCATTCCGCCTCTTCGACACCCCTAGGCTGCTTAGGCCCTGGGTCCGACTCCTGCCGTTGGAGGTTCGGCCTTTTAGGAGGAGCTGGCATTGGCGCCGAACTCTGCCTTTGAAGATTGAGCCGCTTCGCTGGATAGGAGTGATGCTTCTTCACCCATTCCAGCGTCGCCCAATATGCCAGCCGTTGCTGGGCCTCCCACTTCCTTCTCTCCTCCTCTGCCGCCGTTCCAGGTGTCGCTGCATTTCGTGTTGCCGCTGCTGGCGTTAGAGCCGCAACCGGCGTTGGAGCCGCATCCGGCGTTGGGGCCGCTGCCGGCGTTGGAGCCGCTTCCGTCCTCGCCCTCGGGTCCCTCGGGAGTGGTGGCCGGAGTTCTCGGACCCTTCCAGTCTCGATGGGTTCCTTCCAGCTCCATACCACTGTTGTGGTGTGGAGCCAGTAGAAACCCTCGAGCTTCTCCGTTTTTGATATTTTGATATCTGCTCGGGGTGTTGTTCTTTCCCAGCCAGAGAGGCTGCTCTCCCCGCTGCTGATATTAATCACGTCCTCCGGCATCGGGGTTGGAGGACGTGATCTGTTGAAGCCTGTCGACGGCTTCGTGCCTGCCGACGGCTTGGCGCCTGTCGACGGCTTCGCGCCTGCCGACGGCCTTGCGCAGATCGACTCTGAATCACTTGTCTCCATTAGATCTAAAAATTCGCTGGCACTCGACATTTTTTTTTTTTCCTTAACAGTTGTGACCAAAAAGAACATTTTCTGGGTTGGTGTGGCCCTTTTATAGGCCGTCGCGGCTGCGCTTTTGTCACCGTTAGCAGGATCCGTTATTTTGTTCCTCGTGGGTGTTGGTTTTCTCTCTCCTCCTCTCTTTTCTTTTATATTTTTTTCTTATTGGGGTGTAAACCGTTGCTGTTTTTCGCCGCATTAACCCTTTGTGTCTTGTGTGTTGTTTTGTGTCCGTGTCGAGTTTATTTTGCCTGTTGAGTACTTTGTTTTATTATTATATTTTATTTATATGAATATAATTTTTCTTTTTTTTCACTAGGACACTTGGTTTTTTTTTTATTTTATTTTCTTCGTCTGGACGGACTTCGGCGAGAGTAGCTATTTTCATATATTATTTTGATTATTATTAATATTTCTTCTTTTTTTTTCTTTCAGATTTGTTCCTGATTTTTTTTTTTATTGATTTTAATTTGATTGATTATTATTTAAGCTTTTTTTCTAATTTTTAAGTTGACTGTTTGAATGTTGTATGTTTGAATGTGATGATTTTTTTTTATATGGGTTTCATGTCCCGAATGTGTGCTGTTTTAGTTGAGTTTGTTCCGATCTTTTTGACTTTACATATAACCGGGGATGTAAAGTTTATTATTTCGTATGTCCTCCATACCTTGGTGCTAGTTTGGCAGCAAAATTTTCCACCGCTTTCGATAAGTGGTGTTCTTTGATCCATACGGAGTCTCCTATTTTCGGTTTCCAAGGGTGTTTCCTTAAGTTGTAGTGTCTGGCTTGGTCTTGTGTGGCCTTTTCCAGGCTTCTTCTGACTATTTCGAAGATTTCCTTCATCTTTGTCGCCTTCTCGGCCGGTTTCATTTCTGTGTTATTGTTATCCGATCCTTTTGAAATTTGGCATGCATATGTTTTATAGACCGATTGATAATTGTACCAAATTTCTCCTGGATCGAATTACTATATCTTATAGCTGTCATACGAACCTAAATCGGTTTAGGCAATTACTCCCACAATTATTTTCCAATCCTGCTGAAATTTAACATGCATTTGTGTTTTATAGCAGTTAATATATGTATCAAATTTTGTAAGGATCAGACTGCTATATCATATAGCTGCCATACGAACCTAAATCGGTTTTAGGAATAACTCGCACATTTATTGACTGATCTCTTCAAAACTCGGCAAACACGTTTTTTACATAATTATACGCGTTTGCACTAAATTTTATTTAAATCAGACTACTATATCATATAGCTGTCATACAAATCGAAATCGGCCCTATTAACTGACCAACACCGTTCATGTGACTTACGGCAGAAACAACTGCGAAAAGAGTCTGTAATCTTCGGCACCCCGAAGATAACGTTGGTTTTTTTTTTCTCACATTGTCATTCATTTTAAGATTTGGAATTCTGTTTTTCCTTATGGTTTTCAAAGTTAAATACTTTAAATAAGGCAGTGAATTTAAGAAATTGTCGAAGTAAAGGCGAAAATTTTGATGTCTGCGCACTTCTCTAACCAATCTGACAACAGAATATGATGCTACGTCTGGCTCGTTATGCATTAGATCGCTTCCTTTGCTAGTGTGGTCTCTCGTAGATTGCCCGCTGGTTTCTTCGTTGAAGGAGCTTCAGCTCCAGTTTGTTTAATGTGTTATGAACCGACCTCTGTCTTAGTGGGCTATCGCCGGCTGGCTCGCGCTGCGAGTATTCTGGGCAATGGCCGACCTGGCCTCCGCCAAGATCTCCTGCTTGTCCCACTCGAGACTAATAGTTTAGCTCACGCCGGCCTCAAATCTGGCACTCGAGATTCTCATCTAGTTATGTGAGGTTTTGAGTGATTTGTGATCGTCATGTCCTGTATTGAGTTCCACCGAACTTACTCGCCGAGTGCGTCTAGATCAATTCCAAGTCAGAATGGTGCCTCGATTTGGCTTACGCCTAAATTACGCGACTATTCTGCTTTGGATCGCGATCTGGCTCGTACTGGTCCAGTGATGGCTTATCGTCGCACGAGGAGTCGCCTCTAAAGTTGAGGATCGCCTGCGGATCCTTGAAGGATACGCCTGGTTCGCTGCAGGGAATTGGGCAAGGTTTGGTATTTGGCTTCCGCCGAAATTTTACACTTGACCCTGATTTCGCTGAGTCTGATGGTCCGGCTTTTCCAATCAGTTGCATTTGCGGCTTGACAACTTTTGGGCTATCACGGCACTTTAACTTGATATTGAGTTCACTTGTAATAATTCCACTTGTCACACTTCACTATCCTGGATTTTACTTGTCGCACTTCACTTGTAACTTTCTCGTCGTTATCGCTCTGCTACTGCCTTGTGATCCTCCTCTTCGAAAAACTGTCCCGTCGGCCGTTGCTGCTGCCCTTTTTATACCCGCTCGGTGGTGGGAATTTTCCATTGCTCGTTGCTTGCTCCATGTTTGCCGTTATTTTGTTCCTTGGTAGCAACGGTATCCTCGTATGATTCTCTTTGTGCCTTGTGAGACGGAATTCGTTTGCCCGTCCATAGCTATCCTTGTCTTTCGACAACTATAACGGGTACGAATTCGCCGCGTTTTTAGCCCTATAGTGCCGTGCTTAGTTTTTTGTGAGGAAGCTATTATAATTAGTTCCTCACAATGAGATCGAGAAAAAATTGACATTGCTTATAAATAAGACTATAATGACGTGCGATAAGCCCTTGGGGATGTCACTCAATTAAAAGAATAGGGCTGACGCGTTACGTGTATTTATAACAGGCAAAAGAAGTCATTGAGCGATATCCTATTTGCCAAAGAGGCCAAGGACTTACCAACAGCTCTCGCTCTAGCACAGGAGGTCGAGTCAAATCACGAGCGTTATCAATTCGCTCTGAACTGCTCAAAAAGCTTGCAGGGCAAAGGTCCGATGCCGGAAAAAAATAGGAATAGAAGCACTAATATGCAAGGCAAAAACCCCTATTTTAGTCAGCGCCAGTTTGTGTCCAGTTTGGACTGCCAAGCAGGTCAAATACCAGTCCAGGCACCGGCTTAGCTGTTTGATACTGACGTATCTATGCCAACCGTTCCACAGTGGGCCAGACTGCGATTCTAGCGGAATTTAAGTAATAACCAGCGTAAATGAAGACATATTTTAATGAAAATTTAAGCTTAAGATTTTTAATAAATGCATAACATATTTATAAAAAAAAAATTAATCGGAATCGGACAAATCCGAGTCACTTAAAGTGTCTTTAAAGTTAGTTAGCAATTCTGCAACGGTTTTGTCTAAATCAAATTCCTTAAAATGTTTTTTTGATGTTTTTGAGAGAGTCGTTATAAGCGGATCCAATGAAACAAGTAAACCGTTCTTAACATCTTCCATTGCGTTACTCCTCTTGTTCTCACGGGAATGGTGTCCCGCGCTGCGATTCCCGCTGAACACACTCGCCGAGCCCGCCTGGATCAATTCCAAGTCAGAATAGCGCCTCGATTTGGCTCACGCCTAAATCACGCGACTATACTGCTTTGAATCGCGATCTGGCTCGTACTGGTCTAGTGATGGCTTATCGTCGCACGAGGATTCGCCTCTAAAGTTGGGGATCGCCTGCGGATCCTTGAAGGATGCGCCTGGTTCGTTGCAGAGAAATTGGGCAAGGTTTGGTATTTGGCATCCGCCGAAATTTCACACTTGACCCTGATTTCTCTGAGTCTGATGGTCCGGCTTTTTTCAATCAGTGGAAATGCGGCTTGCCAACTTTTGGACTAACGCGGCACTTTAACACGATTTTGAGTTCACTTGCTGTATTTCCACTTGTTGCACTTCACTGTCCTGGATTTTTCTCGTCGCACTTCACTTGTAAATTTCTCGTCGCTTTGTTACTGCCTTGTGATCCTCGTCTTCGAAAACTGTCCTGTCGGCCGTAGCTGCTGCCCTTTTTATACCCGCTCGGTGGTGGGAATTTTCCATTGCTCGTTGCTTGCTCCATGTTTGCCGTTATTTTGTTCCTTGGTAACAACGGTATCCTCGTGTGATTCTCTTGTCTTCTCTTTGTGCCTTGTGAGACGGAATTCGTTTGCCCGTCTATAGCTGCCCTTGTCTTTCTACAGCTATAACGGGTACGAATTCGCCGCGTTTTTAACCCTATAGTGCTATGTTTAGTTTTCGTGAGGAAGCTATTAAAATTAGTTCCTCACAATTGTTTTCCGAAAATTGATTTTCGAAAATCTGCGAGTGCGCCTGTATAATTCGTATGGTCGACTAAGCTTTACTAAGTTGTTTCAGCTGAATAGTCTGAATATATCAAATTCTCCGGATAGCACATTACCTTGGCTGAATGCAATCTCTGGTTACTGGGATACATATCAGCATTCCTCTCCTTAGCACTACACCGCATTTGCTTGTATGTGTGTTTTGTGTAGTCTACATCCATATACAGCGCCAGGTGTATACGGATTTGAAAATTTCACATGTGAGTCCAATGACCTTTTAATTTTTTGTCCTGCATTATCGTCTATATTTAGTTCTGTAACGATTTTTGATGCGGTTCGCATTCCACATTTATACAGACTGGAGCTTGTTGCTACCATTAATTCATCGCATGTGGTTTCCTTTGCCAGACTCGAGGCTTTTCTAGGCTGTGAGATCTCTAAAATCCTTCTTGGGTCGACCCATGTCTGAATTTGACGTTACACTACGAAAAAAGATTGCCTCATCAAGCACTCGAAAAAGTTTTGTAGTAATGGCATGCCTTCCATTTTTCTGTAAGTCTGCTCACAAAGTTAGCTGATTTCTTTGTAATTTCTTCGATTTCTTTTTCAGATAGATTGTTGTTCTCTAAAATTGTACCAAATATAAATTCTTTTACAACTAGAACTAGGACTCACGCTCTACAAAAATGTTAATATTAGTTTGAATAAGATTGAATAACGTTAGTTATAGTCCAGAGATGTTAGTATTAGGCCCAAAACCATACTAGAGAAAACACTATACTTCTAACACATTTATCTTGCTACACATATAAAGACAGATCACAAACATATATTTTTTATTTAACACATACCTTTTCCAAAAGAAAACAAAAGTTTTTTGATAAGATTGATTAAAATTGTTTTAGTTTTTGGTTAATCAACAAAAAGTGAATACGAATATCTGCAGCCCACATGCTAAAACATATGTTCAGTTTAAAAGCTCGCAGCTGATCAGGAAAGCATATGACAGTTTATTTATGAGCTTTAATAAGCTCAGTCAAGTATTGTTAGCTAAAACATTGAAATTACCAATATTAAAAATCGACTTTTGTACCGCTAGAAAAGTCACTGGGCCCACTGTGCGTTTGATCGAACCAACTCAGGCAAGCACCAATCTTGAACCAGGGTAGCTTACCCCAACTTCAAAATATTTGGCCAACTCAACAGCAATAACAACGTAACTCAAGGCCTGTTCAGGCACAAATTGACTATGCACATACATCAAAAAGATGAAATAGTGACATTGCCAGGTTTACAGGACCGAAACATCAAAGAGTGAACCATTTAGCCCAAGAAGAAGATCTAGAGGAGTCAGATGAAAATGATTATGAACAAGGGGCAACAGCAGCTGTTGAGGATACTGACTACGAACTTGCAAATTATGAAAAATGGGCATTTTTTAGCCAAAAGTCCTTGCAACCGTTTATAGAATTAATCGAAACCGGCTCTTCAAAAAACTATATACAGCCCCTCACAGAACTTAAGTACATAACGCCAGTACAAAAAGAATTTACAGCTAAGTCTCTTCAAGGTTGCAATACGGTGAGATATAAATGCATTGTTGAACTTTTCAACAAGACTGTTCCCTTCTTCATTCTACCGGACTTCTTAAGCTTTGACGCTATATTAGGATTTGACACGCTAACGCTGATGAATGCAACATTGAAAATGTAATAGCGTTAATTTCTCTGATATAAAAGACATCGTAGTACCAGACCAGATAGCCGACAAATTCCAAATAATGCTAAAAGACCGATTGGGGGTCTTGGCAGACCCAGAAGAGCCACTGCCAATATTATCGCTACCATACGTACGAAAGACGACCAACCGGTATACTCATATACTTTATCCATACCCCATGGGCGTAGCAGATTTTGTGAATGAAGAGACGAAGGCGTTGTTAAAAGACGGAATAATTCGATCTTCGCGCTCACCCTAAAATAATCCGTTTTGGGTGGTCGACAAAAAGGGTACAGATGAAAAGGGAAATAAGAAAAAAAGGATGGTTATAGACTTTCGGAAGTTAAATTCAAAGACAGTGGACGACAAATACCCGGTGCCAAATGTTGTATTCATCCTATCAAATTAGAGAAAAGCCAGATTTTTTACAACACTAGATCTAAAGTCAGGATTTCATCAAATCCTACTTGCAGAAAATGTTAGGAAGAAAACCGCATTCTCAGTTGCACATGAAAAATACGAGTTTTGTAGACTTCCCTTCGGCCTTAAAAATGCACCCAGTATGTGCCAACGTGCCATAGATGACGTACTCAGGCCCCAAATAGGAAAGTCTTGTTTTGTTTACGTTGATGACGTTATTATTTTTTCTGAGCGACTTGAGGATCATCTGAATCATATTTGTTGTGTACTAGATAGGCTACTTGAAGCCAATATGAGGGTGTCTAAGCAGAAATCGAACTTCTTTAAGGAATCGAATATTTGGGATTCATAGTATCCAAAGACGGCATCACAACAAATCCTAAAAATGTAGAGGCTATCCTTAACTATGAAGAACCCACCAGTTTGTTCAACGTTAGATCCTTTTTAGGGTAAGCAAGCTACTACCGCTGCTTTATAAAAGACTTTGCTTCAATAGCTCGACCTTTGAATGACATCCTCAAAGGGGAAAACGGAAAAGTTTCCGCCACTCGTTCTAAAAAGATACCCATTATTTTAGATTATAAGCAACGCTCTGCATTTCAGAAACTTAAGAAAATCTCAGTGTCCGAAAATGTAATGCTACCCTACCCAGACTACACAAAGCCTTTTGATTTAACTACGGACGCTTCAGCTATTGGTTTGGGTGCGGTTTTATCACAAAACGGCAAGCCTATTACGATGATATCTAGATCATTAAAAGGTAGAGAGCTTGGTTTCGAAACAAATGAACGAGAGTTTTTAGCCATTGTATGGGCTTTAAAACCATTAAGATACTATCTGTATGGCACTAAAAATCTGAATATTTACACAGATCACCAACCATTAACGTTTGCCGTGTCAGATAAAAATACAAATGCTAAAATCAAGAGGTGAAAGGCAAGGAGAACCATGTCGCAGATGCAATATCCAGGCAGGCCATCCACGCTTTAGAAAGCCACCTCCAGTCAGATATGGCAACCATACATAGCGAAGTTTCATTTTCATACACGATCGAAACAGTCGACAGGCCGGTCAACTGCTTTACAAACCAAATAATAATAGAAGAAAGCACAGCGGATAGTACTCGCACCTTTATTATATTTGGTAACAAGTCAAGGCACGTGATACAATTCGTAAATAAGGAATCGTTAGTAGGCAGATTTCGCGACGTAGTTAAACGGGATGTAGTGAATGCAATATACTGCGAATTGCCAATCCTGGCATTCATCCAGAATAGACTTATAGAAGAGTTCCCGGCAACGACTTTCCGACATACAAAAAAGTTGGTGATCGACATTTATAACAAAGAGGAACAAAAAAAAAATAGTAGCCATTGAACACATCAGAGCGCACAGGGCAGCGCAGGAAAATGTTTAACATATTCTACAAGATTATTTTTTCCCAAAAATGTCACAGCTGGCAGCCAGTATAGTAGGTAACTGCCTAATGTGTCAAAAAGCTAAATACGTACGGCGAGACATTACATATTCATATTTTGTCTACGGACAGGATATATTTCTTGACCTGTATAGATAAATTCTCAAAATTTGCAGTCGTACAACCCATAGGTTCTAGAACGATAGCTGACTTAGAGCCCGCAATAATGCAATTAATGAACCTCTATCCCAACTAAAAAAAACAATACAGTAGTATCTCGAATCTTGCACATGCTGGATACTTGCACACCTTGATTCTTGCAACATAGCAATTCAAGACAAAGCTGACATTCTAAGAAATTAAGTGCTGGATTTTCCATTAACTCCTTAGCCAAAAGTTTTCACGTGCAAAGATCAACAATAACTCGTGTTAAGAAAAATGAACACGTAAAATGTGTACTTAATTTTTTATTAAATATTAAAAATAATTAACTTGAATGCTAAGTAGATATGTACGTAAAATTGTATGGAAAATAATAACTCGGTTACTGCGATAACCTCGAAACGTGCACCGAACCTGGTTTTCATTACGTGCAAGAATCGAGATACTACTGTATTTTATGACAATGAACCATCTATAAACTCCGAGTCAATCAGGTCACTTTTATCAAATCGGTTCAATGTTCAAGTGGAAAATTCACCACCCTATCATAGTACCGCAAACGGACAGGTGGAAAGGTTCCACAGCACTCTGTTAGAAATAGCACGATGCCTAAAACTAGAAAAAGGCATAGTTGATACGGTAAATCCCATACTATAAGCAACCGTGGAATACAACAAAACAGTACATTCAGTCACTAATAAAAAGTCGATCGACATTATTCATGTAATGCCCTCAGAATTTGCACAGGAAATCTCAGAAAAAATTGACAGAGCACAAGAAATACAATTAAGAAGAATTAATGAATCAATATGTGACAGAACTTTTCATGTCGGGGACACTGTCTTTGTAAAACAAAACAAACGACTTGGAAATAAACTTACCCCACGCTACAAAGAAGAAAAAATTGAAGCAGACATTGTGACAAGTGTCTTAATAAAGAGGAGGGTAGTACATAAAGATAATTTACGTTAGGATTATTATTTTCTTTGTTTAAGTTCGTCATTTATATTTAAATTCGCCTTATTAAGTGCAGACCGCACAAATACCATTATAACTGTAGACTTACACAAGTAAAAATATTCGAAATACATTTAACAATAATTTATAACTTATGTTCCCATTTATGAGGCTTCTTGGGATTGTACCGCCTTTAGCAGCTTCGACTTTTTGTTCACCAAATCTGTTCGTATATACGTAGAAACTGTTCCTTACGTGCTTTAAAAAAATATTTTTCAATTCATTAATAAGGGGTCGTATTTTTAAAAGCCGATCGTGGCGCGTATCGGATGATGGCAGATTCTTATCGTTATTGTTAAAATAAATATTGCATTTGATTGCTTACATTTTTTTTTTGTGACATAATATTTTGGACGACTGGTATGCCACTATTTGCGTACCAATACTGGGAACTTTTTGGAAGACGTGGAAGATGGACATATAAAATGTTAAGCCTCACGCGGTTTTTTTCTTTTGCTTATAATTTTTTTCTCCCTATTTAGTATACTATAGTTATTTTCATTATTATATTATCAATATCAGTATTAATATTTAAGTAAATAAGGTTTGAATTGTTAGCCTGTACTCTTCATATTACTAATGTTAAAATCACAAAAGTTTATATGACAAAAAGCGTGAAATAAAAAATAGAAAAAAAGAGATGTTAAGCCTACAAATTGAATATAATTCAAAGATTTCAAATTGCGATTTCTCTGCAGCATTTTCCTTTTGATAGCGCGCATGTCAGGTGTCCGAAATATCAATATTGTTGACCTCATTACTTGAAGCATTCAAATCAGTTCATTTTCGATATCAATATTCTGTGGTATTAATATCTTTCTCATCTGGAGTATACTTTCTTTCGTCATCAGTAGAAAAATCAAGATTATGCTCGCTAACGATACAATTGAAAATTGATGACAACCCCTTTTTTGACATTTTTCCTATGCAAGAAAAAACTTTGTTAAAATACAAATATATGATATAAGTTAAGGCACTGCTTCTATGGCAAGCTCCTCGCACCCCTCGACAACCCGCCGAACACCCATTTCCACTCTTCATTCCGTCAGCATTAAACTACCGTCTCTCTGCCTGCCTACCCCTCAACATAGCCAGCCATAAAGCTCAACGACACTCGATTCCATAACAAAATTATCGCAGATCTGTCAGCATTAAACTACCGTCTCTCTGCCTGCCTAACCCCTCAACATAGCCAGCCACAAGTTCAGCGGCCGAATTCCATAAACAAGTGGCCGCAGCAACAACAACGGCTGCCTAAGCAATAGTTGTGCTAAGTCTTCATTTCGGCCTGCCATGTGCAGCGTAAACAAATTCGCGTTCACACGAGTGACCGAATTGCGCAAGCACTCTGGCATGGTCAGAATTGCTGGCTCAGCACTTCTGTTAGCGGCCAAAACGCTTCGACTTAACATGGGAGCCACGAGAGTAGGGAGTCCAAGTCTGGGAAGAAGTGAGAACACAACAAGAGCTCCTATTAAAAACCCTTTTTATATTCAATAAAGCATTTAAGATAAAGCTGAAAATCAACCTGTCTCTATTTTATTGAGTATTCTCTAACTGGAATGTGCCATCCTTTCAGGTAAAGTAAACGTGGCCATCCGGTAAAAGAACGATTCCAATATGGAACGTTCCTAAGTGCAAGAAAAAACTTTGTTAAAATACAAATATATGATATATGATCCTAATTTAACACAAAACATATATGACAATATGCAAAATATATATAAAAGTCGATACAGAAATTACAATAAATACGAAAACAAGGGAATGTTGCGCAACTACATCAAATTTTAAGCAGAAACATTTTACTCGAAAATGTATTTTGGTATACAGCTGTTGACAACTTACTAGAACAGAATGCATTGGAAACTTTTAATATTTGTTTTTAATTATATTATATAATGTGTTGTATCTTAAAGATTTATATACAATATGAATCTAGGACATTTAAACATTCTGTTGTTTCCCGGCGTCTAATTCGACATAAAAAACAGTTGAGGCGACTTGTGTCCAATTGTGTGTATTGGTGTGATGTTTGTGTTGTGTGTTGATGATATTAATGATGATGATTATGTTTTATTATCTAAATTAAAACATTCTTCAGAAGAGAAATTAATATGACTTAATACGTACCCATCGTCTTGAACACCATATCGAGAATCGCGCCCAAAATTATTTTAACCCATGACATCGCTCTTCCTGAGCCAATCGATAACAAATATATCGATCTAGGGCTGCACTTAGTAGAGTTGCTACAGTTTCAGAGAAAACTTAAATTGAAGAGACATTTAGCATTATTAAAATAAAATAAATTAAAATAAGTGCAAGCAAATTCATTCAGTAACATACCGGCGTCCGTGAATCGAAGCAGCGGCTAAGGTTCGACTCTCTTAAACTATTTCGTTAGTCGCGTCAGAGTTGGCAGATATTCCAGAACCCATCTGTTCCAGAAGACTTGCATTAGTTGTTGTCGAATCTGCCATTGCTTTTTTAGACATACTATTTTTTCATCAATTGTTGGCATCTGCACAGCATTTGCACACCCGAGCAAAAATGATTTGAAGTAAGTGGGTCGTCTTCATAGGAATCAATTAGAATATGCGTCAAAAGCCGTGAGTTGATTAAGATCTCAGTCTCTTTTAGCAATCCCTGCAATGTCTCAACATAGAGTACCTTTTTTTTTTAGTGTTACCGCCAAAATACTTTCACACTGCGTACCAAGCGTTCCTAAGCACCCCCAGCTGAGGGATTTCCAGGCGTGTTGAAAATTCATTTCATACCACAGCGACCACTCTCCGCACCCACCGCATCAACCACCTCAATCCACTGCTCTTTCAAGGCACCAACAAAATTGGTACCTTGGTCGCTCCTTGTTCTTACAGGTAAACCTCCATGGCAACAGAAGTTTTTCATGATGGCCGTGTACGACATTAAGTCCTTTGATAACTTCATCTTTTCTCTTGGCGTCGTCCAATTGCCACCAAAACGGGTTCAAAATAGTCCAATAATGTAGGAAAATGGTCGGAAATAAGCTTACGTATGGTCTATGGGAAGTTGACCAATCCATGGCGGCTTCGGCACTGCCCACGAATTTTCGCAAACTTGGCTATTGCGCTTAACAGTTTCAATTAGTCGACGAACAGATGGTATCCAAAATTTCTGTCTGATGGTACATATGGTGGTTTCAATATTTAAATGCTTAATTTGTTCATTGAAGTACTGCGCAATCAAGGATGTTAGCTTGTGATTCTTTGGCAAAATTATGGGTCTCTTTTTACAAGAGGTCCTACGCAACTGGCTTTGTCGACTTGTCCTGCTAAGCGAAGAATCCCATCCACGTCGAGTTTCGACGCAAGGTTGTATATGGAGCTCACATTATGACTGCTTAATATACACTCTATCAGTCGGCTACCCAGAACTGCTGCTTGCAATTCCACAGCCACTGTGGGCACATCTACCTACGGGAAACGGTTCTTCTTTTTGTTTATATAGTCCACTCGCTTGTTCTTGACCATAGTGTTTGGTCATTCGAAGCCGGATCGGGATATTGTTTTGAACTGGAACTGCATCTGGATTCGAATCAGTGGTGATTACGAGTTATTGTTTAACATGTGTTGCATTTCACTGGTAACACTCAGTTCAGGGTTGCAATTTCACTGGGATCGGTAGGGTGGCGCCATCTACAGGGACATAGGTTACGGAGGGAAATTTGTGTTTTGAATAGAAGGGATGGCACTTGATATTTGCGTGACCTTGGTATTTGGCTTGGAAAGGAGTCCAATTGGCCATCGCTAGGGACATTGACCAACACCGCCATGCTGCATAAGTCCCGTATGCAGTTGTCAGCGTGTCAGTGAAAAGTCGGTGCCCAAACAGATGTATGCATAGTTTTTTTGTGCGGAGAGCTGAAGACGGATTAATTAAAATAAATTATAAATACACATTTATAATTATAAAACTTCCTTTTCCCCTAATTCCTTCTTGTGCGCGATAATTTCAATAGAGCAAAAAGTTTCTTGTACAATAGCCCAAATTTCCTTCCCCACAGACCGCTCGCTCGGTATAATTTTTGCCGGCGAGCTTTGTTAATAATTTTTGCTGCGACAACTCTTCGCCACATTGGTGCCGCAGGAAGGTCCAGCCCCCCGAAATCAGTGTCGGAATTAAAACCGACGATCCGCCTTGCCAACATTACAAAAGGAGGCAACCCGTACTCCACGGCAGCGAAAAAGAAAAATATATATATTTTAATAAACCTTAAAAAAATAAACAAAATATACCTTACTGAGCACCGGGCAGTCCTTCCGATACAGCCTTAGAGATATCCGACACGGCTGGAAAATAGTTGATATTAATAATTTTATTTGTATGTGTTAGGTAAAATATTGTAGACCCCCCTTACCTGTACCCATTGTATCCCTCAAGTTCTTATTTTTCCTAAGTACAAGAATCCCTTTTCATTATAGTGTGTAAATAATTAATATGTTCGTGCAGGTCGAATTTCAATTAGTGGAGCAACACCTGGAGGAAACAGAAGTTAAGAATAGAAGGGTATAAACAAAAAAAATATATATATAAATAAATGAAACAGTAGGGCCGCGTGCCACTTACCGCCTTCAAGAGCTCTTATAGGTAGGGAGTCCCGTAGTTGAGTAACCCAAAAATGCCAATATTCAATTGATGTTCCCCTCAAACGCTGCCCCATAGGTTGAGGTCCACCTTTGCGTAGGAAACAGATGTTCACTAGTTGTAAGGAAACCTAATAATAGAGATTGAAATATGATAAAAAGAATGACAGAGTAGATCTTTTCTAATTGGGAGGAGAGGGAAATCCCTTACCGCATTTGACCCGCACAACATGAGTTGAAAAAAAAAATCCCAACGTTATCTTCGGGGTGCCGAAGATTACAGACTCTTTTCGAAGTTGTTTCTGCCGAAAATTACATGAACGGGGTTGGTCAGTTAATAGGGCCGATTTCGATTTGTATGACAGCTATATGATATAGTAATCCGATTTTAATAAAATTCAGCACACACGCGTATATTTATGTAAAAAACGTGTTTGCCGAGTTTTAAAGAGATCAGTCAATAAATGTGCGAGTTATTCCCTAAACCGATTTAGGTTCGTATGGCAGCTATATGATATAGTAATCCGATCTTCACAAAATTTGGTTCATATATTTATTGCTATAAAAAACATTTGCATGCTAAATTTAAACAGGATCGGATAATAAATGTGGGAGTTATTGCCTAAGCCGATTTAGGTTCGTATGACAGCTATAAAATACAGTAATCTGATCCAGGCAAAATTTAGTACAATTATCTATCGTTATATAAAACACAAGCATGCCGAATTTCAAAAGGATCGGATAATAAATGTGGAAGTTATTGCCTAAACCGATTTAAGTTCGTATGACAGCTATATGATATAGTGGTCCGATCCGACCGATTCAAACTAGTGTATTACCTAGACAAAAAAGAAGGCTAAATACCAAGTTTCAGCAAAATAGCTTTTAAGACGACGGAGTAAATCGCATAGAAACAGACGGACAGACGGACAGGCGGACAGACGGACATGGCTATATCGACTCCTCTAGTGATTCCAAGTAACTTTTGTGGGTCTACGATGTTTGGTTCTGTGCGTTACAAACATCAGAGCAAAGTAAATAGACTCCTTTTTCTTCAAAAAGAGTCTAAAAAGAAAACACTATGCACAGCCTTAAGTCCCACAATATATAAATAAGCATAAGTTCCACAATTTATAAATAGACATGAATTCCACAATTTATAAATAGGCATAGGCCCAACTTAAAAGTAACCCTTTTCCATTTAAGCAACGTATGATTTGTCTTAAGTTTTTTCTTAATGCTTTTATTTGTAATTATAATTAATGTATATTTAAAAATCCCAACGTTATCTTCGGGATGCCGAAGATTACAGACTCTTTTCGCAGTTGTTTCTACCGTAAATCACATGAACGGGGTTGGTCAGTTAATAGGGCCGATTTCTATTTGTATGACAGCTATATGATATAGTAGTCCGATTTTAATAAAATTTAGCACAAACGCGTATATTTATGTAGAAAACGTTTTGGCCGAGTCAATAAATGTGCGAGTTATTCCCTAAACCGATTTAGGTTCGTATGGCAGCTATATGATATAGTAGTCTGATCCTTACGAAATAGTACATATATTAAATGCTATAAAAAACATATACATGCTAAATTTGAACAGGATCGGATAATAAATGTGGGAGTTATTGCCTAAACCGATTTAGGTTCGTATGACAGCTATATGATATAGTGGTCCGATCCGACCGATTCAAACTAGTGTACTACCTAGGTAAAAAAGAAGGCTAAATACCAAGTTTCAGCAAAATAGCTTTTAAGACGACGGAGTAAATCGCATAGAAACAGACGGACAGGCGGACAGACGGACATGGCTATATCGACTCCTCTAGTGATTCTAAGTATTCTAGATGTAACTTTTGTGGGTCTACGATGTTTGGTTCTGTGCGTAACAAACATCAGAGCAAAGTGAATAGACTCCTTTTTCTTCGAAAAGAGTCTAAAATGAAAACACTATGCACAGCCTTAAGTCCCACAATATATAAATAGGCATAACTTCCACAATTTATAAATAGACATAAGTTCCACAATTTATAAATATGCATAGGCCCAACTTAAAAGTAACCCATTTCCATTAAAGCAACGTATGATTTGTCTTAAGTTTTTTCTTAATGCTTTTATTTGTAATTATAATTAATGTATATTTAAAAATGAGTGTTCTTTAATTTATTTATTTTTGAGGGTCATGTAGGTGCAAGTCGGGGAGGAATAGTTGGCTGTTTCTTTTTTTTTTTTTTGGGATGACTAACTTTATTGGTTTATTTTTGGAAATAGTGATCATAGTAGGGTGGGCTTCATCCCAATGCTACTAACGCATCAGAGGGACAAAAAAAAAAGAAGGAAACAGCACAGCTAGTTTGATTGATTGCGATTCTATATTTTACTTTTCTATTCTTTGTATGTTTGTGTTCCGTTACAACAATGATGACAAGGTCATTTAGCACACGATTTTTTTTATTATTTATTTTTTTTTTGTCGGCAATTCGCCTTATAGCTCAGCCAATAGATCCCCCTTTTTTCCGATGAGACAAATAGCCGATGCAAGCGCAAATTACGTGTTTA
>JBAMCM010000091.1:0-96392 GCA_037075145.1 Scaptodrosophila latifasciaeformis | reverse complement strand
GTCGTAATCAAGCTCGCTTAGAGAACAGACGTATAGCGCAAGCCACATTCTATTTCGTTAGAACCTTTCCGCGAATTACATCGCAAACAAAATTCAATCGAAAAATAGCCACAGTGCAAGATTATTGAATCAGACAAGAAATAACGGACATAGCCACACTCTTCAGACTAACAAAACCAATCCAACAACAACCATGAGTGATCCACCCGATAGAGACAAAAATAGAAAGCTCTGTTTCTCGTTGGACAACAACAAGCAACTGAACAATAACTCGCCCGGCCCTAAATACCTAGTAATGGCACGTACAAACACCAACGATTCCCTCGAAAACACAAATCCATGGTTGATCAAAAAAGTCATAGACAATGTCTGTTGTGGAGAAGTCGAGAAATGTGACTCTCTTCCCAACGGCACAAAACTCATCAAAACAAAAACACTCACACAGGCACAAAATTTAATAAAACTGACATCACTTGACAATATCATCAAAGTAACCGTCTCCGAGCACAGTTCTCTCAACGTTACAAAAGGTGTTATTTACTCGAACGCCCTTCGCTCAATCCCCGAGGAAATCATCAGACAAGAACTTGAAAATCAAAATGTAATTGACTGCAGAAAAATTATGAAACAATCCCAGGAAACCCAAACTGAAACCGGTCTGATTATATTGACCTTTAACACATTAGCTCTTCCTTCTTCAATAAAAATCGGCTACGAGCTAACGCAAGTTCGCCCATTCATACCGAACCCTAGAAGATGCCGCAACTGTGGACGACTGGGACATCTGGCACAATACTGTAAGAACCCCAAAGCTTGCTCTAACTGTGGATCAATAGAACACGACAATGAAGATAAAACCAAACCTTGCAAATCCCCAAGCAGCTGCGTCAGCTGCAAGGACTCCAGAGTATTGGACTATTCTCACAGCATCTTGGACCGAAACTGCCCAACATATCGCAAACACAAAGAAATTCTAACCATTAAAATAATTGAAAAAACGGACTTTAAATCAGCCCGCTTTATCTACGACCAACGACATCAACTTACCAACACTTTCTCGTCAATCACAAAAATCAATACCACCTCTAAAACTACTGAAATCAAGCCCCATCCAGTTGCAACCAGACTGACACCCGACTACAGCGATCTCACCACTTTCTCATCATCATCATCACCAACTAGCAGCTCAGCAACCTCAACACCTCCGCCCACGCTCATTGACCCCAACATCAAACTGCTTCCAAAGAACTCACCTTCTTTAAGAGCAAGTCTTAAAGCTAAGCCCAATACCATAACCAAAGCCACCAAAAGAAAGCAAGCCAAAACTACAGACCCCGACTCGGAGGAAATGGAACTCTAATATAAGATAAAGTATGTACCTATGCAAGGTGAGGTGACGGGGAGGTATCGAAGGTGAGCCCTCGGGACGGCTGAATCATTGCGATCTCCGGCCCCATAATGATCGACCGACTCAGAGCTTACTTATCTTCAACCCTCTTCGTCCCTTCACCTGCATCTATAAGAACTACATTAGGGCAATGCTAGGGGTAGCCGGACCCTTCAGCTTGCCATTATAGATAACTGATCAACACCACACACAAAAAAAAAAAAAAAAAAAAAAAAAAACACCTCTTACCGTTTTCCCCTCCCATAAGCAACCATGCCTTTAACCATAATCCAATGGAATATTAACGGATACATCAACAACTACGATCAGTTGAAAATCCTCATTAAAAAACACTCTCCCAAAATAATTAGTATACAAGAAACACACTTACAAGACATACATAAGTTCCCCACTCCAATAAATTATACAATATACCTTAAAAACCACCCAGATAATAAAGCCTCCGGAGGTTCGGCCCTACTTATCCATAAATCCATACAACAACAGCACTTCCCGCTTAGCAGCGACCTAAACTCGGTAGCAGCAATTATCCACTCAAAATTAAAGTTCATTATAATATCAACATACATACCCCCAAACCAACCCTTCAACTTCAGAAAACTCGATAGCACGTACAATAATCTCCCACACCCTGTTATAATAACGGGAGATTTCAACAGCTGGCACAAAAGCTGGGGATCCCCACTCAACAACAAACGAGGAAATACCATATTTAAATTCCTAACAAAATCCCCCCTTTCTCTACTCAACGACGGTTCACCAACACATTTCTCAACGCACCACACATTCTCCCACATCGATTTATCCTTTGCATCTCCACACCTTGCAACGCACGCAAGATGGAGCACTGATCCTTCTCTTCACGGAAGTGACCATCTGCCTATTCACATCAGTCTCTTTGATCACGTTAACAATAACGATCAAATCAATAAGCCAAAATTTCTCATTGACAAAGCCAATTGGCCCTTTTTCTCCTATCTAGCTGGAAAATTCAATGATGAAAAACCCCAAAGCGTAAACATCAACCAAGAAACCGCCATCATTACTAAAATTATACTTCAAAGCGCAAGCCAGTCCATACCCCAATCTAGACCCAAAAATTCCTCACTGCATAATGTTCCTTGGTGGGACCCAGCACTACAAATCCTAAAAAATTCGAAGAATGAAAAATGGAAAACCCTTAAACGGAATAAAAGTATAAAAAACATAGTAAGCTATAAGAGAGCAAACGCTCTACTAAAGCGTGAAATCAAAATAAAAAAAACCCTATCAATCCAAAAATTTACTGCCGACATAAGCCCCTCCACCCCCACAAGTAAGATATGGTCAAACATAAATAGATTCTGCGGAGTAAAAACCCGGCACGGAATTCACTGCCTCACTGACCCACTAAACCCCAACAATACTATTCTGAACCAGCAAGAAATTGCAGAATCCCTCGCCGAACACTGGTCTACTCTAGCCTCAGACACAGCTTTCTCCCCCTCTTTCATCCATCACAAAAACTCTATATCCCCCGATATTACATACACACCATCCCCGAACGCCATTGAACTCGAAAGCAAAATCACTCTAACTGAACTTAACTCTGCACTGTCAAGGCTAAAAGGAAAAACTCCAGGCCGCGATCGAATCACATATCAGATGTTAAAACACCTCCCAGTTTCAGTCACTACACGTATCCTGGAACTATTCAATAGCATTTTCGACAAATACATCCCCCAAAACTTCAAAATCAGTAAGACCATACCCATCCTAAAACCAAACTCGGACAAAACCCTACCCAGCTCTTACAGACCCATATCCCTTAACCCCTGTTTAGCAAAACTTCTCGATAAAATAATCTCCAACAGACTACAGTGGCTTGCCTCACGCGACAAGTTACTTGATAGTCACCAAATTGGCTTCAAAAAAAACAAATCTGTTATTGATGCTCTCACATTCCTAGACCACCAAGCAACATCAGCCATATCCACTAAAAACCATTTATCACTTATCTCTCTCGATTTTGCAAAGGCCTTTGACAGAATCGGACTACACACAATCATTGACGAACTAAAAACATGGAAAACAGGCCCCAAAATATTAAATTACGTGAAGAACTTCCTAACAAACAGGAAATTCTCCGTCCAACTGGCAAGCCACAGCTCATCCTTAAAACCTCTGGATAACGGTATACCCCAAGGATCCCCACTCTCAGTGATCCTGTTCCTTATAGCCTACAACCAACTCAACAGAACAATATCCATTCATAAATCCTTTAAGTTCATTTCCTACGCAGACGATTACACTATCTGTAAGACAATCAACAAACACACATACTCCCTTGACATATCTAAATTACTCGAGGACATCCTTTCCTGGTGTGATTATTCGGGGGCATCTCTTTCAATAACAAAGTGCAAGCATCTTCATATTTGCCGAAAAAAACTTTGCACCTTTCGAGTACAATCTAACTTTCCCTCCCTTGAAGACGTCAACAGCCTTAAAGTCCTGGGACTTACAATTGATTCCAAGTACAGATGGAATAAACACGTCGAAAACCTCACAACCCAGTTATCAACCAACTTGAACATCATCAAATGCCTTTCAAATAACAAATACAATTGTAGCACCAACACAATCGTCCAAACAATCAAATCTGTAATAATGTCTAAAATCGACTTTTGCCTCCAATTCTATGGCAACGCCCCAAAATCTATATTAAACAAAATAAAAACAATATACCACTCGGCAATCCGTGTGGCATTCGGAGCCATCCGTAGCACCCCCATCAACAACCTCCTCCACGAAGCCAATATGCTACCAATAGAAGCAAGGAAAATACATGCATCCTACAAACTCACAAATACAATCCTACATTGCAAAAATTCCCCCATCGAATCACTATATAAGAAAATATTAAAATCCAAGAGATCCCCAAAGGTTCCATCCTCCCTCCACAAAACCGTCCATTTAACCAATGCAATAAATCTGAATTTCGTCCCCTTATCACTCACTGCAGATACCACACCCCCCTGGAAATTTAAAAGTACCAACATAAATCTGTCCTTCCACAGCACACAAAAATTCGACACTTCCCCAGAAATATACCGCGCCAAATTCACTGAATTGGAACGATCATCTCCAAACCATATATTCCTCTATACGGACGGCTCCAAATCTGAGCTGGGGACGTCCTATAGTGTCACCACAAAAAATACAATCATCTCCACACATCTTATGCCCCAGCACAGTTCGATATACACCGCCGAAATAGCTGCTATTCTCACAGCTTGCAAATACGCCAAATCCAAAACGTCGAACTTCATCATATGCTCAGATTCACTCTCTTCACTCCAATCCATAATCAATATACACAACAACAACTACTATTGCACGTCCATAAGGAACATCCTAGCCACCAGCAATATCCAACTGCTATGGGTTCCTGGTCACTGCCAAATCGCAGGCAACGAAATGGCTGACCGTGCAGCCAGAAACGCTTTCAACTTCCCATTAATAACTGAAACCAACCACAACAATTCTGATCTCAAAAAATATCTCAAGACTCGCACTCAACAATACCCCCTTTGGGAGAACTCCTCCCAGCACTATAGATTCTTCAACCCTCACAAAGAAAACCTATCAAAGGTAGACAAGGTCTACCTCCCGCGCTTTAGAATCCAAAGGTTCTTTAGACTCCGACTCGGACACACATACTTAACGCACAGCCACATTTTCGAAAGAGCTCCCGCTCCAACCTGCAACAATTGCAAAACAACACTCACTATCAAACATATCCTCTGCGAATGCCCATCCTACAACAAACACAGAAACTCCCTACTAAACACTCCAACCCACGAATTACTTTCCTACAACAACATACTAAACATAATAAGTTTCCTTAAAAACACCAAGTTATACAAAAAAATTTAAAATATCAATCAAAATTATCGCCAAAAAAAAAAAAAAAAAATTCAATTACTTTGTAAATATACATATATATATATATATAAGTCCTCATTAAGCTAGCACATAATTTTGTAAACTGTGTATTATATAATAGAATATAACTAAAACCTTACTACACAAGACAATAGACATAAGCTTAAGGCCTTTAGTTGCTATGGCTTTTCCTACGGTTGGGCGTCATTTGCAATGGCGGCCCAATCTCTTTCAAATAAAAAAAAAAATAAATATCCTTAACAATAGGTTATTTAATATAAAAAATGATTAAACCCTTATAAGATACAATGGAAAAAATAGAAACATCCATCAAATCTATTAAAGTTACATTAAATTTCTCGTGTGTAAATATATCTGCCATATCGTGGTTATTCAAAATATTGGAATATAAAATTTTGGCTTTAGAAAATGTAATTGCATCTCGCAAAGCTTGTAGATCCAATGACAGCAGTTTCAATCTCTGTTTTTTTACTAAAAATTCTTGATCAAGTTTGAGGTTTTGTAGCAAACCGGTAATCTTTCCTATTTCCTTAAAAATTGCAGAATTAATTTGATTTTGTTTATTGTTGTTGGTTATAAGATCATTAACTTTGTTTTGTATTGTAACCATATCATTATGATCTGGTGTACCTGTGATCCATTTAAAAATAGTACCAAGTTCATTAATACCTCTTTTTATTTTTTTGTGTGTTGTAAGTTGTGACAAAAGGGAGCTAGCCAATTTCAACTGTAAATAAAAGTCCCAATCGGCAGGGATGCTTCTATCCTTTATATACTCTATTTCTTCATCAATAATGTTTTTATGAAAGGTTATGTTAGTTACGTGGAATAGTTCTCCATATGTTTCGTATAAAAACGCGTTGTTTGTATCTTCGATTAAAACTTAGAATAATTAATAATGTCTGAAACGGTTGAGCCCATTAATATATATATGATTAATAAAATATTCATGCTAAAAACATGAAAAGAAATAAAAAAAATAGGAACGCAAAAAAATTGGGTAAAACTTAATATTATCTTTGTGAATAATACGGTCTTTTTTTTATTAATTATAAGGTTTTTGCTGTGTTGACTAATAATTGGTACTCTTCCCGGATACAGCGGGCAATCTCTATTATAGTCGAATGAACTCTTTCTACTTGACCGTTTGCTAAACTATGTCTGGGGTCTGCGTAATATATTGTTAAACCGGCACCTGTTATTGTAGATTTGAATTGAGCAGATGAAAAACTTGGTTCATTGTCAATCATTATTGATTTGGCAAATGGGAAAGGTTGGATTAATTCTAAAACTTTGGACTCCATTTTTGATTTGTCTTTTATTGCCTTAACTATCAAATATTTGGAATATGCATCTATGCAAGTAAAGAATGTCAGTTTCTGAGCATAAAAAATATCAATGTGTAGTTTATTTGGAATGGGTGCTTCAGATATTGGGATCTGTTTGGGGTGTCTATCGTATTTTTTTTTTGTTGCAAATTTCGCAATTTCGAATATTTTGCTTGAGTTTTTTGTAAAGTTTAGGCCAATAATAATATTTTAAGATCTGCTTGAGATTTTCGTCAAAACCTCTATGAGCGCGAGCATGTGTTTCCTCTATTATGATTTCCTGATCGTTTTTATTTGTAATGTCAGTAACAAACTTTTTAGTATACAAAAACTAGTTAGTAAATATATCTTTAAGCCGGGTTTGGATCTCAAACAAATCGTCCGGGGTGCAGTGAATACCGGTAACGAAATTAGGTTGAAGGAATTCCTTTAGTATCGTTATTAAATTCTCTACAGTGTCATACTCCATTATATGTCTGGTTTTGTTGAACACTTAAATTTTTTCATGAATGGTAAATTTATTTTTTATAATCAGCAATTGCTGCTTAAACTGGTTCAACGGTTTATTGGTCTCTTCTATTGCTTGTTCATAGCTACTTTCAGCGGAATGAATAGTATCCGGTTAAACCTAGAAAGCCGCGTACCTCTCTAATGTTACGGGGAGGTGGATATTCTACGATGGTTTTAATCTTTTGTGGGTCGGTTTTTATGATTTTGTATGACACTAAGTATCCCAAGAATTCAGTTTCTTTCCTGAAAAACTTGGATTTTTCTCTCTTGTCATATAAGTGCTGTTCTGCTGTTTCAGAAAAAACAATTATATCGTCAACATAAATGTGACAGGTCTTTCCTATTTTCGCGCGTAAAATATTGTCCATTGCTCTTTGGAAAATTCGAGGGGCATTGGCCAATCCAAAGGGCAACCTAAGAAATTCATATTTTCCATTATTGATGGAAAACGCCGTTTTCTCTATGTCTTCGTCCTACATTAGGATCTGATGAAAACCTGATTCTAAGTGAATTGTTGAAAAGTAACGCGCCTTGCACAAATTAGATAATATCACTGACGGATCAGGCATTGGATATCTATCGGGAACTGTGTTTTCATTAATTTTCTTGTAATCGATGACCAGTCGATTCTTCCTGGTACCATCCTCATAATAACCCTTTTCCCTGCAACCCATACTGGGGAATTGTATGGACTTTTACTAGGTCGTATAATGTTTTCCTGTAGCATCCTATTTACTTCCTGGTTAACAAAGTTGTTAACTGAAAAAGGATAAGGATACTGTTTACTATAAATAGCATTGTCATTCAACGTTCTTATCTCGCCTCAACATCTGTTCTAAAAGGCAGACACGTTTGAATTTGAGAATGCTTTGAGATTATTTCTTGGACATCTTGTTGTTCAAGACCATTTAAGTCCTTCGTGACATTTACGGAGTGATTTACTTTGGATAATGCAGAGTAATTGGTAACAGAGGATACCGACGCTTTGCAGCGTCTGCTCTTTTTAATTTTCTTCTTTCTTTTTGGTTTACTATCGATTTTACTATCGTCTGTAAATAGGCAATCAGCGTCAGTCATTGACGATGACTGAGAGAGAGAGTCCATATAAGTGGCAATGTTCAAATCTATATCTGAACATTGTAGACTACCAACTGTATCATCAGCTGGGGTTTTGTAGGTTATTCTTTCTATTCTATCTTTATAAGCGAGCGTTTCTTTAGATAGATCAATGATGGCATTTATTTCCTTCAGCAGGTTAAAGCCGACCAATAGATCCGCATCTAAATTTTGAATCTCGTAAAATCTTTGGCTTTTACCGAATATTATAATATTATGAAAATGAGTTATTCAACTATAACCATTTACTGTTTTAATTTTTTTTTCTTAATAACTAGTTCTTGGGGGTTATCATAGATACCGTGCTTAATGTAACACGCGGTAGCACCGGTATCGATTAAGATTTCAAATTTTTTATTCAAATTTTTCTATCCATCGGGACCGGTGGAGGCTGTGTTATTACTTGGTGCAAAAACGTTTCTAGTTGCTTGCTGATTGTTGTTCAGATTTTAGTTACCCCGATTGAGTCGTAAATTAATATTGTTGATATAGTTATTTGGGTTGTCAGGCCTTTTTTGCTGATTTTTGTTATTATGGTTATTGTTCTGTTGAGTACGGACAAAGTGATTATAAGCGAAATATGCTCTTTGATTGTTCGCTTCAAGCTCTTGAGCCTTTGCTAGAGCATTGGGTAAGTTCTCCGGTTTTAGGGAAAATAGAATTTCTGACAAAGAGCCATTCAGACCTGTGATAAAGATACGCAATGCGTTATCCCTATTTCTCTTATTCATTTCTGTGATCACGTTGGCCTTATCGCCATATGTCATTATTGTTTTATTTATTAACAAGGTAAGTTTCTTGTTAACCAAGTTATAGTACTCCAGAACAGTCATGTTGCCCTGACTAAGAACACTTAGTTTCTGCTCTATTATATAAATCGGACGTCTGTCGCTATAGGCGAAATCTAATTTAGCCAAAATAGCATCAAAGTTCAACACAGTACCATGATTTGTCAACGTATCATTAGCTTTCCCGGTTATTTTATTTCTTAATATTGTCAGGGCACCTACGCACTTCCTACTAGCTTCCTTATACATTCTCATGGCGCAGCATGCTGCTTCACGCCAGCTAACATAATTTGTAATTTTAATGCTGCAATTTCCTCAGATAAGGCCTTAGTTCTACTCGCTATTAGTTCAGCGATTAAATCTGCTGTCAAGGTCTGATTCTGAGCCATTTTTAAATTTTGAAACCTACTTATAAGATCCTCCAGTTTTCTTTAATTTAATTTAACTTAACAATAAAGAAGTGAAGGGGTTTTTCTTTTTTTCTTTAGTTTAAGTTTTTTCAATAAAAAAATTAAAAAAAATAAAAATAAAGAAATAAATGCAACGATGGAGCTCACTTGTTTGAATTGTTTAACACTGAGGTTTCCGTTTTATTTCTTTCGGGTCCTCTTTATTTTGTTAATTTCTTTATATACAACACTGTTTGAAATATTTAACACTTTGAGGTCTCCCTTTTATTTCTTTCGGGTCCTCTTTATTTTGTTAATTTATTCGTCCACAGATTATCGTTGCGGAATTATTTGTGAGTTCTTAACGGCTTTTAGAATCTTCGCCGCTTTGGATCAATAGTCCTGGTTAAGTTCACTCGCGACACTTTGATATTCTGGGGTTTAACATCTTTCATGTGGTTTTAAAAAAAAAACTTTAACGCGAGCCCCACGCCCCAATTAACCAGACCGCAAACGCGTGATGGAAAAAAATTTAATTTTTGGGAAGAACCCTTCCGGCTTTATTGATCGCAAATTTAAGACGAAGGTTACAAAAGGTATTCTTAAGCTATTTATAGTTTGAAATTATGTCAGAGCTTGCTTCTTGCCACGCTCTTGATTGAGATTTTTGTGACACTTAGGACAGATGGGTGATGAGTGACCAAGAGGTCAATGTTTACATTTTCCAGCTGCGCAATTTAAATGCCTCTTGGAAAAGTGTTTCTTTATTGTGGAGGAGTGGGGGGTGTAATTGATACTGAGAAGAGTGGCTTGAGCCAGCGGTCAGGCTTCGGATACATTATTATGCTTTTAGGAAAATGGCTAAACAGTGCGGATAGATTGATCCTAAGTGGTTATGAAATTCTTTACAATTTGCATACTTAAAAGCAGAGGGTTTGTGGGGTGTCAACTGATTGAGGGTGACAGCCAATAGGTTTCGAAGTGGCTATGATAATTGATTATAATTTTCATAGTGAGTATTGAGGGACTGAGGATGATAACTTGGACACATTCATTGTTTATTTCTTTATTTTCATCATAAATCATATAGATGTCATACGTACCTAAATCGGTTTAGGGAATAACTCCCACATTTATTATCCGATCATATTCATATTTAGCGTGCCTATGTTTTTAATATATGTACCAAAGTTCCTAAGGATCGGACTATTATATCATATAGGAGCCACCCCGAAGATAACGTTGGGATTTTTTTTCTTGTTTATTTTTTTTTTATTTTAATTATGTATATAAATTTATTGGTTCGCGAGCGCGATGACCGAAAGAATATCTCGCCGGGTCCTCCAAATGTTGAGCGCACTAAGAACTATTAATTTTCAATAATAAAAGAGGCGAAAATTATTTACGTTATAAAATTATGTTTTATTTATGCTGAATCTTGGCCGAATACCTTGCTTGCATGTACCAACGAAAAGCTAATGTAACTTATGCTGAAGCTGGGCCGATTGCCTTGCTTGCAATATACCAGAGCGAAAACAAAGATAAAAGCTCGTACAAGGTAACTTATGCATAAGCTTAACCGAAAGTAAGTACAAAGAAGATGACAAAAGTAGGCACTGCAATTACGCAATGATGCTGCTTTATAGTGTGTACATATTTGAACTAACAGTGTTTTGCGGGATTTTTGAATGCGAATATATTTATGGTATAGTCAATATATAGGTATGTTGGGGCTGGCCCGAACAGTCATTGTTATTGGGTATTTGTTGTCAAAGATTCTTTGAATTGATATTTTCATTTTCAAAGACTTGTTTAAATTTGGTCTCGATTGAGTCCTCTGCAACCATGTTTCCAGTTACTTTCTTAACTACTTTAGCTAGTCCGTCTATTAAACCATTCTTTTCCCTTCGTTTGGGGGTCAAGGAGTATATTCTGTACCTGAAGGGAAAGGGTATACTGGAAAGCTGTTCATGTATGTAACACCCAGAGGGAGACGTCGTAGACTCTCAAAAGTTACCCACAATATGATCATGGTGACTAGAGAAATCGATTGGGCCAAGTCCGTCTGTCCGTCTGTATGAACGCAAGGATCTCAGAAACTACAAAAGATAGTTATAAAATTTTGTGTGAAGAATCTATAGGACATGGGAAAGGGCAAGTTTATTTTATGTTGATCCGACCCCCCCTCCCCCAGGGGAGGCATTAGTTAATATTTGAATAATCGTAATAAGACTAAAAGAGCCAGGACAACCAAATTCGGTCAGTTGACCTCTTGAAAAGAAAAAGTTGGCTGGAAAATTTTTTTCGGGGAGCTCCCCACCCCCCTCAAAAAGAAATATAATTTCAGAGCACTGGACTTTTTGCAACTTTCAGCAGACAGTATTTATTAATTCCAACTATAATTCCTTTTGCTTGGCACCAGGATTAGAAAAAATCAGACAATAAACACAGAAGTTATTAGTAAAAGTGATGATAGCCCCCCACCACTCCCCCTCTTTTTGATCAGTCGAAAGCATTCATTCATTGCTTAATATCAAATATCTCACAAACTATAAAAGGTGGAGCTATGAAATTTTGTGTATAGAATCAATTGGGAAGGTTTGGTTATTATGTTATTCCGAAAACCACCGCAAACCCCCCCCCCCCCACACACTCACCCACTCCCCCTCAAAAAAAAATTAGATTTGCAAAATTTGCAAAAATGTAAAAAATTTTGCAGGCTTTAGCGGTACAGGGGAATTTAATTTCGGAAAAGTCCGAATTTAGTCCAGGGATAGAAAAGTATTACAAAAGTCTGATCTCATTCCGTCCACAAATTTCCACGCATCCCACTGGCGGTTGGATTGCGAGCGAAGCGAGGCTTCAACTGTACAGGGTATTTTAATTTCTGGAAAGCCCGAATTTAGTACAGGGATAGAAAACTATTACAGAAAAACTGATCTCATTCCGACCAGAAATTTCCACTCATCCCACTAGGGGATGGGCGAAACCCCCTAGTTTATTATACCCTGTACCATACTTGGTACAATTAAGATTTTGCAAATGTATTTAACATAGAGGAGGAGAAGTCGGAGACCCCCCAATCAGAGTGATCAGAGTGACTTGAGAAATTAATATAGCCATGTACGTCCATCTGTCCGTCCGTCCGTGTGAACGGATTGATATTGATTGTTTCTGTCATAGCGTTTCCTGTCCTCTTCTTTTGTCATTGATGGACATTCGATAGTTACCGAACATATTTTATATTCAGTCGATAAGTCTTATTATTATTATTATTATTATTATTATTATTATTATTATTATTATTATTATTATTATTATTATTATTATTATTATTATTATTATTATTATTATTATTATTATTATTATTATTATTATTATTATTATTATTATTATTATTATTATTATATTACTATTATTAATTAAATTGTACACACTGAAATTGAATCGGAACGAATAATAAATCAACATTCCGAAAATTGAAATAAGCGTGCATACACTACATATATGTATGTGTTTTCTTCTTAGCTTAGTTTGAGTGTATTCTCTGTATATAAGTTAGCAACATAAATATTGAAAATTATAAAAGCTCGAATGTGGGAAGCGATCGATTTGCGAACTCAGCGTCTGACCCATTTTCTGCACACGCCGAGTGCACCTGCAAAATTGGAACATAACATCCAGCTTTTTTTTTTTTTTTTTTTTTTTTTTTTTAATGTAGACAACTGTTACTATTTTTAATAACTTATACTACAGTGATTCTTAATTTCTAGAGAGTATTTACATATATGCATACTTTAACCTAAAAAGGGAGACTAAAAAATGAATTAATTTAGGAAATTAATTTATATATCTGCGCGGCAGATCTGTGGGGTGAATGCGCTGGAGCCTTCTTCTCGTTCTCAGTCCGCGTCTCCGCGTCAGGAGTTTTCGGGCCAATTGGTTCGGGTGGTTTCCCAATTTGTTTAAATACTCGGTTGCTTGCTTGTTTATAACCTCGCCAATCCTGGGTATCTTCAGCTCGTGTTCGATATCTTTGTTGCGGATGTACCAAGCCGCTCAGAGAGTTTACGCAAGAGATAACATCCAGCAATAAAAAGTGCAAGCGTTTCCAAAAATATTGCCCAACGTCAACTAGAGCAACGACCTGTGGGAACACAGCCAACGTGTCTGCCAAAACTCACAGCTTATTTAGGGAACATAATTATTGTTAAACTTTAGTCTCAAATAATCTTTCGAATAAAGCGGTTCAAAAAAATTGTCTTTTTATTTTTTTACCTTCGCTAATTGAAAAGAAATTAACTGGCGCCCGAGCAGGGACCCTCACGCGTTACGATAGTGCAAAAAGTTATCGCAGTGAAAAAATTTTTGTATACGACGAATCCTGATAGGACAAAACCGATCCTAAGGGACAGTATACAAATTTTCTACTACCAAATCCGACAGGACAAAACCGATCCTAAGGTGTTGAAGAGACTCACGGCGCAGTCGTTCAACAGGGAGTACACTGCAAGGCAAACTAACACAAACCGTGTGTTGCCCATCGGTGGACCGCAAGCTCTGTAAGATCCGTTCGCAGAGCACTTCCGGAGGAGTATGGATAGCGAAGCCCCAGTAGGAGAACCAAAAAGGAGCAACTTCGTCCCATCGCGGGAGGTGGCCACATCATTTTTAATGTAAGCTAAAATTCCATTTTTAATACAAAAACTAACCAAGTAGAAGAAAAAAAAATCCCAACGTTATCTTCGGGGTGCCGAAGATTACAGACTCTTTTCGAAGTTGTTTCTGCCGAAAATCACATGAACGGGGTTGGTCAGTTAATAGGGCCGATTTCGATTTGTATGACAGCTATATGATATAGTAGTCCGATTTTAATAAAATTTAGCATAAACGCGTATATTTGTGTAGAAAACGTGTTAGCCGAGTTTTGAAAAGATCAGTCAATAAATGTGCGAGTTATTTCCTAAACCGATTTAGGTTCGTATGGCAGCTATATGATATAGTAGTCCGATCCTTACGAAATTTGGTATTTATATTAATTGCTATAAAAAACATATGCATGCTAATTGAGCAGGATCGGATAATAAATGTGGGAGTTATTGCCTAAACCGATTTAGGTTCGTATGACAGCTATATGATATAGTGGTCCGATCCGACCGATTCAAACTAGTGTACTACCTAGGTAAAAAAAGGCTAAATACCAAGTTTCAGCAAAATAGCTTTTAAGACGACGGAGTAAATCGCATAGAAACAGACGGACAGACGGACAGACTGACAGACGGACAGACGGACATGGCTATATCGACTCCTCTAGTGATTCTAAGTATTCTAGATGTAACTTTTGTGGGTCTACGATGTTTGGTTCTGTGCGTTACAAACATCAGACCAAAGTGAATAGACTCCTTTTTCTTCGAAAAGAGTCTAAAAAGAAAGAAACTTTTTTTTTAATAAAGAATAAAAGTTAAATTCTAAACTAACCTACATTTAAGAAATTCTTGTATTCGGGAAACTTTTTATACACAAATATAACACACACAAACAACAATACACAAGAACACAAATATTTTGTAAACATTTTAACTGAACCCCATAATTTCTTCGAGGACAAAATTTTAAATTTCATATCTGAAATTTTAAAATTTCATATTTGAAATTTGACTGTCTGTCCGGTTTATGGCGAACAACAACAATTTAGCTAGACCACATATATTGAACGCAGAAGAAACAGAGGCGCTAAGGCGACAGAATAGACAGGCAGAGTACCAACAGAATAGGAGAATGACGGAACAAAACCAAAACCAAGACGGATTAGCCCCAATGATTAGTGCGATCCTAGCCCAGCAGTTACCAGCACTACTAGGGCGACAAAATGTGTCAGAAGATTTTTATAATCTGGCAGATCAGGGTATTGCTGTAGAACACGCAGCAAAGATAGATGACTTGGACAGAGTACCCGATATAGTAAAATCGATTCGGGAGTTCTCAGGCGATCCCGCAGAATTTAGCTCATGGAAGAAAGGTGTAGATCGAATATTAGAAGCGTACAGTGCATATCAGGGTACACCGAAATACTATGGTATTTTACATACCATACGCAATAAAATAATCGGAGCAGCTGATACGGCACTGGAATCGTATAACACACCTCTCAATTGGGTAGCTATTTCCAAATGTTTGACTCTGCATTACGCAGACAAAAGGGACATCAATACTTTAGAATATCAGATGACGATGTTGGTCCAACGGACAAACCAATCTGTGCAAGAATTCCATCAGACGGTTTATAAACATCTGTTTCTTATTCTGAATAAAATAGGTTGCATGGGACTAGGTAGAGAAGCGGAGCAACTGATGACCAAAATGTATCGCGATAAAGCGCTTGATACTTTTGTGCGTGGCTTGCAGGGTGACTTATACCGTTTATTGGGTATCAAGGAACCAGCAGATTTACCGACGGCATTACACTTGTGCTTGAAACTTGAAAACCAAAGTTTCCGGTCGAATCACGCTACAACAAAGAGTCAAGTATCCCATTTTAGAAATCAGCATGCCAAACCAATACCGCAACCTCGTAGTATGCAATTTATTAATAGACAACCACCAACTGTCCCACCAAGAACCCGTCAATACCAATTTGGACAGCAACAACCAACTACTTCCCAAAGACAATATTTCCCCAATTACGGGCATAAACCGATACCAGCACCACTACAAATATATCCCGATAGACAGTTTCAACCACGACCATTCCCAACCCCCCTGGCCAATGGCCCCAAAACCGCTGCCACGACCAGAACCTATGGAAGTGGATTCCAGCGTACAGACGTAAATGGAAAATTATATGAACAGACCCAGATTCGATGGAAAGTTAGGAGCCGGCAAAAGACCAACAGGTCCCATGCCAGAAAGTTTTAAACGGCAAAGAAATTTCAATATACAATCTCCCGATGAAGACATCGAAACTGGATACGCCCAGAATCATGCCACAATGACAGAATATGAACAGACAATAGCAAATTACGAGGCCCAAGAAGGGCAAGAACAAGACGAAGAACTGGACAGCTATGTGGAACAAATCGACGAAAATGTCGCAGATAATTTGCGCGAATACTTTGACAATTCTGCATTGCATTTTTTAGATTAAAACATTCCTCACTTCCGTATCTCATCTGTAAGCTGAGGAATGGGCAAACTTTAAAAATTTTAATAGACACAGGTTCCAATAGAAACTATATCCAACCAAAATTCGTAGACAACCCAATACCCAATAGGAAACCGTTCAAAGCTGTATCAGTAGGAGGAAGCACTTTAATAACTCATCATAAAATCGCAAACCTTTTTAACATTAAAGACGTCGAAATCAAATTCTTCCTACTACCAACACTGAAATCCTTCGATGCCATCCTAGGCAATGACAGCCTAAAGGAACTAGGCGCTGAAATTAAGATCGGCGAGAATATTATGATTGTCAAAAACTTCCTAAAAATCCCAATTAAAGAGAAAAAGTTTGAAGAGGTAAATACAATTATACCGAGAATAGACCATTTGTCCGATCCAATCTCTTTGCTGATCCGAACAAAAAACTGACCTACACAACAAACGTGAAGCCAACGATCAGAACCACTTCCGACACACTAATCTACTCCAAATTTTATCAGTATCCAATGACACTGAAAGACGAGGTAAACAAACAGATAAAAGAACTTTTAGAAGACGGAATAATCTGTAAATCCCGTTCACCTTACAATTCACCTGTGTGGATTGTGCCAAAGAAAGCAGATGTTTCTGGGGAAAAGAAATACAGAATGGTAATAGACTACAGGAAACTAAATAGGGTGACAATCGCAGACAAATATCCCATACCAGAAATAAATGAAGTACTTAACCAGTTAGGAGATAATAAAGTATTCTCTCTCCTAGACCTCAAAAGCGGATTTCATCAAATCCCACTGAAACCTTCAGACATAGAAAAGACCGCATTCTCCGTGAACAACGGAAAATACGAGTTTACACGACTCCCCTTTGGTCTGAAGAATGCGCCTGCAATATTTAAAAGAGCGTTAGATGACATACTTCGTGATCATATTGGTAAAATATGTTTCATTTACATAGACGACATTATCATATTCAGTAAAGACGACGAGTCTCACTTCGAAAACTTGGAAAAAATCTTTCGAACTCTGCAAAACGCCAATATGAAATGTCAATTGGACAAGTGCGAGTTCATGAAAAACAAAGTCGAATTTCTCGGTTTCGTCGTCTCCGACCAAGGAATCGAAACAAATCCAAGTAAGGTAGAAGCGATAGCAAACTATCCCTGTCCCAAAACACTAAGGGATTTAAGATCCTTCCTAGGATTATCTGGCTACTACAGAAGATTTATAGAGAATTATGCCAAGCTGGCTAAGCCCCTCACCGCCCTTCTAAGGGAGGAAGATGGACACGTGTCCAAAAGAATGTCAGCAAAAAAAAGCAATTCATCTCGATAAACAAGCTCTAGAGGCCTTCAGAAAATTGAAAAGTATCCTCATATCAAAGGATATAATTTTCCGATATCCAGACTTTCAAAATGAATTTCATCTAACCACAGACGCGTCAAACTTCGCAATAGGAGCAGTCCTATCGCAAAACAACCAGCCAATTTCGTTTCTTTCAAGAACACTCTCCAAGGCTGAGGAAAACTATGCAGCTAACGAGAAAGAGATGCTAGCCATAATCTGGGCATTAAAAACGATTAGAAATTACCTATACGGTAAAGCCAAGGTAAAGATCTTCACACACTACCAACCCCTAACACACTCTTTGAGTAGCTGGAACGGTAATGCCAGAATCAAGAGGTGGAAGGCTTATCTGGAGGAGTACGATTACGAGATATTTTATAAACCAGGCAAGGAAAATATAGTGGCAGACGCCCTATGTAGAATAGAGACAGTCCAAATTAATTCAATAGCCCCAACTCAACACAGTGCGGAAAGTTCTAGCCACAGGTTGATATATAGCGTAGAAGCTCCCATAAACGCATTTAAAAACCAAATATTGCTCTTGAGATCAGATAAAGCAGAATACAAGTTTAGCATACCATTTCCCACATACCACAGATACACAATAAGCCGACCAGAATACACTTCAGACGAACTACTAGACGACTTGAAAAAACGACTCAACCCTTCTGTAATTAATGGTATTTATACTTCAGAGGATGTAATGGGGAAAATAAAAGAATTGTATTCAAATCATTTCAAAAATATCAAATGCCGTTTTACGCAAATCAGGGTTGAAGACTTGACTAACGAGGCACAGCAAGAAGAGGAAATCCTCAAAATACACAACAGGGCTCATCGCAGTGTAGCAGAAAATAAAATCCAACTCTCGGAAAAATTCTATTTCCCTAAAATGAAGCAGAAGATAGATTCCTTGATTAGACAGTGCACGATCTGTAAGGAAGCCAAATACGATAGGCACCCTCCTAACCCAGAACTCAAAAAGACCCCCCTACCAGAATATCCCGGTCATATCCTACATATTGACATTTACTCCACGGAGAAACATCTAGTACTCACGGCAATAGATAAATTTTCAAAACTAGCTCAAGGTCGAATCATAGAATCAAAAGCCATAGAACACATTAGAGATCCCTTAAGAGATATAATTTTTTTATTTTGGAGTCCCGAAGTTCATTGTAATGGACAACGAGAAGTCCCTTAACTCCCAATCAATCAAATTCATGCTTAAAGATCAATTAGGAATAGAACTTTTTACCGCTCCACCATATAAAAGCACAGTCAACGGCCAGATAGAAAGATTCCATTCTACCCTTTCGGAAATAATGAGGTGTTTGAAAAAGGAAAACAAACATAGGGATTTCAAAGAACTATTGGACAGGGCAATTTATGAGTATAAATATTCTTTCCATTCCGTAACGAAGAAACGACCGTTAGAGGTATTTTTTGGCAGGACAGTTACCACGAACCCGGAACAATACGAACAATGTAGAAAAGACAATATTGACAGACTAAGGGAAAAACAGATGAAGGACTTAGAGAACCATAATAAAAAGAAAAAAAGATAAGACAGTATCAGACAGGACAGGTAATATTTGTGAAGGTGAACAACCGATTAGGATCAAAACTTTCCTCTAAGTTCAAAAAAGAGATAATCTAAGAGGACAAGAAAACGACTATCCTAACAGAATCAGGAAAGACAATACATAAGAGTAACATACGATCTTGACTCTTACAGAATACTATTATGGACTGTGACCAGCACGACTGCGACATTGGAGATCACGAACTACACGGACGCACAGATACTAACTATACATAGAGGAATTGGTAAACTACAAACGGTGACGACAAGACTAATACACGTGATTGACTTAGGACAGTCACATAGAAAAAACCTTGAAACATAGCCCATTATATGCCACACTCATACACGAAGTAAACACTACTAAATACATTCTCGACACAATCACTGAATTTCCTAGGAGGAATAGGCGCTCTATGAATTGGATAGGGTCAGGGTGGAAATACATAGCGGGTAGTCCTGACCACCATGATTTAGTAATGCTACAGAACAACCTAAACAATCTAATAGACAATAATAAACAGGTAATCATCAACGACGAACTAAAACAAAGAATAAATAAGCTTACACACATATCAAATCTGATAACGAAATCCATACAAAAAAGCAGCTCTATAAGTGACGAAGTAGGTGTTAGCTTAGGCAACGAAATTAGATTACTCAAAGAAGAAATAGTAAATGTCAAATACGCTATTCAATGGGCCAGGCTTAACATTGTAAACACATTATTACTGAATAAAAACGAGTTGACTGAGATAGAAGGGATATTTAGAAAAGGCAAGTTGTGTAATGGCCACATATAAGTGCCATTGTAGTCATTCAAATGAAATCAACGGCTAGTCATAGCATCCAGCTTTCGATCGAGCTGCGCATGCGCCCGCGCCACCTGTTAGTTCGTTTTGGCGACAGTCGACAGTGGGCTAAGGTTGACGAACACTAAAACCCACCTGTCATACTAAGAGGAAAAGGGTTTTGACATATGGGCCATATCGGAAATCGTTCGTATAGCTCGTTCTCTTTTCCCTCGTGCTGTCGACCAGATCGGTCAAGTCTATCAGACCGCGAAAAAGAATTTTTTATTGGTTCTCCTAGAATTTTTAGGCTTGGAAATATTAACACCGGAAGAAAATATAATATTGAATTTGAGTGAGTGATAAACGGTTGCTTTTTGCTTTGAGCCCATTCCAAGCGTTTCTTGTTTTCATTAATTTAAAGCGGCTGCTGCTACTGGCTGCCCAAAAATCTAACCACTGGGCTTGGAGGTTGTTTGGTCTTCTAAACCACTCCACAAATTGCCTCTACATTCTGCACGCCAGCGAGCATCTTGAGGACGCTTCGAAGAAAAAAAAAAAAAAAAAAAAGGAACCTCAACAATTTTAATTCAGCCTAAATTCTACCGGAAACCTACGGAAACCCCAAAGTTTCATTTATTTAAAAAAAAAAAAAAAAAAAAAAAAAACCCGAAAAAAAAAGAAAAAAAAAATCCCTCAACATAAAATGAAGTGAATTAAGCTATGTGAATGAGAGACCTACAGACAGACAGACGGACCGACATACAGAAAATATCGAAATATAAAAATACATCAAATTAACAAAATCAAAAAAAAAAAAAAAAAAAAAAAAACCAACCAAAAAATTTCCAGTGTGTGTGACCAAAAGTACAAAAACCAAGAACAGCTGATAATTGCACTCTAACTTACAAAAGAAAAAAAAAAAAAAAAAAACAAACAAATAGAATAAGAGAGTTTATAAAATGTACATGCTAAGATAAAAAAAAGTGATTACGCACAGAAACCGAAGTTATTAATAGCACAGGCAAAAAGAAGAAAAAAAAAAAAAAAAAAACGAGAAATCCTAAGGTCTGTGCCTAAAACAAAAAAAAAAAAAAAAAAAAAAAAAGCAAAATCACAAATGTAATTAATTAAGTTAATAGGTTTAGAAAGAGAGAAATTAAGTTTTGCACATACAACACATTTTGCACATTGCTTCGCGTACATTGACATACAGCAAAGGACTACGCCCGAAAGATCTTTCGTCGTGGGAGTTCAACAAAAAAAAAAAAAAATAATAATAAAAAATAAAGCAAACGTGAGTAACACAAAAAAAAAAAAAAAAAAAAAAAAAAAATTTTTTAAATTAAATAAAATTGTTAATTAAGTTAAGTCACAGTTAAAAAGAAACTCGAACTAGAGTAGTACCACATTATTTTAAAATTTGAATCTTTATGAAATTTCAGCTGTTCTAACTAGTATCTCTTTGGTCACCTACGTATATAAAAAAAAAAAAAAAAAAAAAAAAAAAATAGTGCATATTTTCGAATCACCCTATAATTGTAAAAAGAAAATACTATGTAAGAATGATATTTATGAAGACTTAGAGTTTGAAGTAATCTATAGTTAGTTCATTATAAGAAAAAAATGTTCGTCTGCCTTTATCTTCATTGCAAAGTTATTGTTTTTACCAATTAAATGAAATCAAGATGAATTCGTGAATGTTTAACTAAGTCCTAAGACGGGGGCATTATAAAATGTGATAGCTTTTGTATTGGGGATCTTCAAACTAAACAAAACTTGTAGGTCATAGGTCGGGTGGGTATAGAGTGTGTGTGCCATCCACTATCATAAGGCCACACCTTGGAATCAATGAATTTGATGTTCATATTTAATGGAATCCTTCGTCCCCCTCCTCCTTAATAGCGTTCCGCTTTCTTTTTTTTTTTAACTCGTTGAATTTCTGGTAGCTCGTTTTGCTTTTTACTTCACCTAAAAAAAAAAAAAAAAAACATGTTTGGTTGGAGTGGTGTCCACCAATATAGGGACTCTAAAATAAAATAAGACTCTAGCAACCCGGAAGAGTGTCCACAGCAAAAACCCCCCCACAGGCCGAGAAGAGCTAGGAATAAAAGGGTCCCGCTCCGCTGTCTTCACTGTTCAAGCTCGCCCATCTACGAGCTTTTGTAATAGCCATTGGCTGTTACACGTGGCCGAACGTACGTCCCCCGGTAGTGTATGGTAGTCGTATTACCAATCGGGGCAGCGTTGGGTTCGAATGTTACATAGAGTTTTTGGCGCCCAACGTGGGGCAGTTTTGAGTGTTGTTCGTTTTGATGTTAGCTTAAATCAGCTTAATTGAGCCTAGTATTGAATTCTAGGTTGGTTTAGACAGCAATTGAACTTCTTGGAATTTGCCCAAAATTGGTGATAGCTTCTCTAAATATTGTGGTAGTCTCGAATTTCGAATTAAAAGTTTGGTTTAGTCTTTCATGAAAAGGAGAGTCAAGCCATCGAGATATACTGAAGAATGGGTACTCTTTTGGAAAGTTATCTTCAATGTAATGCTCAATTGTTTTCGTTTGCGTTTTCAGATTGAAAGTTTAAAGGATTGCCAACGGTGTAATACTTTGCATGGGCCTTCTTGGAAATCGAGTTTTTGCATTTGCGAATTCTGTCGACCGAAGCTCCCATTGTACATATAGCTGTCACATTAGTGGGTATAATTTGGTTTCAATTCTGCGAAGCCCAAGCCAATAGTAAATTCGTATCGATTCTTTCTTAGTAAACTTTGTTCTGGAATACAAAGTATACGCGCTGGCGTGTCTCTGTCCGAATTGAGGTCGAGAGGAAATAGATTCGTTTACTATTTTAGTTGCAATAGCCACCCTAAATTTTCCCTCCATTTAATTGATATTCAAGTTTATTGTTTTAGTTATCTCACTTTATTGTGCCCCCATAAAGTCTTAGGAAATTTCGTTCAGGACATAATCAAAAAATTTTTTTTAATAAAATTATCTAGATATATATTCAACTTCTAATTATGCCGTTACAACATAGCTTTGAAGCAAGTCGACCTTCAGCGGCAGTTGAAGTAGATACTTGTATTGTCTGTAGCGAGCTGATGACAGATACACAATCATGTTGCATAACCCCATGTCAGCATGTATTTCATAAAAGGTGCATAGAAGAAAGGTTAGCAAATCAGACGGAATGTCCTAAATGTTTTGCTGCCTTGCAAATCCCGCAGCTTCGAAGAGTGGTAGGAAATTGTTCACCGGGACCAAAACAGTCTGATCCGCGAGTTCATCGACCGGTTACTCGAGGATTTGCTAAGTCCTTGCCTTCGGCACCTCCAGCAGTAGAAGCTCGAGTAGAAGTAGTCGAGCCACAGTCCTTTGAAGGAAGTAGTGGAAATTTAGTAACAGGGGATGTCAGTCACAGCACAAATCGAGTTGAGATAGATGCAATCCCAAACCAAAATCGACGAAGACGTGTAAGACCCTTTCGTCCAAGACCATCACAAGCTGCCCCTAGAGCCAACGTGTCAAACATTGAGCTAATTGTTCAGCAGACTGTTACTCGAATGTTGGCTGCCATGAACTTACAAAGTTTAAACGAACCACCGAGAACATCTGTGAATATTGATGCTAATAGTCAACCCAGTCCTTTGACCACGTCTAGTAGCCGTGCAAATGGAGCTCAACATAAGATTGCCGATATTATCCAAAAATGGGGTGTCCATTTCGAAGGTACTTCCCAAGGCTTATCAATCGAAGAATTTTTATATAGGATAAAAACCCTAACTGAGGAGAACTTGGACAGCGATTTTGAGTCTTTAGGTCGGAATGTGCATTTATTATTGAAAGGCAAAGCTCGCGATTGGTACTGGCGGTACCATAAGCAGGCTGAGAATCGATCGTGGACGGAATTTTGTCGTTGCATCCGTGCCCAATATAAGGAATCTCGATCAAACAACGAAATACGAGAACAAATACGATCACGCAAACAAAAGCCGGGAGAATCTTTCGAATCATTTTATGAAGCCATTTGTCAACTAATGGATAGGCTTTCAGTGCCTATTGGGGAGGAAGAGATTATTGAAATTGTTCGAAATAATTTATTGGTCGAAATAAAAGATAGGTTACTTTTCGAAGAGATATTCTCGATAGCACACCTCAGACGACTAGTTCAAAAGAGAGAAAATTTTTTGAAAGAAGTCGGTAGAATGAGACCCGTGCCGATGAAACCAAAAGAAGCAAAAGAAAAGTGCATATACGCAATGGAGGACGTTGCTGAACTGCAGCCCAAGGAAGAATCAGCCGAAGAAATTGCAGCCATTCAACATGTGTCCAAGAAACTTATTTGTTGGAATTGCGAAGAACCGGGACATATGTGGGAAGACTGTGTGGCCGATAGGCGGATTTTTTGTTATGGTTGTGGCACACCCAATGTGTATAAGCCACAGTGCCAATTATGTATACGGCGAGCGGAAAACCGAAAGCAGGAGGCAGCCAACCTCAACCGGATGCCTCCGAAATAATACCTGTTTCGGATCCTGTACTTCCGCACCTCCATAGCAACATCCCATTTGAGAATCCGTTATCCAATATACAAGATAATAGAATTCGCTTTTTGCCCTTCCATGAAAAATTAAGAAAATATTTAGAAATTAAAAACCGCATTTTTAGTGAAAAGTTTATTCGTAGAAATACCAATAGAATTAGGAAATTTTATCAGAATGTAAGAAAAAATCAGAAGTTGATTAATGCATCGATAGTTCACGATGAATCAGATATGCGAAGCTATGCCAAAATAAAATTCCTAGACTTTGAAGAATTAGGGTTATTGGACAGTGGAGCAAATATTAGTTGCCTTGGTGGGGAATTGAGCAAGCAAGATTTTTCAGAATATAGCCAGTTCAAAGCCATCACTTCTCAGGTTAGAACAGCCGATGGAAAAGGTCATCGGGTTATAGGTATATTGCGAGTGCCTATCTACTATAAAGGAGTCCAAAAGACTATAGAATTTTATATTATTCCTACACTTGCGCAACGCGTCGTGCTTGGAACCGATTTCTGGCGCATGTATAACTTAGCTCCTGGAATAATTAGTAGCCTTTCTGGGGTCGAAAATCTAGACCAAACCGAATATTCCAATAATTATCCTCTATCGTCGGCGGAGATACAGCAGCTAGAAATAGTTAAGGCATGTTTTCCGAACTTTGAAACGCAAGGATTAGGTCGTACATCTTTAATAAAACACCATATTGATGTCGCCGAGGCAAAGCCAATAAAACAACGATATTACCCAGTTAGTCCTGCTGTAGAAAAATTGATGTTCTCTGAAATAGACCGAATGTTATCGTTAGGTGTAATAGAGCCATCTAACAGCCCTTGGAGTTCACCTATGAGATTAGTCGTGAAGCCGAACAAAGTAAGGCTTTGCTTAGATGCTCGTAAAGTAAATGAGGTCACTAAAAAGGATGCATACCCCTTACAGAGCATCGAAGGCATATTCTCTCGTTTGCCAAAGGCTAATATAATCTCCAAGTTGGATCTCAAGGATGCGTATTGGCAGATTCAGCTCTCAGAAGAAGCCAAGCCATTAACTGCATTCACTGTTCCTGGACGACCACTATATCAATTTACGGTTATGCCGTTTGGGCTATGTAATGCTCCCTCCACAATGTGTCGTCTCATGGACGAATTGATACCGCCTGATTTACGACATTGTGTGTTCGGTTATCTGGACGATCTTTGCATTGTGACAGAAACGTTTTCAGAGCATTTGACGGTTTTGGTACGGATTGCCGAACAGTTTCGCAAGGCTAATCTTACTCTTAACTTGGCTAAAAGTCAATTCTGCGTTACTAAAATCACGTATCTTGGTTACATTGTTGGTAGTGGGGGTGTGTCGACAGATCCGTCAAAAGTATCCTGTATTCTAAACTGGCCAACGCCCAAGAATTTAAAACAAGTTCGTGGATTTTTAGGTATCTGTGGTTGGTATCGAAGATTTATTCAAAATTTTGCTGAGGAAACCTTTCCCATAACCGAAGTTCTTTCCACAAAAAAGTGCTTTAAGTGGCCTACGGAAGCTCAAGCTGCCATGGACAGGTTAAAAGTCTTATTGACATCAGCACCTCTATTACAGCCTCCCAACTTTGAAAAGAAATTTTACTTACACTGCGATGCTAGCGACGTAGGAATTGGAGCAGTACTGGTACAGTTGGATGAAGATCTAGAAGAGAAACCCATAGCGTTTATGTCGAAAAAGCTTAATAAATCTCAACGCAATTACAGTGTGACTGAGCGTGAGTGTCTGGCTGTAATTTTAGCCATCGAAAAATTCCGATGTTATTTAGAATTACAAGAGTTCGAAGTAGTTACCGATCATTCAAGCCTGGTATGGCTACGACGGCAGCAGAATGTATCTGGGAGATTGGCGAGATGGATTTTTCGACTACAGCCATACAAATTTACAATCTCGCATCGGAAAGGGAAAGACCATGTGGTACCTGATGTTTTATCCAGGTTAGAAGAGGAGGAACAGATAGCCAGTGTGGAATTGATAGGTCCTCTAATTAACCTCAACTCGGAGGAATTTGATAGTGCAGAGTATCTCAAACTCAGAGCTAAAATCCTGGAATACCCAGATCAGTACCCAGACTTGAAAGTAGTAGACAAATTTGTATATATACGAACGGACCATGTGACTGGTGAGGCTCAGCAGGAATCGTTAAGTTGGAAGTTATGGATTCCAGGCCCCCTTACAGAATCAATCATCAGGCAGGCTCACGATAGTGTGTTATCCGCCCACGGAGGAATGCAGAAAACCATAGAACGACTCCGTCGCAATTTCTTCTGGCCAGGCTTATCAAAAGAAGTACGAGCATATGTGCAAGCCTGCGAAACTTGCAAGGAAACTAAAGCTCCTAACAAAATTCTTAGACCTCCCATGGGACAACAAAGTGTCTCTTGTAGGCCGTTTCAACGATTGTATATTGATATACTCGGTCCATATCCCAGAAGTAAAAGTGGACATATAGGGTTGTTAATAGTCCTTGATCACTTCAGTCGCTTCCATTGGCTCTGTCCGTTAAAAAAATTTACAACCTCGAGTATCACGGATTTTCTTTTAAGTCAAATTTTTCACTGCTATGGCGTGCCTGAATTAATTATCAGTGACAACGGTTCACAATTTAAGGCAAATGAATTTGCAGCTTTCGTTACCCAATACGGTATCAAACATCTTTTTACTGCATTGTACTCCCCTCAAAGCAACGCCGCAGAGAGGGTCAACCGATCGATACTTGCAGCTATTCGGTCATATATTAAACAGGATCAGCGGGATTGGGACTTGTACCTCACGCATATTTCTTGTGCGTTGCGTTCATCCTTACATCAGACTTTAGGTTGTTCCCCATATAAAGCCCTCTTTGGACTTAATATGATGCTACATGGTGAAGACTATAAATTATTGAAAAATCTATCGCTATTAGAAGAACCGACCGTTTTGGCTAGAGAAGACACTCTTGCCTTTTTACGCGAAACTATTAAGAAAAATAGTAAACTAGCATATGATAGAAATAAGAGGCAGTACGATCTTCGCAGTAGGCCCATAAATTTTAAAGAAGGTCAAGAAGTTTTTAAACGAAACTTCATCTTAAGCAATTTTAGTAAAAACTTCAATAAAAAACTGGCCCCTCAATTCTCCAAGTGTCGAATTAAGAAGAAATTAGGAAATGCTTTTTATTTGCTGGAAACCTTACAAGGCAGAGAAATTGGCACCTTCCATGCGAAAGATATCAAGAACTAATTCCAGCTAATCCTCCTCGTTGCCTTGTCGGAATTATCTGGCCTTGTAATGGCCACATATAAGTGCCATTGTAGTCATTCAAATGAAATCAACGGCTAGTCATAGCATCCAGCTTTCGATCGAGCTGCGCATGCGCCCGCGCCACCTGTTAGTTCGTTTTGGCGACAGTCGACAGTGGGCTAAGGTTGACGAACACTAAAACCCACCTGTCATACTAAGAGGAAAAGGGTTTTGACATATGGGCCATATCGGAAATCGTTCGTATAGCTCGTTCTCTTTTCCCTCGTGCTGTCGACCAGATCGGTCAAGTCTATCAGACCGCGAAAAAGAATTTTTTATTGGTTCTCCTAGAATTTTTAGGCTTGGAAATATTAACACCGGAAGAAAATATAATATTGAATTTGAGTGAGTGATAAACGGTTGCTTTTTGCTTTGAGGCCATTCCAAGCGTTTCTTGTTTTCATTAATTTAAAGCGGCTGCTGCTACTGGCTGCCCAAAAATCTAACCACTGGGCTTGGAGGTTGTTTGGTCTTCTAAACCACTCCACAAATTGCCTCTACATTCTGCACGCCAGCGAGCATCTTGAGGACGCTTCGAAGAAAAAAAAAAAAAAAAAAAGGAACCTCAACAATTTTAATTCAGCCTAAATTCTACCGGAAACCTACGGAAACCCCAAAGTTTCATTTATTTAAAAAAAAAAAAAAAAAAAAAACCCGAAAAAAAAAGAAAAAAAAAAAATCCCTCAACATAAAATGAAGTGAATTAAGCTATGTGAATGAGAGACCTACAGACAGACAGACGGACCGACATACAGAAAATATCGAAATATAAAAATACATCAAATTAACAAAATCAAAAAAAAAAAAAAAAAAAAAAAAAACCAACCAAAAAATTTCCAGTGTGTGTGACCAAAAGTACAAAAACCAAGAACAGCTGATAATTGCACTCTAACTTACAAAAGAAAAAAAAAAAAAAAACAAACAAATAGAATAAGAGAGTTTATAAAATGTACATGCTAAGATAAAAAAAGTGATTACGCACAGAAACCGAAGTTATTAATAGCACAGGCAAAAAGAAGAAAAAAAAAAAAAAAAAAAAAAAACCAGAAATCCTAAGGTCTGTGCCTAAAACAAAAACAAAAAAAAAAAAAAAAAAAAAGCAAAATCACAAATGTAATTAATTAAGTTAATAGGTTTAGAAAGAGAGAAATTAAGTTTTGCACATACAACACATTTTGCACATTGCTTCGCGTACATTGACATACAGCAAAGGACTACGCCCGAAAGATCTTTCGTCGTGGGAGTTCAACAAAAAAAAAAAAAAAATAATAATAAAAAATAAAGCAAACGTGAGTAACACAAAAAAAAAAAAAAAAAAAAAATTTTTTAAATTAAATAAAATTGTTAATTAAGTTAAGTCACAGTTAAAAAGAAACTCGAACTAGAGTAGTACCACATTATTTTAAAATTTGAATCTTTATGAAATTTCAGCTGTTCTAACTAGTATCTCTTTGGTCACCTACGTATATAAAAAAAAAAAAAAAAAAAAAAAAAAATTTTAAATTAAAGAAAATACTATGTAAGAATGATATTTATGAAGACTTAGAGTTTGAAGTAATCTATAGTTAGTTCATTATAAGAAAAAAATGTTCGTCTGCCTTTATCTTCATTGCAAAGTTATTGTTTTTACCAATTAAATGAAATCAAGATGAATTCGTGAATGTTTAACTAAGTCCTAAGACGGGGGCATTATAAAATGTGATAGCTTTTGTATTGGGGATCTTCAAACTAAACAAAACTTGTAGGTCATAGGTCGGGTGGGTATAGAGTGTGTGTGCCATCCACTATCATAAGGCCACACCTTGGAATCAATGAATTTGATGTTCATATTTAATGGAATCCTTCGTCCCCCTCCTCCTTAATAGCGTTCCGCTTTCTTTTTTTTTTTAACTCGTTGAATTTCTGGTAGCTCGTTTTGCTTTTTACTTCACCTAAAAAAAAAAAAAAAAACATGTTTGGTTGGAGTGGTGTCCACCAATATAGGGACTCTAAAATAAAATAAGACTCTAGCAACCCGGAAGAGTGTCCACAGCAAAAACCCCCCCACAGGCCGAGAAGAGCTAGGAATAAAAGGGTCCCGCTCCGCTGTCTTCACTGTTCAAGCTCGCCCATCTACGAGCTTTTGTAATAGCCATTGGCTGTTACACGTGGCCGAACGTACGTCCCCCGGTAGTGTATGGTAGTCGTATTACCAATCGGGGCAGCGTTGGGTTCGAATGTTACAGTTGCCACAGCTCTCTATCGAAGAAATCATGGAATTCTCAGATATTTCAATAGCACACAACAAAACTACACTTCTATACATATATAGAAGAAACTGAATATAGAATAGAATGAATATAGAAGAAACTAAATTTCAAAACATGATTGTAAAACCCATAGTGAATAATAAAAGCATTGTACACTTAGAAACAAATGAAATATTCTTACACTTAAGCGAGATATATGGCATACCAGAAAATTGTAAAACCATTCTAAATATAAAGCTATGTAATAAGAAAAGAATTGTTAACATAAGTAATTCCGATTGTATTCCAAAATTAATTAAGAAAGAAAAAGCGCTGTGCAGTTTTAGCAATGCAGACCACATACCAGCAATTGAAGAAATCAGCAACGGGCTCATATTACTGAACAATTACAAAGGCAGTCTCATTTGGAACGGCACTAACCAACAGATGGAAGGTACCTACCTAGTACACCTCTCAAATGAGTCGGCAAGCATAAACGGCAGACTATTTGACAACCTGGAATCAATCATTATGAAGCCAGAGGTACTCGCCATAGAAGCCAGTCCCGAGGAAACTGAAAGACTACGGATACTCTCCCTCAAAGCGCTGGAAGAATTACACCTAAATAATACAAATCAGCAGCAACACATCGAAACCCAGTCTAAGATCAATAGAGTCAGTATGCTAGCACTTTTCGGCATTGCACTGACTTCCATATGTGGAGCACATGTCTACAGCAGAAGAACGAAAAAGGTGACATTGCAACTTGGACCAACTCTACCAGTAGCAACAAAACCCACAGAACCAACTGCAACAACAAACATCAAGCAGCCAATGAAGTGGGTTGACATTCCATTACCACAGTTCAACAACCTTCCGTATTTTTGAAGTTGGCTTGAGGACAAGCCTAAATTGGAGGGGGAAGAGTTAGCAACATAAATATTCAAAATTATAAAAGCTCGAATGTGGGAAGCGATCGATTTGCGAACTCAGCGTCTGACCCATTTCCTGCACACGCCGAGTGCACCTGCAAAATTGGAACATAACATCCAGCAATAAAAAGTGCAAGCGTTTCCAAAAATATTGCCCAACGTCAACTAGAGCAACGACCTGTGGGAACACAGCCAACGTGTCTGCCAAAACTCACAGCTTATTTAGGGAACATAATTATTGTTAAAGTTTAGTCTCAAATAATCTTTCGAATAAAGCGGTTCAAAAAAAATAAATTGTCTTTTTATTTTTTTACCTTCGCTAATTGAAAAGAAATTAACTTATATAATGTGGTTGCTGCTTTGGTGGCCAAAGTGTTCTTAGGACCATTTGGTGATTGATACTTTCTTCTTTGTTTATTTTACATTGAAGTGGATCGCAGTCCACACTGAAGACACAATTGTGATTTATGTGTCATTCGGGAAATGTTGCTTTTAAGTGACGGGTAAGAGGTAAGAGTACGGTATTTTGAGGAGAAGTTGGCACTAGCACTAGCCGTGAAGGTGGAAGACGACGAATCGATGGAGCAGCTAATAAGAGATCTACGCAACTAATCACGAATTCAACGATTCGCGGAAGTAAACCATATGAATCAGGCTTTCTGCGATGTACAACTACCAGAAGCATGGAAGAACAAAAAATCCAACATCTGACGTCCGATGCTTCAACTGTAATTCCAAGGGTCATTTCGAAAGGGATTGCAAGGGATATCGCAATGCTCCCAGACGAAGTCTGAGTACAAAGAAAAAACATTTGTAAGATTACTCCAAATTTATTTCACGCAAAATCCAAAATTATTTATGATTGCAGAGTGTCTAATAGACTACGGTAGCCCAATTTATTCTGTAAAAAATCATGTTTCGAAATCATATTTTGGGCTGAATAAAAGCCAAGTTAATGCATTTGGAAAAATAAATTTTGAGTTAATTATTGTTACCGACAAGTCTATGAGCTTGATGTTGTTCTTGGAAGAGATTTCATGAACGCCTGCGAGCTAAAGATAAATTCAGATATGTTAAGAAGTATTTCATACAAAGGAAAGGTTCACGCAAAAGAAAATATGCATAAGTGTACAATAGAGTAATTCAGTGGTCAACAAGAAACGGAAAGAAATGTTAAGAAGTAACTGTTAGGCGACAAAGATGTTAGTAGAGAAACTGTTATGTAAAAAACTGTTAAAACTGTAAGGCGACAACGATGTTAGTAAAGAAACTGTAAACGTAAAAACTGTTAGGGAAAAAATGTTAAGGAAAAAACTGCTAAGCAGAAACTGTTAAGTGACAAGAGTTTTAGAAAAGAAAACCAAAGACACCATTAATCAAATGTGAAATGAATATATCGTTAGAAAAATATAAGCTTCGCTTCGGCTTTTGAGCATACTCAGTAATTTCATTTACAAATTACAAAAAATGTATTTACTCAATATTTATTTTAATTTGTTATACATGAAGTGATCTCTATCGAGAAGTCTCTACAAGGAGCTTAGGATGGGATTTTATTTTGGTATTTGGAAACCATCTTCTATTATCTCTAAACCAATGGGGACAGCTTAAAGTAGACATCAAAAGGAGCAAGCTTAGTAAAGATCAAGGATAGCATGAATAAGGCGATGGGAACTAATATCATAATTCATTTGTTGGTATTACAAGGTCAATAGACTTTAGCTTATGGAGCGCTGGCTTAATGGGAGGTAACTGTACCTGAAAGTAGTGGAAGGATTGTAAAAATAAATGTTCATCAAATTAGACCGTAAATTTTATTTTGCTATGTTCAGTATGTATATATATGATCTGCACAACTTAATTAAGAAGCTCGTAAGTACGACGATTTGAGACCGTTGGCGATGCACTCGAAACCTATAGTATCTAACGATTATGTTATTGGCTTAAAAATATAGAAGAAATATCATGGAACATTGTCAAGCTACTGAAAATATTAGTTTAGTTTTTACTATTATATTATATTATACGCAATAAATTTAGGTTATGTATTTTTACATTTATATTCTATATTTTTAATAAGCTGGTACAAATTACATTATAACATTAACAAATTATAATAAATATTATAAATATTGTGTTAGATATTGGGGTTCTCTATTATAATATCTTTATTTATTTCCAGTGGATTGCTTAATTATAAGTTGTGTTTTTACAATTTAAGTTACGATTACAATATTGTCTTATTTAAAAAACTAACGCGCCACAGTCAAGTATAATGACTCTTCGGCATGTTCAACTAGACTGCTCTTTTTTATTCCGCTCGCGATTAATGGTTCACCCAAACATGAGATGCTAGATTGTTATTTTATACAAACAATAAAATAACAATTCTGAAGTTATAGCATAATTTCTAGAAAACCTTTACAGTGTCCATGCTTACGACCATTAAGACTCTTCGTCAAAGCATTAGCAGGCATCTCCTCGATGGGCATATACTCAATAGAGATTTCCTCTCTCGATAGTCTTTCTCGGATCATATGGTGGCGGATGAAATCCAAAATATTTCATTAATTTTTGTGCGCTCTGGTTGTCATTGAATAAGCGTACAGTTGCAAAGTCCAGGCGAACACGACTTAGCAGACCCTTCAAATATAGCGCCCCCTTTATGCCTTCAGCCATCGCTATGTACTCTGCTTCGGTACTCGATGATACAACTGTCCGTTGCTTGCGTGCCTCCCAACTAATGGCAGCATCTGCCAATATGAAGCGTGTCCAATATATGAGCGCCTGTCTATTATGTTTGCGCCCCAATCCGCATCGATCAACCCGTACAGATCCTCGGCCGTCTTAAAAAGTTAACAGCAAAAGCTATGTCTGGTCTGGTCGCAACTGAAAGAAACATTAAAGAACCAATTAAACTCTGGAAGGGATACTTTCCCATTTCCTTTTCGTCAGGAACATCTGGTCGTCTCAGCTGCAATTTCGCTTCCATGGGGGTAACAGCAACTTTGCAGTCCGTCATGCCAAATTTCTTCAATATGGCATCTATGTATGTCTCCTGTGATATGTGGACACTGTCCTCTTGCATCTTCTGCTTGAACTCCATACCAAGGCACGTGGTTACGGGTCCAATATCCTTCATCTCAAAGGCTTCACCGATATGTGCCTTTGTGCGCTTCAACCACTTTCGGCAATTTGAGGCCAATAATAAGTCGTCAACATATATTGTTAAAACTAGGATTTTCTCCCCTTCTTGCATCCCGAACAGGCATGGATCCTGTTCCGTAGCTCGTAGACCAATCTCTTTAAGATTCGTAGTATGCTTTTCGTACCATCGGAGACCCGATTGGCGCAATCCGTACAAGGCCTTTTTGATGCCACAAGTAGGATGCTTCATCTGCGCCAATGCCTTTCGCCATTTTCTGGCTGCTTCGACGTATTCTTCCTTCGGGAGCTGTTGCTTTTTGCCAATTGGAAGTTTGGATTTTAATTTTTTTATAAACTCATTATAGCCTTCTGGTATGTCCATATATACGAAGTCCTCCAGATCACCGTTTAAGTAGGACATAACTACATCTATTTAATGTAAATCCATGTTTAACTCTGCTGCCAATGCCGCTAGTATTCTTAGTAAGGTAAACCTAGCCACTGGTGAATACGTTTCATAAAAATCCTCGCCTGGTCTCTGTGCACAGCCCTTCGCTGCCAGTCTGGCGTTTCCCGTTACTGTGCCGTCATCTTTTGTTCGGAATAGCAGTTTACTTACGATTACCTTTCGCCCTTCCGGTCTTTCTACCAATTCCCAAGTATGGTTACGTAACTGTGCCATGAAGTCGTCCTCAATTGCGGTCGTCCATATTTCTGCATCTTCTGAACTTTTCGATTTTTTTTATTGACAGTGGATCGTTTATTCCAGCTGTGGACGCCATTTCACACACTTCATATACGCTTTCATTAGGATCGCAGTTCAACTCTTCATCTGTTTCTCGAGAATCTTTTTTCTGTTCGGGGAGTTGGTAAGATTTACAAGGTCTTCCACGCTGACCTGTCCTCAACAATTTGGGTCGTCCTCTACCATGACGTTCTTTTGGAATTTTCTTCTTTTTGCATTCATCTTCGATGGTCGAACTTTCATTTGAATTGGATAAGCTCTATTTTGATGCCAAATCGATTTCAATATCTGTGGTCTCTTTATATATTTCTTGGTATTCATTCTTAAAACCTGTAGTATTCATTAATTTAACGTCTTTCCTAAATATTAACTCACGCCTTTCCGGCGAAATAAGTCGATATGCCTTAGACTTTGATGAATATCCAGGCCGTATTGACTGCTTTTGCTCAGAATGAAGGCGGTGCGCCTGACTGCTTCATCATACACCTAGCCATTTCGGTAAGAGTGCGATTTTGTCTCTCAGCTACGTCATTCTGTTGCGGGGTGTATGGGGTGGTCAATCTCCTATCGATACCATTTTTACGCATATAGTTACGGTATTCTGTCCCGTTGTCAGTTTGCAGGGCTTTTATCTTCTTGTCTGTAAAATTCTCAACAAAAACTTTATATTCTTTAAAAGCATTAAATACCTCCAATTTTTGTTTAAGAAAGTAGACTCTACAGAACCGTGAGTAATCATCTATGAATGTGACGAAATATCGACATCCGCCATTTGATTGTGTTCGCATCAGGCCACAAACATGCACTATTTCCAGTACGTCACCACTTCTCTTTTCGGTCGCTGCCTTGTACGTGTTTGCAGTTTGCTTTTCGCTTATACAAATTTCATATTTTGATAACTTTGCTGTTTATCTAAATTCATACCATATACTTTCTTATTGATAGCCATATCTTTTAAGTCTCTTTCATTTAAATGGCCCATACGGTAATGCCACATGTCTATATAACTTTTTTCTTCGATTACTTTTAAAATTATCGCTTCGTTTTTCTTAAAAATCACTGACCTCTGCCAGTTATCTGAGAAACTGATAGTAAGTTTTGTCGCAAGTCAGAATCATATAAAACTTGTTTCAATGTAATTTCACATGGCCGTCGATTTTCTCGAATTTTGAGGCTCACATCACCTACACCATTTGCTTTCGCTGTTTCATTATTTGCTAAATGCACTGTCTTTTCGATATGCTTTAAATTGTCAAATAAATTTTTGCTCAAACTTATGTGTGATGAGCATCCACTGTCTAGGCACCATAAATAAACATAAACATTAAAAGTTTCGCTTGGCTTTTTTTGTTCTGATCTCTGTCTTTGTTCATTCCGTTAGTCTTGAATTTGCTATTTTCTTTTACACGACACTCGCGCGCTAGATGCACAATTTTGCCGCAGGTATAACACTCTCTGTCCTCTTTTTGTTTTTTCCTTTCGGTGCCTTTTCGGCGGTAAGTATATAATGCGTTTTGAACTTCGCGGTCGCGGTCATTTCTTACTTTTCGCGCTTCCGATTCCTCAAGAATTTTTACACGAAGCACATCGGCACTTGGTAACTCATTTCTTGTTTTTATGGCGCATCTAAATGTTTCGTATGTATCGGGTAGACTATACAACAAAAAAATCGCTAATAGGTCCACGCCAACAACAACACCACACATTTCTCTATGTCTTCAAGGTATTGCCATGGCCTCCTGGACCCATAGCCTGTTAGATATTGGGGTTCTTTATTATAATATCTTCATTTATTTCCAGTGGATTGCTTAATTATAAGATGTATTTTTAAAATTTAAGTTACGAATACATTTTTGTAATTTTTCTTAACAGGAATTTTTATTACTGCTTATTCTTAGACTCATTTCCTCTGCGTTTCTTGCGCTTCTTCCCTTTATACCATCACAACCAACTGTAGCATTGTAATACTCCAGAGCTCGAACGTATGTTGCCTTGGCTTGTGCAGGTTTTTCCACCCACTCTGATTTATCTTGCTTGTCATTTCCAATTTTAGTGTGTTGTGAAAGAACGTTAATTTGAACTCATGATTGTAATCGATCTAGTGTTGGAAAAGAACGTTAGTTTTAATGTAGGAGTGTAATCGATCTAATTTGTCTTTTTAGTTATTTCGAAGATCAGGGCCAAACGAACGAATCGTTCTTGTTATGATAAAATTTAAGTTCTACGACACAGCTGTTTGAAAGTGTCAATACCCATAAGTCGACATATAAGCGCGTGCCAATAAAGGCATACAAAAAGTGTATCTAAGTTTGATTTGAAAATAAAATAAAATAATATATAATAAAAAAAGAAATAAAATTTGGTCCTTACAAGCCGGATTAAATATATTATTAACAGGTACGACTCAACAACATGGTCCTTCGGAGCCTTTCGACTTAGCATTTGGATTCGACTTCGCCAGGTTGTTCTAGTGGTCGAAAGAAGACCTTGCTTTCACACACAGCAGCAGACAGTTGCAAAAAACGACGCCTTTGAATACACACAGCAACAGACAGTTGCAAAACACGACCCCTTAGTATACTACGCAACAGACAGTTGCAAAAGACGGCGCCTTAGTATACTATGCAACAGACAGTTGCACACAGCGACGCCACTGGTATTTTCGGAATTATACCACCGAGAGTCTACAAGTTAACACCACAAATTACTTCGTTCTTAAGCAATGCCCTACACCTGCACTCGTAGGTGTAAAGTGACCTGCTGAAGTAGCGTCTGGCCAACATCCGCCATAAGCCACGCGCTGCACCTGCACTTTCCACCGAAAACACTTCTTGGAAGAATTGAGGAACTTACAGCGATCAGCGCTCTCACCGACTCAGGAAGTTACAACACCAAAAGCCAACGGCACAGCCAATGTCTCTGCCAGTAAGTCTGGTATAAGTAGGGAATTCTTAGGTAGAATAATTTAGTCTTAAGTCAACTCTGTTTTTGAGAACAATAAAATTAATTTTTTTAAAAACCAAATAAAAGTCTCTTTTATTGGCGCCCAACGTGGGGCTCCTTCGCGTATCCTTCACCAAAAAAATCCTTAATAAATCCGCGAGTGTCACTAGCCAGCGCCTCAAGCAGCAGCACAAAACTAGATGCGTTAAGAAATCCTAGCAAGTGTTAGTGAACATAAGAGAAGAAATGAATTTCTTAGCCAACAGTGCTAAAACAAAAAATCTAACTACCATAATGTTAGTGCCACAATATACAAAAATATTATTTCTATTAGCCAGCGCCTCAAGTAGCCGCACAGCGCTAGAGAAAAATAAAAATCTAACCATAGAAGTTTAGTACAACATCAAGAGCCAAAAAAAAAACCTCCCATCAAGCGACTGACGTAGCCGCACAAGGAGAAGACACAAAGACGGCACAGAATCCGAACTAACGCCTCAAGAAGCCGCACCGGAGTGCCAGACGACACACAGGAAAGAAGGAAGACAAAGCGAAGATGGAATACCAGGGAGCCCAGTGACAGCACCCGACAGAAGTATCAACGTAGCGGACAGCAAAAAGGAAAAATACCACTCAACCGGCAACAGCATGTTGATCTTCATGATGTAAGTCAAGATCCAGCAATTTCAACAAGAAAAGTTTAAGAGAAATTAATAAATGGAAAATCAGAAATTTATTAAGAAACGAAAAGAAAATTTAAAGTAAAAATTTTGCCAAGAAAAAAATAAGTAAAGAGATTCATAACTAGAAAATCAGAAAATTATTAGGACACGAAATGAAAGGTTATTTTAAAATTAAAAAAAAAAAAAATAAATAAATAAATAAATAATAATAATAAGTAAGGAAATTTATAATTAGAAAATTAGGAAATTACTAAAAAAAGAAAAGAAAATTGAATTTAAAAAAGTATTTGCTTAAAAAATAATATATTAAACTAGAATGTCAAAACAACGTTCACAAAGAAAAATAACCTTATTAAGAAAAAAGATCAATTCAAGAAAAATTATAAAAAAAAAATATTCACATTCATACAAAAAAAATTTAAGAAAAAAATTAATTTTAAACAAAAGAAAGAAACTTACGAAAAATAATATATATCATAAGAAAAAAAGAGAAAATCAATTAAATGAATTAAAAGACAAGAAATTAATATCGAGAAGAAGAAAGCAAAACTTTAAGAGAAAATTTAAAAGCATTTTTATAATATTAAGATCTAAAACTAACTTAAGATCTAAACTATTGCATACCTACATACCCATATATTTTTTCTATCATTGACCTGAGAAATCCAGGCCCCCAGTGCTTAATCAATCCTCCACACAGTTGTCGGTAACAGAGTTAACATCTCTCATAACCCAACAAGTAGAAGCAGCAAAATCTAGGGCATTACCAAATATAACAACCACTCAATATGAAGATAAGCCAGTTAACGTAAGCCCAGCTAATATAAATGAGTTGGACAAAACTCCAGACGTAGTAAGAGCATTACGCGAGTTTTCGGGACAACCAGGCGAGTTTAGTTCTTGGAGAAAAAGTGTAGAGAGAATTTTGAATATTTATAAACCAATTCAGTTTACACGAATGTTCTGTGGCATCTTGAGCGTTGTCCGCAACAAGGTCGTCGGAAACGCTAATGCAATTTTAGAATCATATAACACACCGCTGAACTGGACAATCTCAAAGTGTCTAACAGAGCACTATGCAGATAAACGCGACACTCGTACATTGGAATATCAAATGCCCGCGCTCGTACAAGGTAGTCAGACCGTGTTTGAATTTTATCAAAAGGTTTACTCACACCTCTCATTGATTTTGAACAACATATCATGCATAGAAATGGGTCGAGGAGCACTTGAATTAATGACATGGCATATAGGGACAAAGCCCTTGACACATTCATAAGAGGTGTCATCGGTGCTCTTCCCAGACTATTGGGCACTGTACAATCGAAAGACCTACCTCAAGCTCCTCAGCTTTGGAGAAGCTTGAGAATCAAAACTTCCGCACTAATTATGCAATTAATGCACAGAATACTTCAAGACGAATTGGAGTACCGACTCCACCTCTTCCACCACGTAGACTCATGCAGCCACCACATATGCCAAACTTCTGGCAACCATTCTATCCACAATTGGCACACGTGCCACGACCAACACCTATATCATATTACCAGCAACACAACGGAAATAATTTTGCTCGTTCGAATGGACACGCCACCACACCATTTCATGGCATCAAAACCTTTGCCTAAGCCCGAGCCAATAGAAATTGACTCCACCATCCAAACTTTTAGAGTAAACTATATAAACAGACCTATAGGAAATAATAATTTCCAAGGTAAAAGACCACCACTAATACAAAACAGACAGGTTGACGACAAAAGACAGAGAATGTTCCATATGCAAGCCATTGCATGCTTGGAACAACAACATGACGATACCACACAATATTTAGAAGACCACAGAGAACAAGACGCATACAATACAGAAATACCACAAGAATACGTAGAGAACTATGGCGAGGGAAATTCCCAGTTCATGGAAGAGCCAATTACATTCACGGATATTAATATTTTAGAATGAGTCATTCTTCATTACCCTACATAGAAAGTAGAAGAAGTAATTGACAAATAATAAAAATACTAATAGATACAGGATCAAACAAGAACTATATTCAACCAAGACTAGTTAGGAAAGAAATTCCTGACGAATGTCCATCTACAGTTAATTCAGTAGGTGGGAAAAATCCAGATAACTCATCATACCTTTGCAAACCCCTTCGGTGTCCAAGATACCGACATAAAATTCTTAATTTTACCGTCGTTAAAATCATTTGATGCCTTAATTGGCAATAACACTCTAAAAACCCTTCAAGCTAAAATTAACATGGAAAAAATAACATAAGCATTAGGAATCTGATAAAAATCAAATAAAACAAAAGATTTCACAAGAAGTGAACTCAATAGATATTAGATTGGACCATGCTTCAGAAGCTCAAAAGTCTAATATGAACAAAATCGTTTCGAAATTCAAAAATCTATTCGGTGAGCCTAATAAAAAGCTAAAGTTTTCCACAACAGTTGTAGGAGACAGGTATTATCTAGGTATTATCCATACCCAGAAGCCCTCAAACCAGTTTTTGAAAAACAACTTTCGGAACTCTTAGCTGATGGCATTAGAAGACCATCCAGATCACCTTACAATTCAACAATTTGGGTAGTCCCAAAAAAGATGGACGCTTCCAAAGAAAGGAAGTAAAGAATTGTCATAGGTTATAAAAAATTGAACTCTATAACAATAGTCTATAGATATCCTATTCCAGATATCAATGTAATATTGGTTCTATTAGGATAAAAAAGGTTCTTCTCAGTTCTGGACTTAAAAAGCGGCTTTCATCAGATTCCGTTAAGGGAATCTGACATTGAAAAGGCTGCGTTTTCGGTAAACAGTAGTAAATTTGAATTTACACGTTTACCCTTTATATTGAGAGAACATTTCGGAAAAAAATGCTTCGTCTATATAGACGATATAATAATCTTCATTCAAACCGAAGAACAATATTTCAGAGACATTAAAGACAACTTCCTAACATTAAAACAAGCCAATTTGACAGTTTAATTCGATAAATGCGAGTTCCTTAAAAAAGAAGTGGAGTTTTTGGGTTCTATAGTTTCGGAAGGCGGTTTGAAAACAAATCCAAATAAAGTAAAATCGGTTTATAACAGACTACGCTAAGTTAGCAAGACCCCTGACAGCCCTTCTCAGAGGGGAAAGAGGACGATTGTCTAGACACAAATCGCACAAAACTTTAATTTCTCTCGATAAAACAGCAATAGATGCATTCAACAAAATTAAAACAACACTAGCCTCGGAAGACGTTGTGCTAGCCTACCCAGATCCAAACAAAGAATACCAACTTACAACAGACGCATCAGATCATGCGATAGGAGCAGTCCTATCACAAAACAACAGGCCAATTACATTCATATCTCGCACCCTTAGTAAAACAGAAGAACATTGCGCTACAAATGATAAAGAGATGCTGGCCATCATATTGTCCTTAAATAATCTTAGAAACTATCTCTATGGGTCAGCCAAAGTAAATATCTACACCGACCATCAACCTCTACTGTATGCTTTTAGCCACAAGAATCACAACAGTAAAATGAAAAGATGGAAGTCTATATTGGAAGAATATAATTACGAACTTAAATATAAGCCAGGAACAACAAACGTCGAAATAAATTCAATATCTGGTACAGACCATAGTAGCGAAAGTTCGTCTGACAATTTAATTCAGATTGCGAACGAACCAGTAAATGTATTTAAAAATCAACTATTCTTGAAAATAGGTGAGAGCCAATACACTTCAGTTCTTATAGGATTCGATTCTCCAGTAAAATGGTTACAGACCTTACCGGCTCTACAGCTCAAGAAGAAGCCATCGTTAATGAAAACAAAGAACAAATTTTACAAAAATACTATGTTCCTCAGATGCGGGCAAAGATAGAAAAGGTTATCCAAGAATGTAGAATATGCAAAGAACAAAAGTATGAGAGACACCCAAATAAGCCCATGTTGCAAACTACTCCCATACCACAATACCCAGGACAAATAATACATATTGACTTATACCTTACAAACAAACAAACCATACTAACTGCAATCGACAAATCTTCAAAATTTGCCAGGTAAAAATCGTAAAATCAAGAGCATCTCAAGACGTGAAACAACCGCTCAAAGAGATTTTGCTAAATTTTGGCGTTCCCGAAAACGTTGTAATTGACAACGAAAAATCTCTAAGCTCAGGTCCGATTCTACACATGCTTGAAGATCAGTTCAAAATTAAAGTCTACAAGACACCCCCATACAATAGCTCAACCAGGTCGAACGATTTCATTCGATATTAACAGAAATAATGAGATACATAGAAGCAGAAAGAATTCATAGCTCATTTACCGACCTTCTCGAAAGATCAATTTTAAATTAGAATTATTCAATACATTCCACAACAAAAAGAAAACCAGTAGATTTATTCTTTGGTAGAAAGGTAGCAAATGTCCCAGAATTATTGAAATTAGAAAGATCAAATACAGCTAATCAAATAGAGAAAAAACAACAACAAGATTTAGATTACCACAATAAAGGCAAGCAGTTAATAAAACAATATATCCGATGAGATAAAATATTTGTTAAAATTAATAAAAGATTAGGAACCAAACTGTCTCCCCAATTTAAAGAAGAAATAGTAAATGAAGACAAGAATACTACAGTAATAACAGAATCTGGTAGAATTATCTATAAAGGTTGTTGGGCTAACAAGCTTTTTTGATAGCACTTTCTCGAATTTTAAGAAATAAAACACAAGAGATATTTCTTATTTTAGTTTATAATTTAAGTTGGTATCGAACTGTATGTATGTATAGTATGTATGTGTAGTATCAAACGAAAACAGCGCGAGCTGTGCGAAGAGCCAGAGTGCAAAACGAAGACTAACTGATCAAAACAAACGCACAATTGAGTGTTAGAAATTAATATTGCAAAGAACAGCTGTTCAGGCGAGAGGCGCCAAATTGCACAATTTAAATATTTAATTGTTTACTGCTGAACCGAACATACTACCCCCGTTGAACGGATGAGCTTCAACAGAATCCTTATGGGGAAGCAGGCACAGCTTATTGATAGCTCACTTGATGTAGCCGTTGGATGTTTTGAGTATTGCGACTCGAGAAACACCATCAGATAAGGACGAGATCATCGATGGTCAGTTCAGTTCGGTGAGCGCCATTTGGAACGCTTTTGCAGGAGGGTTAGATATTCTTCTCGCCAACGAGACCAAAAAACTTGCTGCATGTAGGACATCCGTTGCCAACTATCCAGTCGATTGAAATTAAGGTGTGTGACATCAGAGTTCATTTCTTGCGCCGACAAAATTGGTAGCGTTATCAGACCAAATCTGACGTGGCTTTCCTCGAGTGCAGATGAATCGTTTCAGAGCATTGATAAGAGCTGGAGTTGAAAGATCCTTGACGAGCTCAAGATGAACAGCCTTTGTGGCGAAGCAAATAAAAACGCATATGTTCGATTTTACAGGAGCCTTGTTGCGAATTTCCGGTTTGTAAAGGAATGGACCACAGAAGTCGATACTAGTCGTGTCGAATGCTCGGATTCCCTCAAGTCGCTCTTTTGGCAGATCAGCCATTACGTGCTCTACCAAACGCGGCTTGGCCCGAAAACATCTTAGGCATCCGCTGACGATTTTAGAGACCGTTTTCCGTCCGCCGACTGGCAAGTATTGAAGCCGGATGGCTGCCAATAGCGCTCGGGGTCCAGCGTGGAGGTTTTTATTGTGAAAATGAGTAACGATTGCAGCCGTGATGGGATGCAATTTAGGCAATATAATAGGATGCCGAGACTCGTAGGGAAGAGTTGAATTAGTGAGGCGTCCACCAACACGAAGAATGCCAAATCCATCCAGAAACGGCAATAATGATGAAATCTGCTAGAGCGCTAGACCACACCTTTCAATTTTATGTCTCTTATCTCCTCATGTAGACAGCTCTTCTGAATGTTCCGATAAATGATCAGAGAACCAAGAAAGATGTGCCAAATCCGGAGACCAGGGTGCTGAATCCCATGAATGAATTTGTAGACATATGCAAATACCCGTTGAACGGCAGGAAATGAGTTTACGTATTTGCATTTCAATATTGGATCAGCATTAGGATCTGTAATTAACAGAATTTTTCGACGCAGTTCCAAATTTGGTTTTTCCAGTAAGCAGGAAGCAGGCCAGCTTTTGCTAGACCCAATTAGAAATTCTGGACCAGAAGACCAAAGCGTTGATTCAAGTAGCTCATTAGGAGTGGCACCTCTCGATAGAATATCTGCTGGGTTTAAAGCTGTTGGCACGTAATGTTTCCCTTTGAGACAACATATATGCAGGCGCCGTAGGCATTGATGCTTGCATCGCAGAACCCATGTACCTCTACTTCAGAATTTGGAGCAAAAACAAAACGAGGAAATGAAATACGCTGGGCGTAACTGAAGGTGTTTCGGAAATCCTGCCATGCAGTATCCAATCCTAGTGGTAGACTTTCGTCCCAATCCAACTTAGCCTTCCACAACAGCTGAATAAAAATTTTAGCCTTTAATATGACAGGGCCGATCAATCCGAGAGGGTCGTAGAATCGAGCGATTGCAGATAATATTGTTCTTTTGCATGTTTTCGAAGTTTGTTGAGCGGGTACAAAAGAAAAAAGTAATTGATCTGTCGTAGGATCCCAAGCAAGTTCCAAAGTTTTTGTAATGTCGCTTCCATCTTCGAATTTCAAAAATGACTCTTCATCTTTATCGGAATTCCATGAAGAACGTTACTGTGGCTTGAGCACCACTTCCTCAGTTCAAAACGACCTTTAGTGAGAAAGCCTTTAGTTTGTTGAAGTACTTCTATGTCTTCTTCTACAGATGACGCACCAGATATAAGATCATTTACATAGAAGTCACGACAAAGAATTTTGGCACCAATTGGGTATGATAATTGCTCATCTATGGATAGTTGCTGCATTGATCGAACAGCAAGAAACGAAGCGGGTTTTGTACCATAAGTTACTGTGTCCAACTTGAACACACTGATGTCAGACTGAGGAGAATCTCGCCACAATATGCATTGGAGATAATTATCTGAAGGACGGACTCTAACACAGCGATACATTTTTCCGACGTCTCCTGTAAGAGTAACAGCAAAGGTGCGAAAGCAAATTAAAATGTTGAAGAGTTTTGGCTGAATTGTGGGTTTAGCAATCAAAATGTCATTCAGAGAATATCCGGTACTGGTTGTTGCTGACCCGTCAAAAACGACGCGCAGTTTAGTGGTTGTGCTTTCCTCCTTTAGCACACAATGATGAGGCAAGAAATATTTACAAAGAGGCCGATTTTGCGGAGATACAGGAGATGTTGCGGAGTTTCGAAGCTTTTAGCATATATATAATATATAAAGTTTTATGTTATGATATCTTACTTTAAGTCCACTTCCGTCGGCTCACAAATTCAAAAAGACTTGACTTAAAAAAGGGTTATCTTAAGGCGTGCTTATTTGTTTGATTATCGAATGCTTATCGATCGCGGCAGGGCTGCGAGCGATTACGAGGGCTGGACACTGTGGCAGGCTGGGTGCCGCTGACGGCGCTGCCAACTATGTCGTAACACTCCCCTTCGGTATATCGCGGTCGCGTTCTACCTCCTTGTTATCCTCGATAGACAGAACAGCTAGTTTGGTGGCCGGTCTGACATAGATACCGCCTGTGGTCTTCACTGTGGCGCTCCTTACGTGCCCATCCTCGCTACGCCTCACTTATGGGGTTACGTCCTTTCGGCCAGCAGGCTCTTGGGTTGTCTGTATCGCACACATACACGATGTCATCTACTTCCAGTGGCTTTGTATCTGTGAACCATTTGTTGCGGCGGGTCATTGTGGGTAGATATTCTCTCAGCCATCTTCTCCAAAATGCGTCGGCTAACTGCTGGGCAGTGCGCCAGGTTTTCTTTAGCAGCATTCTTTCTGGAGCCGGCTGTACCAGTGGGTTGCCTCCGTTGGATGAGCCAAGCAAAAAATGGTTGGGTGTGAGCGCCTCTTCATTCTCGGTGGTGATTGGGATGTATGTGAGGGGACGTGAGTTGACAATCATCTCTGCTTCCATTAGAACGCTCTTCAATAGTTCATCGGATGGTCGTATGTTGCCAAGAATGCTGCATATAGCTTCCTTCACGGACCTCACTAATCGTTCCCATGCCCCTCCCATATGTGGCGATGCTGGGGGTATGAATGCCCACTTCATATTTGGGCCAGTAAATTCTCTTCGGTAGTACGACCAGGTCCTGGCCATGACTAAGCTTAACTCTCCCCTTCAGTCTGAGCACGCCATTTTCATCTATGTATGGACACAGCTTATACAAGGGGCTGGATCGTTCCAATCTTCGATTTTTCTTTAGTGATGCCATATGTATAGTCTTGTGCTACGGCCCAGAGCAGGTTCTCAGCATCCTTAAAATCTTTCTGTGTTGCCATTGCCATTGCAATGGCCGTCTTTGTCGTCTTGCTTCTCCATTTCCGGAGTGCCCACACAACATTTATTGTAACTCGCAGCAGTCGGCGCCATGTGGAGAAGCGATCTACGTCTATGAGCTGGCACTCGCTTTTGTTTACCGTTTCCTGGCACACTCCTTTAAACTGTGCTTTTAGCTCCTCTATTGGCGTATCACTTATACTGCTCGGTTCCCCTGGCCAATTCAACCATCGACTTGTGCTAGTGAAGTCTGGTGTCTTCTGCCATTTTGTGGCCTCATCTGCCACGTTCTCGGAAGTGGGTACCCAATACCAATCAGCTATTTTGGTTAGGTCCGTGATTTCACTCACGCGGAATGCTACAAACTGTCGATAACGGCGGTAATCTGAGCGAAGCCAGCACAACACTGTGCGTGAATCAGTCCAGTATATACGACTTTCGTACTCAACGCTGTGGGTGTTAGCAAGTGTGTGTCCCAGCCGTGCTCCTAATGTCGCTGCCTGTAGTTCTAGCCTCGGTATAGACATTTGCTTCAAGGGCGCTACCTTAGATTTGCTTCCCAGCAGACTGCAGTAAACCTCTGTACCTTTCGTCCAACGAATATAGCTGACAGCTGCATAACCTTCTTCACTGGTATCTACAAATGAACGCATCTCTTGACATCTTTTAGTGGACCAGTTATGTTGTAGCATCGTGGGATTCGCATTCTTCTACTTCTGGGATGAGCTTAATCCATCGTTGCCATTTGACCCATTGTTTTTCACCGATTGATATATCCCAGTCACATCCAGATCGCCAGACTTCTTGGAAAATTACTTTCGCGTACATGATGAAGAATGAGAGCAGTCCTAGGGGGTCGTATATGGACATGATTATGCTCAGGAGTTCTATCTTCGTGGGCCGTCGATGTGCATCTAGCAGCTCTCTGTTTCGATACTTTACTGACACTATAAAGGATAGCGTATCCTCCTCAGTGTTCCACCACATTCCTAGTACCTTTTCGCTCTTTAGCCCTGCTTCGCTGTCTAGATTCACCTCTGGCATACCTTTTACGCCTAGCGCCTTCAGAACAGACATTGAATTTGAGACCCAATTTCGAATGCAGAAGCCTCCTTTTTCATGTATATAGCGCACGGCTTGGGTCAATTCAGTAGCTTCTTCTTCCGTGTCGACGCTGTCTAGCATATCGTCTACGTAATGGCTTTCTAATATGCTCATAACCGCTCTCGGAAGATTCTCTTTAAACACCAGTGCGTTTCGGTTTTTTATGTATTGGGCACTCCTTGGTGAGCACGTGACTCCGAATGTCATGACTTGCATAGCGTACCTCTCCACATCTTGTGTAATCGAGTCTTATGAATATAAAATGTTGAAACTTCTGATCAGTTTCACATATTCTCACCTGATGAAACATTTCGGCAATGTCTCCTCCAACTGCAACAGGTCTTTCTCTAAGTCGACGGAGTATTGTTACCAGTTGTGTCAGCTGATCTGGTCCTTTCAGCAGCATGTCATTTAATGATAACCCAGTCGTTTTTGCTGCGGCATCCCATACTATGCGCAGCTTACCAGGTTTATTCGGGTTTACTACCGGAAAAATGGGTAAAAACCAATAAGGCCTCTTGGCTGCGTCCGCCTCTGACAGCACCTTTACATAACCCTTTGCTATGTATTTGTCGATTTTCGCTCTCATCTGGCTCGACAAGTCAGGTTTCCGCTTCAACTTCTCCTTCAGGCAATGTGCTCTCTTTAATGCAGTTGGGAGACTGTCGGGCAGATTATTATCTTTGTATCTCCATAGAAGTCCGGTCTCGAACCGATCTCCAATGCGTTTTGTGCTCGCCTCCTGTTGTTGCTGTGCACGTTTGTCCTCCTCAGATAGCAATGCTTGCTGACCGAAGCCTAGATCTCTTTGTTCATTCCAGATATGTTGCTTTAATAATTGTACAACTTCGTTATCTACTGTCTGTTGGCAGCCAGATATGTGAAATGAGTGATACTTCATCATCTTGTTATTCACCGGTACTCCTCCTTTGACCGTCCATCCCAATCTGCTCTTCTCAGCTATAGGACCAGCCTCAGCGCCTTCATGGGTTTTGAATGTTCGTCCAAAGCCACAATTGTTTAGCCCGATCAGTAATCGGGGTACTGCTTTTGAGTAACTCGTCAGTGGCAGTGAGCGCAGATGCTTGTATTTCTTTTGCATGGCTTCCGCGTTAAACGTCTGTGATGGCAGACCAAGACTTTTCACTGAGTGTACTCCTCGCAAGGCATTAGTTTTACGCCACGCTCTGAAATATCATTAATAACTTTTAATTTTCGTACAATCTCAACAGCATTTTTAAAGTCTTCGTGATCATGCCACTTCGATGGATCTATGACTAAAAAAGATTTCGATACATTCAACCGGTTGAAAAACTTATTACTATTTGATGTAATGAAATCAGATAATTTTTTTGAAACAAAAGTTGACAAATCTCGTACTTTAAAATTAATGCGCTTAACGGAATGTTCATCCTTGTCTGTATCATCCGCAAAGGCTAATAAGCGCTGTGCCATTTCTCGTTTTTCTGCGACAGTAACGTTATCATCGAATTGGGCCAATGTGATATTTTCGTCTGCCAGGTACCATAAATAATTACATGTCTATTTGAGTACTGCCATTGAAATCCTCTCGTCCACTTCTCTGTAGTTGTACATAGCCCGAATAAATTCAAAGTCTCTATTAGGAGCTTCAACGGCCAACGGGGATCCAAACCACAATTGTACATAAAATTTCACTATAAAAACAGACACATCACGCAAATACTTTTCTTCGTGTTTAGTTAAATGGAAGACTTCTCGAAAAAAGTATAGCTTCAGTGTATAAATTGCCTTAGACATTCAGCGAGCATGATGCATAGGGCCAGGCGGTCGGAAATTATGGACTTCCGGAACTATTCCCAAAAAGAGAATTGTTAACTCTAATAGTTCGCGGTAGTCATTACGTGCATGATCTTTTTTCAACTGACATCGACAGAAATCAATGATCTGATTCTTTTCTTTGTTTATACGTGTGGCGACGTAATCATTTAGTATACCAAATTTATAGAGTTTTTGGTCAATTTTCAACGCCAGTGGATGCAACTACTTTTGGTACTCCCAAAAGTTGTTCACCATCAGAATATGATATTATAATTGGTATTCTTTCGACTTTTTCTCTACCAGTCAATTCTGGGAGCATTTTTCCATCCCAATGTACCACTGCAGTCATCTAAAATTAACAGTTAAAATTCCAAAATCAACTTTTTCAAAAATGGTATGAACATTCAAAGAGTTGCAAGGTAATTACCAAGTCCTTACAGCTTTTCTTCGCTGACTCAGATATTTTTTATTATCTTCTCGCAGCCGCTGCAAAATTCTGGTATTGAATCCGTATTCGTCGACATCATGACCCAAAGCTTCAACAACCGCAGAAATCAAATGCATAGCTGCATTATTGGAAATCTGCCATTTGTCCAACGATGAAAGAACTCGGGATGTTAAAAAGCTTTTCCTGCCTCCTTTTGTAGGGGATAATTCTAAATCCGAACTTAAAATGTCCATATCTTCTTGAACAGCAGACAAAGCATCACTGTTGTTGTCACTTTCAGAAGATCTAATACAATCTATAATACAATCTTTGTTATTATTTAAAGATCCCGTAAAATAAATCAACATGACTACCTTTGTCTGCACTATTAACAACACGAATGGTTTCTCTGCACTTGCGAGCTCGTTCCTTTTCTTCACGTGCTTCCTTCCGCTTTTCTTTACCTGCCAGTGATGCATCTAAGCCACCTAAATGACCCTGACGTCCATTCTGTCATTGCATTTCAAGAAATTTCTTATCCTCTTCAATTGACATCATATCCATTGCATTTGCATGTGCAATATCAAAAAGGTTGTCCAAATTGTCAACGAAAGCCGTTTGTTTGGCTCTTGTTTTGTTTTTATTCTTGCTGAGATTTTTCCACTCGTCAAAAAGTTTTTCCAACTTATTAATACAATGGTATTCTTGGCGGATAGGGATTCGGGCTTTCGACCAAAACGTGGCTGCTTCTTTCACGGCGAGTCCCGCGCTTTTGCGCTCAGTTAACTTCAATTTCTTATGGTTGTAAAAGAAAACACCCATAACTTGCCTTATGCTTGGTAACTGCGATCCCAGAATATGAGGAGAGTCGTGGCCAAGTAAAAATATTACATCACTTGAACGCGATTTAGACATTTTGATTCGAACACGCTTTACACGTTATGTCCCGGTTAAAATTGTAAAAGAGTTGCACAGATTTTGTGTTCACACAATGATTGGAGTTATCGATATTCGATACTTGGAAAATACTCAATGAAATGCCGTAAAGCCGCCATTTTCAAACAATTTGAATAGTTGAAAGCATTTCGAAAAGAAAACTAAACGAACTACTTAAAATAAAGTTGATTAGAGCAATTTGCGACCTAAAACCTTAAATGCTAACAAAAAATATAGAATTTTAACCAAAAAATACATTTTAGCCAAAAAATGCCTATATCAAACTTTTGGTTGCGAAAGGCACCTCTAAAAATTATCCGATCGGGCTAAAACTTTACAAATTTAAGTTTTACACCAAAACGAACAATTTGAGACCACGAGACCTTTAATTTTCGAATTTTTTTTTCCTCCATACAAATAAGCCGAACCCTAGTGAGCATGACCAAACATCCTCCCCCCGTTGCAACTTCATTCTGACGAGATACTTCATCATCAGTAGTGGGAAGAACACACAGACTTCGGACGGCTCTCTTTGTTGTTCCATTGGCCGTCTTTAGTACTGCAACACGAGATACTCCATCTGCTCCTGATATCAGTTCGACGACTCGAGCCAATGGACATTTTAAAGGGCAGATTTTCATCTTTGACTATGACGATATCGTTAACTCTAAATCCAGGCTGTGGGTTGCGCCACTTGGCGCGCTGCTGCAAAGTAGTAAGCCATTCTTCACGCCATCGAGACCAGAATATTTGTTGGTAATAAGATATCTTCTGCCGGCGATCCAAACGATTGATATTAAACCCAGTAATATCAGGCTCTGGAAATAAAGACAGAGGAATAGTACCCAAGAAATGTGCAGGTGTTAGGACGTCCAGGTCTTCAATGTTCTCTGAAATTGACATTAATGGACGTGAGTTAATTATTGTGGCGATGTGACAGACTAATTTGTGAAGATCATCAAACAGCAAAAGAGAGCAAAAAGAGAGTCCTCCAAAATGAGGTGAGCGGGGGGGTAAAAATTTCCATTCTATGTCATCCATTAAGCAGAAATTTTACGCAGATTGTTGATGACCAGAACTCCAGAACAGCCTTTTTAGATCTGCCAATTCGTTTTTTGCGCCAAAAAAATTAGTGACATTATCTGACCAAATACGATTTGGCTTTTCTCGGGTACAAATAAATTGTTTAAGTGTGTTGAGAAATGACGATGTTGTGAGATCTGGAACCAGCTCAAGATGTACTGCCTTTGTGGCGAAACAAATGAAAATGCATATATAGCATTTAGCATGCACCTTGCTTCGAACACCACTCTTATAATAGAACGGCCCACAAAAGTCTAATCGAGTAACATTGAAGTTACTTGACGCAGTTACTCGATCCTTTGGAAGGTCTCCCATAATGTGCTCAGCTAAACGTGGCTTGGCTCTAAAGCAAATTATGCATTTGTTTACAGCATTTGCTATTGTTTTTCGTCCACCAATACGCCAATATTGCAGGCGAATATGCGCTAGTAAGGCATGGGGTCCGGAGTAAAGATTGCGACGATGAAAATGCATAATAATAGCTCTGGTCACGGGGTGTTGACGTTGTAAGATAATTGGATGCTGTGACTGAAATGCCAAAGCAGAATTTTTCAATCGGCCACCTACACGTATAAATCCGTCTTTGTCAATGAAGGGCGCCAGTGAAGCTATAGAGCTTAATGAGTTCACTGGGTGATTCTTCATCAGCTGTTTGCATTCTTCTTTCATATGTACCATCTGAATGGAGCGCAATAAAATTTTTGTTCCCTCTTGAATGTGCTCCAAAGACAGTTCTGCCATAAGTTGGCAAACTTGCATCCACTGGATGCATCCGAACTGTTCAAAAATCCAAGAAAGACCTTCATCCGCAATTCAGATAATGATTTTATAGCAAGGCAAGACTCAGGCCAACTATTTCTTACTGTAGTTAAATACGCTGGGCCATAAGCCCACAAATCTGAGTCCAGAAGTTAGTGGTAGTGCTCCTCTTGACAGTATATCCGCTGGATTTAGTTTTGTTGGAACGTAGTGCCATTCCATTCCAGAGGCAACACTTTGAATTAACGAGATTCTATTAGCAGTGAAAATTTGAAACTTTGATGGCTTTCCTTTATCCAGGATAATACTACAGCTGAATCAGACCAGTAATAAAACGGACACGAAAATAAATCGATAGATTTGACTTCCCGCATCGATTGGGCTAATAATAACGCGCCGCATAATTCTAGCTTGGGTATAGTTAAGGTCTTCAATGGTGCTACGCGCGACGTTGCACAAAGTAGATGAGCCACTCGATTTCCTTTTTCCATAGACACAACATATATGCAGCACCCATATGCATCTAGACTGGCCAATCTAGTGTTTCTCTCCAGAGCATTTGCAGAACAATTTTGGCCTTTGTAATGACTGTGGCAATTAGTCAAAGTGGGTCGTAAAAGTGCGCGATGGCTGATAGAACGGCTCGTTTTCTAGGTTTTACGGTACTCTGCATAGGACGAAATGAAAATAAGAGACAGTCTGAGCTCGGATCCCAAGCAAGACCCAACGTTTTTGTGATATTGCATCCATCATCAAATTTTAGAAAGGTATCCTTTTCTGAATCTGAAAGTTTATGCAGGACTTCCTCATCATTAGAACACCACTTCCTAATTTTAAAATGACCTCTCTCCAATAGTTTTGTGACTTGCTCTAAGATCTCCTCTACTTCATGAGTTGAATTTCCTCCTGTGATTAGGTCATCAACATAAAAGTCTCTCAGTACTGTGCTTGATCCAATGGGAAATGTTTCCTGTTCATCAGTAGCTAACTGGTGCATAGTGCGAATAGATAAGAAAGCGGCAGGCTTAGTACCATACGTAACTGTATCGAGCTTAAATATTTGTATGTCTTCATCTGCACTGTTTCGCCATAGGATGCATTGAAAATAACTGTCGGATTCGGCCATTCTAACGCAGCGATACATCTTACAGATGTCACCGGTCAGTGCCACTGAAAAGGTTCTAAAACGGAGAATGGTACTGAAGAGATTTGGCTGTATAGGTGGACCGGCCATGAGCTAGTCATTCAAAGAGAAACCAGATGATGACTTAGCGGATCCATCAAAAACAACTCGTAATTTTGTCGATGTGCTTTCATCTTTCAAAAGACAATGATGGGGAAGGAAATATTTTCATAGATGATGAGAGCATCTATCTACAAGCGACATATGATTCAGTTTCAGGTATTCCTGCATAAAATCTGAGTATTGCTATTTGAGCTGAGGAGAACGTTGAAGTTTACGCTCTACATTTAAAAATCGACGCATTGCTTGTTGGAAAGATTCTCCAAGGATATCTGAACATTGCTTAAATGGAAGTCGAACTGAGTATGCTCCAGAAGCTAAGCGGATGCAATTTTCCTTAATCTAAAGGCAATGCAGTGCATAGTATGCCACGGGATGTGCCCATCAATCGGAGAGTGTGAAGCGTTTAAAAATAGGGCAGTCAAAGAGCGTCTGGAGATAGTCCGTCGCTTGAAGCTTTGCTGGAGATGTCTAGGACCGCACAAGAAAAGAGATTGTCGGAGTAAGAAGCATTGCGGCTTTATGGGCTGCAAAGAGGATCACCACTCACTTATACATTAGCATGGCACGGTTGTAAGGGCCAGTTGCAATGCCCATCAACAATACCAATCGTCCGTATTATTTCGAAAGTTGCCAGTCACACTGTATGGCGATAAAAAAGTGGTTGAAACATTCGCATTCATCGACGATGGTTCATCGATCACGCTGATAGAAGAGCACCTCCTACAAGAGTTAGGAGTACGAGGAAGTCATCAACCAATCTGCATGCAGTGGACCGCTGGAATGTATCGTACTGAGGAAGAGCCGGTAAAAGCGGATTTACAGATATCCGGGACAGGCAGCTCACGAGTCCATGCCTTGCGAGGAGTATACTCAGTGAAAAGTCTTGGTCTGCCATCACAGACGTTTAACGCGGAAGCCATGCAAAAGAAATACAAGCATCTGCGCTCACTGCCACTGACGAGTTACTCAAAAGCAGTACCCCGATTACTGATCGGGCTAAACAATTGTGGCTTTGGACGAACATTCAAAACCCATGAAGGCGCTGAGGCTGGTCCTATAGCTGAGAAGAGCAGATTGGGATGGACGGTCAAAGGAGGAGTACCGGTGAATAACAAGATGATGAAGTATCACTCATTTCACATATCTGGCTGCCAACAGACAGTAGATAACGAAGTTGTACAATTATTAAAGCAACATATCTGGAATGAACAAAGAGATCTAGGCTTCGGTCACCAAGCATTGCTATCTGAGGAGGACAAACGTGCACAGCAACAACAGGAGGCGAGCACAAAACGCATTGGAAATCGGTTCGAGACCGGACTTCTATGGAGATACAAAGATAATAATCTGCCCGACAGTCTCCCAACTGCATTAAAGAGAGCACATTGCCTGAAGGACAAGTTGAAGCGGAAACCTGACTTGTCGAGCCAGATGAGAGCGAAAATCGACGAATACATAGCAAAGGGTTATGTAAAGGTGCTGTCAGAGGCGGACGCAGCCAAGAGGCCTTATTGGTTTTTACCCATTTTTCCGGTAGTAAACCCGAATAAACCTGGTAACCTGCGCATAGTATGGGATGCCGCAGCAAAAACGACTGGGTTATCATTAAATGACATGCTGCTGAAAGGACCAGATCAGCTGACACAACTGGTAACAATACTCCGTCGACTTAGAGAAAGACCTGTTGCAGTTGGAGGAGACATTGCCGAAATGTTTCATCAGGTGAGAATATGTGAAACTGATCAGAAGTTTCAACATTTTATATTCATAAGACTCGATTACACAAGATGTGGAGAGGTACGCTATGCAAGTCATGACATTCGGAGTCACGTGCTCACCAAGGAGTGCCCAATACATAAAAAACCGAAACGCACTGGAGTTTAAAGAGAATCTTCCGAGAGCGGTTATGAGCATATTAGAAAGCCATTACGTAGACTATATGCTAGACAGCGTCGACACGGAAGAAGAAGCTACTGAATTGACCCAAGCCGTGCGCTATATACATGAAAAAGGAGGCTTCTGCATTCGAAATTGGGTCTCAAATTCAAAGTCTGTTCTGAAGGCGCTAGGCGTAAAAGGTATGCCAGAGGTGAATCTAGACAGCGAAGCAGGGCTAAAGAGCGAAAAGGTACTAGGAATGTGGTGGAACACTGAGGAGGATACGCTATCCTTTATAGTGTCAGTAAAGTATCGAAACAGAGAGCTGCTAGATGGACATCGACGGCCCACGAAGAGAGTACTCCTGAGCATAATCATGTCCATATACGACCCCCTAGGACTGCTCTCATTCTTCATCATGTATGCGAAAGTAATTTTCCAAGAAGTCTGGCGATCTGGATGTGACTGGGATATATCAATCGGTGAAAAACAATGGGTCAAATGGCAACGATGGATTAAGCTCATCCCAGAAGTAGAAGAATGCGAATCCCACGATGCTACAACATAACTGGTCCACTAAAAGATGTCAAGAGATGCGTTCATTTGTAGATACCAGTGAAGAAGGTTATGCAGCTGTCAGCTATATTCGTTGGACGAAAGGTACAGAGGTTTACTGCAGTCTGCTGGGAAGCAAATCTAAGGTAGCGCCCTTGAAGCAAATGTCTATACCGAGGCTAGAACTACAGGCAGCGACATTAGGAGCACGGCTTGGACACACACTTGCTAACACCCACAGCGTTGAGTACGAAAAACGTATATACTGGACTGATTCACACACAGTGCTGTGCTGGCTTCGCTCACATTACCGCCGTTTTCGACAGTTTGTAGCATTCCGCGTGAGTGAAATCACGGACCTAACTAAAATAGCTGATTGGTATTGGGTACCCACTTCCGAGAACGTGGCAGATGAGGCCACAAAATGGCAGAAGACACCAGACTTCACTAGCACAAGTCGATGGTTGAACGGGCCACCATTTCTGAAACTCGGACCCGAGAATTGGCCAGGGGAACCGAGCAGTATAAGTGATACGCCAATATAGGAGCTAAAAGCACAGTTTATAGGAGTGTGCCAGGAAACGGTAAACAAAAGCGAGTGCCAGCTCATAGACGTAGATCACTTCTCCACATGGCGCCGACTGCTGCGAGTTACAATAACTGTTGTGTGGGCACTCCGAAAATGGAGAAGCAAGGCAACAAAGACGGCCGTTGCAATGGCAATGGCAACACAGGAAGATTTGAAGGATGCTGAGAACCTGCTCTGGACCGTAGCACAAGACTATACATATGGCATCACTAAAGAAAAATCGAAGATTGGAACGATCCAGCCCCTTGTATAAGCTGTGTCCATACATAGATGAAAATGGCGTGCTCAGACTGAAGGGGAGAGTTAAGCTTAGTCATGGCCAGGACCTGGTCGTACTACCGAAGAAGAGTAAAATAACCAATTTGATCATAGAAGATGCCCACACAAAGTTCCACCATGCGAATCACGAGACATTAGTGAACGAACTGAGACAGAGATTTTGGATTCCACAACTGAGGGCTGTGCTAGCTAGAATTCACAAATCATGTCAAAGATGCCGCAATCAAGAAACGATGCCTATGCCTCCCTATGGCAATGCTTCCAAAGTTAAGACAGGCTGCATTTCACCATGCGTTCAGCTACACAGGCGTGGACTATTTTGGACCGTTGATGGTAACGGTTGGCACACGATTCGAAAAGAGATATGGCGTTCTATTTACCTGCCTAACGACTACGGCCATACACCTGTAGGTAGCGTATAGTCTAACTACAGATTCTTGTATTCTTGCAGTTCGAAACTTTATCGCTCGACGGGGTCAGCCCCTGGAACTTTGGAGTGACAACGGCACCAACTTTCAATGCGCTAATACTGAACTGAAGAAGGCGCTGGTAACCCTAGATGCAGACGCCATGACTAGAGAATTTACTGGCCCAAATATGAAGTGGGCATTCATACCCCCAGCATCGCCACATATGGGAGGGGCATGTGAACGATTTGTGAGGTCCGTGAAGGAAGCTATATGCAGCATTCTTGGCAACATACGACCATCCGATGAACTATTGAAGAGCGTTCTAATGGAAGCAGAGATGATTGTCAACTCACGTCCCCTCACATACATCCCAATCACCACCGAGAATGAAGAGGCGCTCACACCCAAGCATTTTTTGCTTGGCTCATCCAACGGAGGCAAGCCACTGGTACAGCCGGCTCCAGAAGGAATGCTGCTAAAGAAAACCTTGCGCACTGCCTAGCAGTTAGCCGACGCATTTTGGAGAAGATGGCTGAGAGAATATATACCCACAATGACCCGCCGCAGCAAATGGTTCACAGATACAAAGCCACTGGAAGTAGATGACATCGTGTATGTGTGCGATTCAGACAACCCAAGAGCCTGCTGGCCGAAAGGACGTAAGCCCATAAGTGAGGCGTAGCGAGGATGGGCACGTAAGGAGCGCCACAGTGAAGACCACAGGCGGTATCTATGTCAGACCGGCCACCAAACTAGCTGTTCTGTCGATCGAGGATAACAAGGAGGTAGAACGCGACCGCGTTATACCGAAGGGGAGTGTTACGACATAGTTGGCAGCGCCGTCAGCGGCACCCAGCCTGCCACAGTGTCCAGCCCTCGTAATCGCTCGCAGCCCTGCCGCGATCGATAAGCATTCGATAATCAAACAAATAAGCACGCCTTAAGATAACCCTTTTTTAAGTCAAGTCTTTTTGAATTTGTGAGCCGACGGAAGTGGACTTAAAGTAAGATATCATAACATAAAACTTTATATATTATATATATGCTAAAAGCTTCGAAACTCCGCAACATCTCCTGTATCTCCCCAAAATCGGCCTCTTTGTAAATATTTCTTGCCTCATCATTGTGTGCTAAAGGAGGAAAGCACAACCACTAAACTGCGCGTCGTTTTTGACGGGTCAGCAACAACCAGTACCGGATATTCTCTGAATGACATTTTGATGGCTGGACCCACAATTCAGCCAAAACTCTTCAACATTTTTATTCGCTTTCGCACCTTTGCTGTTGCTCTTACAGGAGACGTCGGGAAAATGTATCGCTGTGTTAGAGTCCGCCCTCCAGATAATTATCTCCAATGCATATTGTGGCGAGATTCTCCTCAGTCTAACATCAGTGTGTTCAAGTTGGACACAGTAACTTATGGTACAAAACCCGCTTCGTTTCTTGCTGTTCGATCAATGCAGCAACTATCCATAGATGAGCAATTATCATACCCAATTGGTGCCAAAATTCTTTGTCGTGACTTCTATGTAGATGATCTTATATCTGGTGCGTCATCTGTAGAAGAAGACATAGAAGTTCTTCAACAAACTAAAGGCTTTCTCACTAAAGGTCGTTTTGAACTGAGGAAGTTGTGCTCAAGCCACAGTAACGTTCTTCATGGAATTCCCGAAAAAGATGAAGAGTCATTTTTGAAATTCGAAGATGGAAGCGACATTACAAAAACTTTGGGACTTGCTTGGGATCCTACGACAGATCAATTACTTTTTTCTTTTGTACCCGCTCAACAAACTTCGAAAACATGCAAAAGAACAATATTATCTGCAATCGCTCGATTCTACGACCCACTCGGATTGATCGGCCCTGTCATATTAAAGGCTAAAATTTTTATTCAGCTGTTGTGGAAGGCTAAGTTGGATTGGGACGAAAGTCTACCACTAGGATTGGATACCGCATGGCAGGATTTCCGAAACACCTTCAGTTACGCCCAGCGTATTTCATTTCGTTTTGTTTTTGCTCCATATTCTGAAGTAGAGGTACATGGGTTCGCAATCGCATTGCTGTCGTCCAGGAACTCACATCTGATTTTGGGTCTAGCAAAAGCTGGCCTACTTCCTGCTTACTGGAAAAACCAAATTTGGAACTGCGTCGAAAAATTCTGTTAATTACAGATCCTAATGCTGATCCAATAGTGAAATGCAAATACGTAAACTCATTTCCTGCCGTTCAACGGGTATTTGCATATGTTTAAAAATTCATTCATTGGATTCAACTCCCTGGTCTCCAGATTTGGCACATCTACCTTGGTTCACTGATCATTTATCGGAACATTCAGAAGAGCTGAGGAGATAAGAGACAGTTCTGCAATTTTGTTTGGCAGATACTATTGAATGGCGCTTCATCCCACCTCGCTCGCATCACTTTGGCGGGCTTTGGGAAGCGGCAGTAAAAACCGCAAAACACCACTTCTATCGAGTTGTAGGATCGGCTGTATTAGGATTCGGAGAGCTCCGTACCCTTGCATGCCAAATTATGGCAGTAATTAACTCTCGACCGTTAATTGGTGGTCCGCCTTCCACATTCGCTGAGCCTGATGTCACACACCTTAATTTCAATCGACTGGATAGTTGGTGTCCTACATGCAGCAAGTTTTTTGGTCTCGTTGGCGAGAAGAATATCTAACCCTCCTGCAAGAGCGTTCCAAATGGCGCTCACCGAAGCCTGAACTGACCATCGATGATCTCGTCCTTATCTGATGGTGTTTCTCGAGTCGCCATACTCAAAACATCCAACGGCTACATCAAGTGAGCTATCAATAAGCTGTGCCTGCTTCCCCATAAGTATTCTGTTGAAGCTCATCCGTTCAACGGGGGTAGTATGTTCGGTTCAGCAGTAAACAATTAAATATTTAAATTGTTCAATTTGGCGCCTCTCGCCTGAACAGCTGTTCTTTGCAATATTAATTTCTAACACTCAATTGTGCGTTTGTTTTGATCAGTTAGTCTTCGTTTTGCACTCTGGCTCTTCGCACAGCTCGCGCTGTTTTCGTTTGATACTACACATACATACTATACATACATACAGTTCGATACCAACTTAAATTATAAACTAAAATAAGAAATATCTCTTGTGTTTTATTTCTTAAAATTCGAGAAAGTGCTATCAAAAAAGCTTGTTAGCCCAACAACCTTTATAGATAATTCTACCAGATTCTGTTATTACTGTAGTATTCTTGTCTTCATTTACTATTTCTTCTTTAAATTGTGGAGACAGTTTGGTTCCTAATCTTTTATTAATTTTAACAAATATTTTATCTCAGGGGATATATTGTTTTATTAACTGCTTGCCTTTATTGTGGTAATCTAAATCTTGTTGTTGTTTTTTCTCTATTTGATTAGCTGTATTTGATCTGTTCGGACCAGCCACAACAAATCTACCATAAATATTTTTCGCATTTAAAAATCCCGCCAAACACTGTAACTATTATAGTTAGTTCAAAATTTGTATAGATAATTAAGCAGCATCATTGCGTTATTGCACTGCCTACGTTTGTCATCTTCTTTGTGCTTACTTTCGGTTAAGCTTAAACATAAGTTCTCTTGTACGAGCTTTTATCTTGTTTCGATCTCGCTTAAGTATATTGCAAGCTAGGCAATCGGCCCAGCTTCAGCATAATCTACATTAGTTTTTTTGTTCGTTCGTTGGTACATGCAAGCAAGGTATTCGGCCAAGCTTTAGCACAAATAAAACTCTAATGAAAAATAATAAATTGTAAAACTAATATACATAAAATACAAAATAAATCGTGATTATAAATTTATATACGAAATTTTACTCGGAAAACGGATTTGTCACCCTTTGTTTTGGCGCGAAGGAATTAAAAAATATTATATTCCTCAAAACATGATCTTTCTAATTTCAATAATTCTGGGACATTTGCTACCTTTCTACCAAAGAATAAATCTACTCGTTTTCATTTTGTTGTGGAATGCATTGAATAATTCTAATTTAAAATTGATCTTTCGAGAAGGTCGGTAAATGAGCTATGAATTCTTTCTGCTCCTATGTATCTCATTATTTCTGTTAATGTCGAATGAAATCGTTCGACCTGGTTGAGCTATTGTATGGGGGTGTCTTGTAGACTTTAATTTTGAACTGATCATCAAGCATGTGTAGAATCGGACCTGAGCTTAGAGATTTTTCGTTGTCAATTACAACGTTTTCGGGAACGCCAAAATTTAGCAAAATCTCTTTGAGCGGTTGTTTCACGTCTTGAGATGCTCTTGATTTTACGATTTTTACCTGGCAAATTTTGAAGATTTGTCGATTGCAGTTAGTATGGTTTGTTTGTTTGTAAGGTATAAGTCAATATGTATTATTTGTCCTGGGTATTGTGGTATGGGAGTAGTTTGCAACATGGGCTTATTTGGGTGTCTCTCATACTTTTGTTCTTTGCATATTCTACATTCTTGGATAACCTTTTCTATCTTTGCCCGCATCTGAGGAACATAGTATTTTTGTAAAATTTGTTCTTTGTTTTCATTAACGATGGCTTCTTCTTGAGCTGTAGAGCCGGTAAGGTCTGTAACCATTTTACTGGAGAATCGAATCCTATAAGAACTGAAGTGTATTGGCTCTCACCTATTTTCAAGAATAGTTGATTTTTAAATACATTTACTGGTTCGTTCGCAATCTGAATTAAATTGTCAGACGAACTTTCGCTACTGTACCTACTGGACTGTACCAGATAATGAATTTATTTCGACGTTTGTTGTTCCTGGCTTATATTTAAGTTCGTAATTATATTCTTCCAATATAGACTTCCATCTTTTCATTTTACTGTTGTAATTCTTGTGGCTAAAAGCATACATTAGAGGTTGATGGTCGGTATATATATTTACTTTGGCTGACCCATAGAGATAGTTTCTAAGATTATTTAAGAACCATATGATGGCCAGCATCTCTTGGCCTGTTGTTTTGTGATAGGACTGCTCCTATCGCATGATCTGATACGTCTGTTGTTAGTTCGTATTCTTTGTTTGGATCCGGGTAGGCTAGCACAACGTCTTCCGAGGCTAGTGTTATTTTAATTTTGTTGAATGCATCTATTGCTGTTTTATCGAGAGAAATTAAAGTATTGTGCGATTTGTGTCTAGACAATCGTCCACCTTCCCCTCTGAGAAGGGCTGTCAGGGGTTTTGCTAACTTAGCGTAGTCTGTTATAAACCGATTTTACTTTATTTGGATTTGTTTTCAAACCGCCTTCCGAAACTATAAAATCCAAAAACTCCACTTCTTTTTTAAGGAACTCGCATTTATCGAGTTGAACTGTCAAATTGGCTTGTTTTAATGTTAGGAAGTTGTCTTCAATGTCTCTGAAATGTTGTTCTTCGGTTTGAATGAACATTATTATATCGTCTATATAGACGAAGCATTTTTTTCCGAAATGCTCTCTCAATATAAAGGGTAAACGTGTAAATTCAAATTTACTACTGTTTACCGAAAACGCAGCCTTTTCAATGTCAGATTCCCTTAACGGAATCTGATGAAAGCCGCTTTTTAAGTCCAGAACTGAGAGGAATCTATTTTTTCCTAATTGAGCCAATGTTACATAGATATCTGGAATAGGATATCTATAGACTATTGTTATAGAGTTCAATTTTTTATAATCTATGACAATTCTTTAGTTCCTTTCTTTGGAAGCGTCCATCTTTTTTGGGACTACACAAATTGGTGAATTGTAAGGTGATCTGGATGGTCTTATAATGCCATCAGCTAAGAGTTCCGAAAGTTGTTTTTCAACAACTGGTTTGAGGGCTTCTGGGTATGGATAATACCTAGAGTATACCGGGTCTTGATGTATTGTTCGGATGTCTCCTACAACTGTTGTGGAAAACTTTAGCTTTTTATTAGGCTCACCGAATAGATTTTTGAATTTCGAAACGATTTTGTTCATATTAGACTTTTGAGCTTCTGAAGCATGGTCCAATCTAATATCTATTGAGTTCACTTCTTGTGAAATCTTTTGTTTTATTTGAATTTTTATCAGATTCCTAGTGCTTATGTCATTTTTTCCATGTTAATTTTAGCTTGAAGGGTTTTTAGAGTGTTATTGCCAATTAAGGCATCAAATGATTTTAACGACGGTAAAATTAAGAATTTTATGTCGGTATCTTGGACACCGAAGGGGTTTGCAAAGGTATGATGAGTTATCTGGATTTTCCCACCTACTGAATTAACTGTACATGGACATTCGTCAGGAATTTCTTTCCTAACTAGTCTTGGTTGAATATAGTTCTTGTTTGATCCTGTATCTATTAGTATTTTTATCATTTGTCAATTACTTCTTCTACTTTCTGTAGCCAGAAAAACACAACGCAATCACACTTAAATCGGTACCACTTTATTTTTCAACTGCTTGGCTCTGGTGCTGGCGATCGACTGACTATCACACTCTCTCGAGCCACGCACTCACCCTTATTTATGAGAGTGGCGTGAGCCGAGAGAACGGATGCCAACCGCTCTCAGCATAGCCGTTACACATAAAATACTACAGCCGTCCTGCTACAATTCGGCCGTCCTGACATCTTAAGATCCCCTGATCTTGTTGATACTACAATGAATCATTAATTTTACAACTTAAAGACTAGTTACAATAAAATTTTTTTTTCCTTAGACACTATTTTAATTATCTATTATTTTCTTAATTACTAATTTTAATTGTTTATTATTTTCGTAACCACTAATTTTAATTGTTCATTATTTTCTTAACTACTAATTTTAATTGTTTATTATTTTCTTTTCCCTATCCAATGTTTGATATTTTGGCTACTCCAGACACCTTGATATGGTTTACGCGTTAACTGAAAACCTTCAACATCCTTAATTAAAAACCTATCGTTTCCAAGAAGTTTATCTATTACCTATGGGCCTTTGTGTTTGGGTACTAACTTCCTTGCAACTCCGACTGTGCTATCAAAATTCTTTAAGATCTCCTATTCTGTAATCTGGGCTATCTTTTCTTTTTTCATTGTACCTTCTTTAGTTATCCGCCTGTGCTTGTTTCTGAACCTCAATACCTTTTTTCCTGATTTCCTCTAAATCTCTTGTTTCTGTTCTATGGTCTAACTCTTCTAATTTTTGTTTCAATTCGTCAATAACCTTTCCTTTTTGTTCTATTCCAAACAACATTATACTTGGCATTTGTCTAATGCTTCTTTGCATCGTGTTATTCAATGAATATTCTACGTCTTCAATAACTGAATCCCAGTTTAATCCCTTTTCTGTGTCTGCTAATTTAGCTATCATTGGACCCAAACTTCGGTTCACTCTCTCTACCTGTCCATTAGCCTGGGGCGATCCTGTTGCCACCGGTCCATAATGGTCAACATGTATTATCTCAAACGGTATATTTCCCTTAGGGATACTATGTAACCAACCCTCTCCTTTTCCTGTTTTCGGTGAAAACGCCACACATCTCAAACAATTATTAATATGCCTAATAACTTTTTCTTTCATATTTGGAAACCAGTACGTCCTACTTATTGCATCCATAACCTTGTCCCTTCCTAAATGTCCTAATTCATTATGGTATTTGTATAAAATCGTTTCTTCCATTTCAGTTGGTACGTAGAACAATAGTCTTCCTTCATTTGCCTTCCTATATACTACCCCGTTTCTCATTTCAAACATCTTATCTTCACGTTTTTCTAATTTTGTTTTGATTTCTTTCAACCTAACATCTTTAGCCTGGCATATAATTAAATTATCTTCAAAACTATTTGTCTCTACTATCATTATGCCCGTATTTCTGCTTAAAGCATCCACGTCTTGCATGTTCTTTCCCGATCTATGTATTAATTCGACATCGTATTCAAGTAATTCTAGCGCCCATCTGGCAATTCGAGGACTTAACTCAACTTTGTTTAATGTCAACGTTAACGAATTGCAATCCGTAACTACTCTAAATCTTTTGCTTTGTAAGTAAATACGAAACCTTCGTAAAGCATAAATTATTGCAAGTGTCTCGAGCTCGAAACTATGATATTTCGACTCATCCTTTGTTGTGGCTTTCGAAAAATAAAATATAGGGTGTAATTTCTTATCTTCTTTTTTCTGCAATAAAACTGCTCCAAAACCTTGGGCACTTGCATCAGTATGTAATTCTATTTCGTCTTTATAATAATATAAACCTAACACTGGTGCTTCAACTAACTTTTCTTTTAATTTTTCAAAACATTCTAATTCCTTGTCCTCGAAAACAAATTCTTTGTCTTTTTTCAGTAGATCATATAAAGGCTTTGCTATCATTGAGAAATTTTTAATGAATCTCCTAAAATACGAACATAATCCCAGGAAACTTCTAACCCCATGAACCTTATCCGGGATAGGAAAATTTCGTATCGCTTCTATTCCTTTATAATTCGGAGAAATGCCTTCACTTCTTACTAAAAAGCCTAAATATTGAACGCTTCATTGTAGAAATTCACATTTATCCATTCTAAGCTCTAACTTGTTTCTTGCTAACCTTTTAAAAACTTCATTCAGTATTTCAAAATGTTCTGTCAAATTTTTAGTGTCCGCAAAAAATTCATTAATAAATCGTTGAAAAACTGCCGGTGCATTTTTCAACCCCATTGGCATTCGCATGAATTCGAACTGCCCTAACGGTGTCATGAATGCCGTATATTTAATGGAGTCCTTGTCAACAAATACATGGAAGTAACCATGTTTTAAATCTAATTTTGAAAATATAGTTTTATTTACCAACTGATCTAGTAAATCGTCAATCAAAGGCAATGGGTAATTGTCTTTTATCATTGTCTTATTAAGTTTCCTGTAGTCCACACATAGCCTTAGGTCTCCCGATTTTTTTTCACCAATACTATTGGAGATGCATACTCCGATTCACTTGGTCTAATAGTTCCTTTTTCCAAATATTCGTCTAATATCATCTGCAACTTCTCTTTTTCCGTATAAGCTAATCGTCTAGGCGAAAAACTAAAGGGTTTTAAATCTTCTAAATTTAATTTTATTTCACATTTTATTTCTGGTTCATTTGGCCTTTCCTTATTTACATAACTGTCTTCTATCATTTTGATAAATTTATATCTAACATTCTGATCTATTTGTTCGCCAATCCTGTACTCAACAGATTCATCCATTATGTCAATGTTACCTAATTCTTTTTCAACTGAATTAATTTCTAACTGGTACTCACTAACATCATTGCTAACTTCTGCTCCTCTTTGTTCCATAATTATTTCCCTAACAATATCACTAATTCTGTTGCTTTCTTTACCATCATCATTCACTTTTTGATCGTTCCTGTTAATCGCGTTTCTAACTATCTGATTATTCCCACTAACAATGCCACTAACTGTCTGTTCATTTCTTTTAACCACATCACTAACAATTTTTTTATTTTTACTAACATTTCCTTTCTCATTAATTTTTTACATTACATGCTTCCATAAAATCCCTTCCCAGAATTACGTCATGACTCATAGACTTGTTTGCCACGATAACTAAATGAAAATGTATTTTATTCAAATTTTTCAAAATATAACATAGTATTTTTCCATGAGTTTCCAAATAACTCTTATTTAATCCGTGATACACATTTAGAACTGGTACCTTAATAATATTCTTAGGAATTTTAAAAATTTTAATAAACGAAATCGGGCTCCCCGTGTCTATGAGGCATTCTGTAATTAACTTGCTATTAGCGTCATTCACAAAAAAAATGTCAATATTTCTTACATAATTGTTGTTGCCCTCGCCTTTGTTCTTCAAGCATTGCGCCACCAAGTGTCCCATCTTACCACACGCATAGTACGAACCTCGTTCCCGTTTCTCCTCTCTGCAATCCTTGGCCCAGTGTCCTCTGCGGTTGCAATTATGACAACGTGAATTTTTGCCATCGTCTGGTGTGATCGCCTTGCTTGTCTCTTTATCGTACACCCGAACTTTGGGTAGACTGACTCCAGAAAACGCCCGTCTCATGTTCTCAACATCCCGAAAACATTGAATTCCTGATTCCGTAGTCCTTGATTTGGAATCCCTTCGATCATACGGTCCAGCAATTCTTCTTCATCTATGTTAATCTCATTGGCCAGCATCAATTTGTCATCCATATAGCATCCAAAACTTTCATGGCTCTGCCAAGAGCGAAATTCAAATTTGCGTCTTGCCTCCAACTTGGACGTCTTCTCACCAAACGTTGTTATGAGTTGAGTGCACAATTCCTCCATTGGCATTAGGACTCGTTCTGGATTTGCATGCAGCCATGTGTTTGCTTTGCCTTTTAACTTGCTAACAAAAAACATTTTTACAAACTGGCCATTTATGCCATAGATATTGGCAATATTTTGCATTTGCATAATCCATCTGCGCGCACATGTGTCACCATTAAACTCGCTCAACACATCTATTGCCATTCGCAAAGAAATGTCACTAATTTGGATGCAGTTCTCAATCAATTTTGGTTTGTTCACATTGCCATCATCATAGCCATCTGTGGTTTTACGCCCAGCGTTGCCAGTGCCGCTCTTGCAGATCTTGTTTCACTGGTTTCACTTTTTCCGCCGTTGCTAACTTTGCTATTGCGGCCCTCGCTGTTTTCTATGGCGCCGTCTGCATTGTTGTTGCTGACTTCAGCTTCATTTATCCCGTATTGCTGTTGTTGTTCTTCGCCGGCGTCAGTATACATTTCTTGAGAATTTTCGCTTTGTTGCGTTTCGCTTAATTTTTGTAGCGTTTCATTTGGCAACTCACTTATGCGAGTAATTAACTCTTCTTTAGTGCCTGTGGTAGGCTTTTTAACACATCTAGCCACATTTTTAACTGTACCACTGACACATTTTCAAAGTTCATTTTAATACTTTGTCTTTTTAAGCGTGTTCGGCCCACTTCTGATATTGTAGCCAGAAAAACACAACGCAATCACACTTAGTTCGGTACCACTTTATTTGTTTAACTGCTTGGCTCTGGTGCTGGCGATCGACTGACTATCACACTCTCTCGAGCCACGCACTCACCCTTATTTATGAGAGTGGCGTGAGCCGAGAGAACGGATGCCAACCGCTCTCAGCATAGCCTTTACATTTAAAATACTACAGCCGTCCTGCTACATTTCTATGTAGGGTAATGAAGAATGACTCATTCTAAAATATTAATATCCGTCAATGTAATTGGCTCTTCCATGAACTGGGAATTTCCCTCGCCATAGTTGTCTACGTATTCTTGTGGTATTTCTGTATTGTATGCGTCTTGTTCTCTGTGGTCATCTAAATATTGTGTGGTATCGTCATGTTGTTGTTCCATGAATGCATTATCTCCAATGGCTTGCATATGGAACATTCTCCGTCTTTTGTCGTCAACCTGTCTATTTTGTTTTAGTGGTGGTCTTTTACCTTGGAAATTATTATTTCCCATAGGTCTGTTTATATAGTTTACTCTAAAAGTTTGGATGGTGGAGTCAATTTCCATTGGCTCGGGTTTAGGCAAAGGTTTTGGTGCCATGAAATGGTGTGGTGGCGTGTCCATTCGGACGAGTAAAATTATTTCCGTTGTGTTACTCGTAATATGATGTAGGTGTTGGTCGTGTTTGCTGCTTCTACTTGTTGGGTTATGAGAGATGTTAACTCTGTTACCGACAACTGTGTGGAGGATTGATTAAGCACTGGGGGCCTGATAAGGTTATTTGGATTTGCCATTTTAAATGATTTCTCAGGTCAATGATAGAAAAAATATATGGATATGTAGGTATGCAATAGTTTAGATCTTAAGTTAGTTTTAGATCTTAATATTATAAAAATGCTTTTAAATTTTCTCTTAAAGTTTTGCTTTCTTCTTCTAGATATTAATTTCTTGTCTTTTAATTCATGTAATTGATTTTCTCTTTTATTATCTTTTTTTTCTTATGATATATATTTTTCGTAAGTTTCTTTCTTTTGTTTAAAATTAATTTTTTTCTTAAATTTTTATGTATGAATGTGAATATTTTTTTTTTAATTTTTCTTGAATTGATCTTTTTTCTTAATAAGGTTATTTTTCTTTGTGAACGTTATTTTGTCTTTCTAGTTTAATATATTATTTTTTAAGCAAATACTTTTTTAAAGTTAAATTTCTTTTCTTTTTTTAGTAATTTTTCTAATTTTCTAATTATGAATTTCTTTACTTATTATTATTATTATTTTTTTTTTTTTTTTGAAAAATTTTTTTAAAATAACCTTTCATTTCGTGTCCTAATAATTTTCTGATTTTCTAGTTATGAATCTCTTTACTTATTTTTTTCTTGGCAAAATTTTTACTTTAAATTTTCTTTTCGTTTCTTAATAAATTTCTGATTTTCCGTTTATTAATTTCTCTTAAATTTTTCTTGTTGAAATTGCTGGATCTTGACTTACATCATGAAGATCAACATGCTGTTGCCGGTTGAGTGGTATTTTTCCTTTTTGCTGTCCGCTACGTTGATACTTCTGTCGGGTGCTGTCACTGGGCTCCCTGGTATTCCATCTTCGCTTTGTCTTCCTTCTTTCCTGTGTGTCGTCTGGCACTCCGGTGCGGCTTCTTGAGGCGTTAGTTCGGATTCTGTGCCGTCTTTGTGTCTTCTCCTTGTGCGGCTACGTCAGTCGCTTGATGGGAGGTTTTTTTTTTTGGCTCTTGATGTTGTACTAAACTTCTATGGTTAGATTTTTATTTTTCTCTAGCGCTGTGCGGCTACTTGAGGCGCTGGCTAATAGAAATAATATTTTTGTATATTGTGGCACTAACACTATGGTAGTTAGATTTATTGTTTTAGCACTGTTGGCTAAGAAATTCATTTCTTCTCTTATGTTCACTAACACTTAACGCATCTAACTTTGTGCTGCTGCTTGAGGCGCTGGCTAGTGACACTCGCGGATTTATTAAGGATTTTTTGCCGAAGGATACGCGAAGGAGCCCCACGTTGGACGCCAATAAACGAGACTTTTATTTCGTGTTTAAAAAAAATTAATTTTATTGTTGACAGAGTTGACTTAAGACTAAATTATTCTACCTAAGAATTCCCTACTAATACCAGACATGCTGGCAGAGACATTGGCTGTGCCGTTGGCTTTTGGTGTTGTAACTTCCTGAGTCGGTGAGAGCGCTGATCGCTGTAAGTTGCTCAATTCTTCCAAGAAATGTTTTCGGTAGAAAGTGCAGGTGCAGCGCGTGGCTTATGGCGGATGTTGGCCAGACGCTACTTCAGCAGATTACTTTACACTTACGGGTGCAGGTGGAGGGCATTGCTTGAGAACGAATTGACATTGAAGTAATTTGTGGGGTTAACTTGTACACTCTCGGTGGTGTAATTCCGAAAATTCGAGTGGGGTCGCTGTGTGCAACTGTCTGTTGCGTTTTATACTAACGTGCCGTCTTTTCCAACTGTCTGTTGCGTAGTATACTAAGGCGTCGTTTTTTGCAACTGTCTGCTGCTGTGTGTGAAACCAAGGTCAGTACAACAGTCTGTGGTTCAGGCGCTTCCAAACGTATATTTTTCTTTCGACCACTAGAACAAACTTGCGAAGTCGAATCCATATGCTAAGTCGAAAGGCTCCGAAGGACCATGTTGTTGAGTCGTACCTGTTAATAATATATTTAATCCAGCTTGTAAGAACCAAATTTTATTTGTTTTTTTATTAAATATTATTAGACTCTTTTCGAAGAAAAAGGAGTCTATTCACTTTGCTCTGATGTTTGTAACGCACAGAACCAAACATCGTAGACCGGCAAAAGTTACATCTATAATAGAATACTTAGAATCACTAGAGGATGTCCGTCTGTCCGTCTGTTTCTATGCGATTTACTCCGTCATCTTAAAAGCTATTTTGCTGAAACTTGGTATTTGGCCTTCCTTTTTACATGGGTAGTACACTAGTTTGAATCGGTCGGATCGGATCACTATATCTTATAGCTGTCATACGAACCTAAATCGGTTTAGGGAATAACTCGCACATTTATTGACTGATCTTTTCAAAACTCGGCCAACACGTTTTCTACATAAATATACACGTTTGTGCTAAATTTTAATAAAATCGGACTACTATATCATATAGCTGTCATACAAATCGAAATCGGCCCTATAACTGACCAACCCCGTTCATGTGATTTACGGCAGAAGCAACTTCGAAAAGAGTCTGTAATCTTCGGCACCCCGAAGATAACGTTGGGATTTTTTTATTTTATTTTCAAATCAAACTTAGATACACTTTTTGTATACCTTCATTGGCACGCGCTTATATGTCGACTTATGGGTATTGACACTTTCAAACAGCTGTGTCGTAGAATTTAAATTTTATCATAACAAGAACGATTCGTTCGTTTGGCCCTGATCTTCGAAATAACTAAAAAGACAAATTAGAACGATTACACTCCTACATTGAAACTAACGTTCTTTTCCAACACTAGATCGATTACAACCATGAGTTCAAATTAACGTTCTTTCACAACACACTAAAAATGGAAATGATAAGCAAGATAAATCAGAGTGGGTGGAAAAAGCTGCACAAACCAAGGCCACATACGTTCGAGCTCTGGAGTATTACAAAGCTACAGTTGGTTGTGATGATATAAAGGGAAAGAAGCGCAAGAAACGCAGAGTCTAAGAATAAGCAGCAATAAAAATTCCTGTTAAGAAAAATTACAAAAATGTATTCGTAACTTAAATTTTAAAAACACATCTTATAATTAAGCAATCCACTGGAAATAAATGAAGATATTATAATAAAGAACCCCAATATCTAACAGATTATGGGCCCAGGAGGCCATGGCAATATGTTGAAGACATAGAGAAATGTGTGGTGTTGTTGTTGGCGTGGACGTATTAGCGATTTTTTTGTTGTATAGTCTACCCGATACATTCGAAACATTTAGATGCGCCATAAAAACAAGAAATGAGTTACCAAGTGCCGATGTGCTTCGTGTAAAAATTCTTGAGGAATCGGAAGCGCGAAAAGTAAGAAATGACCGCGACCGCGAAGTTCAAAACGCATTATATACGTACCGCCGAAAAGGCACCGAAAGGAAAAAACAAAAAGAGGACAGAGAGTTTTATACCTGCGGCAAAATTGTGCATCTAGCGCGCGAGAGTCGTGTAAAAGAAAAAAGCAAATTCAAGAATAACGGAATGAACAAAGACAGAGATCAGAGCAAAAAAGTGCAAACGCAACTTTTAATGTTTATGTTTATTTTATGATTATTATACCCTGTACCTAAAAAGGTACAAGGGTATATTAAGTTTGTCAAATGTATGTAACATAGAGAAGGAGACGTCAGAGACCCCCCAAAGTTACCTAATGTATGATCAGGGTGACTAGAGAAATCGATCTAGCCATGTCCGTCTGTCTGTCTGTCTGTCTGTCTGTCTGTCTGTCCGTCTGTATGAACACCTCGTTCTCAGAGATGGTAAGGCCTAGAAAGTTCCGGTTTGTTGCTAATAATCATTTGTTCTGCAGGTTAGATCAAGTTTATTATATTTTTTTAATATCCGATTTAGGTTCGGAATGAAAAGTATAAAACCACAACAACCTCAAAAAAAGGAAAAAGTTTATAGGCCATAACTTTTTTGTTTGTTATCATATTATTACGAAAGTTTGCAGTTAGAAGTTCTTATATGTTCTCAATAGGGATGTGAGGTTTTGATCTGATCGGACAACTATATCATATAGCTCCCATAGGGCCGATCGAAAGTGCAAAAATCGTTTTAACGTCATAATTTCTTTATCTTTAAAGATATTTTATTCAAATTAAGAAAAATGTGAACTTTAAAATACTCAGCAGCTGTGCAAAGTTTTAATAAAATTGGAGATCTACATCATATAGCTTCCATAGGGCTAATCGGTCAAGTAATCCGATTTCTGTGCTTTTTTGTCAGAAAACGGGTTATTTATGAACCAATCGCAACCGAATTAAGCATAAGACAGTTTTTAGTATAAGTTTTTAATAACTCCAAATTTTATTGAATCGGTCAAGAAATCCGATTTCTGTGCTTTTTTTGTCAGAAAACGGGTTATTTTTGAGCCAATCGCAACCAAATTAAGCATAAGACAGTTTTTAGTATAAGTTTTTAATAACTCCAAATTTTATTGAAATCGGATGACTATATCATATAGCTTCCATAGGGCTAATCGGTCAAAAAATTCGATTTCTGTGCTGTTTTGTCAGAAAACGGGTTCTTTATGAACCAATCGCAACCAAATTAAGCACAAGACAGTTTTTGGTATAAGTTTTGAATAGCACAAAATTTTGTTGAAATCGGATGACTATACCATATAGCTCCCATACGGCTAATCGGACAAAAACTCCGATTTTTTTTTTTTTTTTTTTTTGTCAGAAATCGGGTTTTTTATGCACGAATCGCAACCAAAAATGCCATATGATAGTTTCTTTTGTAATAACCCAAAAAGCGAAGTTTTAATCTGATCGGACTACCATAATATATAGTTTCCGCATGGCCTCTTGGAAGTGCAAAAATCGTTTTAGCGTCGTAATTTCTTTGGTCTTCAAGATATCACTGTTAAATTTGGGAATAAGTCGTGCTTTAGAACACCAATCAATTGTGCAAAATTTAATCGAAATCAGATGGTATTTTTATTATTTTGTCTGAAATACTGATTTACGCTCCCTACAGGTACAGGGTATCTCAAACTCGGCTGCGCCCGAGTTTAACGTTCCGAATTTTTTATGGTGCCTAGACAGTGGATGCTCCTCACACATAAGTTCGAGCAAAAATTTATTTGACAACTTAAAGCACATCGAAAAGACATTGCGTTCAGCAAATAATGAAACAGCGAAAGTAAATGGTGTTGGTGATGTGAGCCTCAAAATTCGAGAAAATCGAAGGCCATGTGAAATTACATTGAAGCAAGTTTTAAATGATTCTGACTTGCGACAAAACTTACTATCAGTTTCTCAGATAACTGGCAGAGGTGAGTGATTTTTAAGAAAATTGAAGCGATAATTTTAAAAGTAATCGAAGAACAAAGTTATATAGACTTGAGGCATTACCGTATGGGCCATTTAAATGAAAGAGACTTAAAAGACATGGCTATCAATAAGAAAGTATATGGTATGAATTTCGATAAACAGGAAAAGCTATCTAAATATGAAATTTGTATAAGCGAAAAGCAAACTGCAAACACGTACAAGGCAGCGACCGAAAAGAGAAGTGGTGACGTACTGGAAATAGTGCATGTTTGTGGCCTGATGCGAACACAATCAAATCGCGGATGTATTTAATGCTTTTAAAGAATATAAAGTTTTTGTTGAGAATTTTACAGACAAGAAGATAAAAGCCCTGCAAACTGACAACGGGACAGAATATCGCAACAGAGAATTTTATGACTATATGCGTAAAAATGGTATCGAGAGGAGATTGACCACCCCGTACACCCCGAAACAGAATGACGTAGCTGAGAGACAAAATCGAACAGATGTATAACCAAAGAACGTAAAGAACGTCATGGTAGAGGACGACCCAAATTGTTGAGGACAGGTCATTGTGGAAGACCTTGTAAATCTTACCATCTCCCTGAACAGAAAAAAGATTCTCGAGAAACAGATGAAGAGTTGAACTGCGATCCTAATGAAAGCGTATATGAAGTGTGTGAAATGGCGTCCACAGCTGGAATAAACGATCAACTGTCAATAAAAAAAATCGAAAAGCTCAGAAGATGCAGAAATATGGACGACCGCAATTGAGGACGAGTTCATGGCACAGTTACGTAACCATACTTGGGAATTGGTAGAAAGACCGGAAGGGCGAAAGGTAAACGTAAGTAAACTGCTATTCCGAACAAAAGACGACGGCACAGTAACGGGAAAGGCCAGACTGGTAGCGAAGGGCTGTGCACAGAGACCAGGCGAGGATTTTTATGAAACGTATTCACCAGTGGCTAGGTTTACCTCACTAAGAATACTAGCGGCATTGGCAGCAGAGTTAAACATAGATTTACATTAAATAGATGTAGTTATGTCCCACTTAAACGATTATCTGGAGGACTTCGTATATATGGACATACCATAAGTCTATAATGAGTTTATGAAAAAATTAAAATCCAAACTTCCAATTGGCAAAAAGCAACAGCTCCCGAAGGAAGAATACGTCGAAGCAGCCAGAAAATGGCGAAAGGCATTGGCGCAGATGAAGCATCCTACTTGTGGCATCAAAAAGGCCTTGTACGGATTGCGCCAATCGGGTCTCCGATGGTACGAAAAGCATACTACGAATCTTAAAGAGATTGGTCTACGAGCTACGGAACAGGATCCATGCCTGTTCGGGATGCAAGAAGGGGAGAAAATCCTAGTTTTAACAATATATGTTGACGACTTATTATTGGCCTCAAATTGCCGAAAGTGGTTGAAGCGCACAAAGGCACATATCGGTGAAGCCTTTGAGATGAAGGATATTGGACCCGTAACCACGTGCCTTGGTATGGAGTTCAAGCAGAAGATGCAAGAGGACAGTGTCCACATATCACAGGAGACATACATAGATGCCATATTGAAGAAATTTGGCATGACGGACTGCAAAGTTGCTGTTACCCCCATGGAAGCGAAATTGCAGCTGAGACGACCAGATGTTCCTGACGAAAAGGAAATGGGAAAGTATCCCTTCCAGAGTTTAATTGGTTCTTTAATGTTTCTTTCAGTTGCGACCAGACCAGACATAGCTTTTGCTGTTAACTTTTTAAGACGGCCGAGGATCTGTACGGGTTGATCGATGCGGATTGGGGCGCAAACATAATAGACAGGCGCTCATATATTGGACACGCTTCATATTGGCAGATGCTGCCATTAGTTGGGAGGCACGCAAGCAACGGACAGTTGTATCATCGAGTACCGAAGCAGAGTACATAGCGATGGCTGAAGGCATAAAGGGGGCGCTATATTTGAAGGGTCTGCTAAGTCGTGTTCGCCTGGACTTTGCAACTGTACGCTTATTCAATGACAACCAGAGCGCACAAAAATTAATGAAATATTTTGGATTTCATCCGCCACCATATGATCCGAGAAAGACTATCGAGAGAGGAAATCTCTATTGAGTATATGCCCATCGAGGAGATGCCTGCTAATGCTTTGACGAAGAGTCTTAATGGTCGTAAGCATGGACACTGTAAAGGTTTTCTAGAAATTATGCTATAACTTCAGAATTGTTATTTTATTGTTTGTATAAAATAACAATCTAGCATCTCATGTTTGGGTGAACCATTAATCGCGAGCGGAATAAAAAAGAGCAGTCTAGTTGAACATGCCGAAGAGTCATTATACTTGACTGTGGCGCGTTAGTTTTTTAAATAAGACAATATTGTAATCGTAACTTAAATTGTAAAAACACAACTTATAATTAAGCAATCCACTGGAAATAAATAAAGATATTATAATAGAGAACCCCAATATCTAACACAATATTTATAATATTTATTATAATTTGTTAATGTTATAATGTAATTTGTACCAGCTTATTAAAAATATAGAATATAAATGTAAAAATACATAACCTAAATTTATTGCGTATAATATAATATAATAGTAAAAACTAAACTAATATTTTCAGTAGCTTGACAATGTTCCATGATATTTCTTCTATATTTTTAAGCCAATAACATAATCGTTAGATACTATAGGTTTCGAGTGCATCGCCAACGCTCTCAAATCGTCGTACTTACGAGCTTCTTAATTAAGTTGTGCAGATCATATATATACATACTGAACATAGCAAAATAAAATTTACGGTCTACTTTAATGAAAATTACTTTTTACAATGCTTCCACTACTTTCAGGTACAGTTACCTCCCATTAAGCCAGCGCTCCATAAGCTAAAGTCTATTGACCTTGTAATACCAACAAATGAATTATGATATTAGTTCCCATCGCCTTATTCATGCTATCCTTGATCTTTACTAAGCTTGCTCCTTTTGATGTCTACTTTAAGCTGTCCCCATTGGTTTAGAGATAATAGAAGATGGTTTCCAAATACCAAAATAAAATCCCATCCTAAGCTCCTTGTAGAGACTTCTCGATAGAGATCACTTCATGTATAACAAATTAAAATAAATATTGAGTAAATACATTTTTTGTAATTTGTAAATTAAATTATTGAGAATGCTCAAAAGCCGAAGCGAAGCTTATATTTTTCTAACGAAATATTCATTTCATATTTGATTAATGGAGTCATTGGTTTTCTTTTCTAACACTGTTGTCGCTTAACAGTTTCTTTTTAACAGTTTTTTCGTTAACAGTTTCTTTACTAACATCTTTGTCGCTTAACAGTTACTTCTTAACATTTCTTTCCGTTTCTTGTTGACCACTGAAATACTCTATTGTACACTTATGCATATTTTCTTTTGTGTGAACCTTCCCTTTGTATGAAATAGTTGTTAACATATCTAAATTTATCTTTAGCTCCTATAGCTTTATAGCTTTTTTATAGCAGCAATTGGGCTACCGGAGTCTATGAGGCACTCTGCCCTCATAAATAATTTTGGATTTTGCGTAAAATAATCGCATAAAAGATATCTAAAGTAGAAATAAAGCTCAATTAAAGACGATCTACTCGGATTCGAATTGTTTTTATTCGTAGTTCTATCTCTTGAACATATGTGTACGTAAGTGTAAACGAAAATTTTTCCGCACAATTAATTTGATTGTGACATTAAATTGAGAAAATCGTAATATTGTCACAATACAGTCAAGATAATACAGTGTGTATAAAAAAATGCGACAATTAAACAGACAGAGAAACAAAATTAAAATATACAAAAAAAAAAAAAAAAAAATTTAGAAACCAAAATTTACAAAAAAAAAAAAAAAGAATAGTTACAAGATGGCAACACAAAACTAATTTCAGTTTTGCATTCAAGCACTCACCCAAATTGTGGCAAATCAGCAAGTGGAGAGAGACATCAACAACCCTATGGCGAGGAGAAGAAATAATATTGAAAAAGAAACTCGTTATCTTCCGAACATTACTTTACAGGAGGGAACACTTCATGGATTCATAGTTCCAGTGGACCAGGTTATGAGAGAATATGGAGAAAACGCAGACCAAATCTTCAGTATGGTGTTCAACACAAAAATACAAGGCCAATCCAGAGCAATTCTCAAGATAAACACAGGAACAACATGGGACGATTGTAAGGAGAAGCTGAGACACCATTATCGCCCCAGGCTGGATCAAATGGGACTGACAAGAAAGATCAACAACCTACGGGTCACTAGCATCAGAGAATTGGACGTAAAAGTAAGAAACATTGTAGAAGAAATAACAGATTTTGCAGTTTTCGAAAATAACGAAAGCTTTGTTAACATTTTAAGCTCTTTACTAATACAAAGAATTAAGGAGTTGGCAGCAGGGCTACAGGCAGTTTGGAAATATACATAGGCTTAAATTTTGCAAACTTAAACCACAAACTATTAATCAGAAAAAACACAGACAACAATAATTCAAACAAAAACACTGAACAAAATAACGGAAGCCAATAAAAAATTACAACAACTAACAACAGAACCTGGGATATATTAATATTGCTCTCGACTGTAAAGTGAAAACTAAACTAATATTTTCAATAGCTTGACAATCTGAATTGATTCATTCAACAATACTACAATCCTACCAACAAATGAATTATGATATTAGTTCCCATCTTTTTATTCATGCTATCCTTGATCTTTACTAAGCTTGCTCCTCTTGATGTCTACTTTAAGCTGTCCCCATTGGTTTAAAGATAATAGAAGATGGTTTCCAAATACCAAAATAAAATCCCCTCCTAAGCTCCTTGTAGAGACTTCTCGATAGAGATTACTTCATGTATGACAAATTATAATAAATATTGAGTAAATATATTTTTTGTAATTTGTAAATTTAATTACTGAGAATGATATGAAAAATGTCTAAATGTATTGTTTGATTTTTATATTGTGGTGTTTCTGTAATCGTGAATTGAGTTTATATTGGGTTTCTATGGTATTTCGTTTCTCTACATCTTTTACAGTATGATATTACCAAATTGATGTGTTCTCGTATTTTGGGAAATAAATTTTTTCTTTTAAAGTCGCCGCTGTATAAAAATGTTAACAATAATTCAAACAAAAACACTGAACAAAATAACGGAAGCCAATAAAAAATTACAACAACTAACAACAGAACCTGGGATATTCTAATAATTATCAACAGCCTCGAAACTCAAATAATAACCAAATAGACAGGAACCAAAGCCAAAATATAATATCTGACAATCCCCCACAAGCCATGAGTGTGGACAACTTAACAACCCAGTAGCCTCGGACGAACGTAAAATGTACATTGAGGGAACCATAGAGAGGTACCGCAGATTTTTATTTCTAATAGACACAGGATACACAATTAGCATAGTAAACACAAAAAGAGTAGAAGATAACCTTTATTAAAAAATAAAAAGTATACAAAAACCAATCATACCATTAAGTCAAAATTTGAAGCCAACAGCTTCTTGGTAATGACAGAAGCACCAAGTGAATTCCAATATTCACAAAAAGTACGTTCAAGGTGGGTAGCCTTGCCCCTAGACAAATCAATCGATTTCCTATTGGGCAAGGATTTTTGGGCATGAGCGGCTTCGATAGGAAATTTATTAAAGACTACTCAAAAACCGCATACCCAATGATTAAATATTTACAAAAAGGAAATCCAATTAACCAAAAGTATCCAGAATAAATTGATTCATTTGAAAACCTAAAAGCCCTTGGCAGTTCATACCCAGTGTCGAAATTCCCGGAGTTCGACAATAAATTTAGTGTGACAACAGATGCGAGTAATTTTGCTGTCGGGGCAGTTTTGGCACTGCAGGATCACCCAGTAACGCTTGTATCAAGCACCTTGAATAAACACGAAAGACTTTACAGTAAAAAATATAAAGAATCACTACACAGTGGCGTGAATGAAGCATTTTATACTTTAAAGGAAAAAATTTATTTCCCAAAATTACGAGAACACATCAATAATCAAGATAGATTTGGTAATATCATACTGTAAAAGATGTAGAGAAACGAAATACCATAAAAACCCAATATAAACTCAATTCACGATTACAGAAACACCACAATATAAAAATCAAACAATACATTTAGACATTTTTCATATCATTAAAAACCAAAATTTTCAGAAAAAAAGAGTAGTTATAAGATGGCAACTACTCTTTTTTTTTTAAATTTTGGTTTATAAATTTGTTATAAGATGGCAACGAGCCCGCGGTGGCTCAGTGGGTAGAACACTGAGCTAACAAGCGGGCGGTCGTGGGTTCGATTCCCACGAAATGCCATGAAAGAAACGGCTCTTTCTGGCACCTTTTCGACTATTTCCGCTATTCTACTATTCCTCTAGCAGAAATAGAGACCTCGAAAAGTTTGGCCGCCACTCCCAGATGGCGCTATGGTGGCACCCCCACCTCTGGGATAGGCTGCATCGGGCCAATCACCCAATCAGCTGAAAACTTTCGATTACTGAAACCTCACGAATAAGAAAGACAACAACAACCCCCCCACAACTGACGACGAACATCAGCATGTCAAAACGGACTCGAATAGGACAATGGAACGTAAGGACCCTTATGGAACCATCGAGATTAGCGCAATTTGAAAGAGAAATGGACAAGCTTAAAGATCATGATAGCTGGCATCAGTGAGACGAGATGGCGAGACTCGGGAACAACAACAACGTCTAACGGCAATCTGGTACTTCACAGCGGGAACAGCACTGGAGGCAGATATGGAGTAGGCATCTTCATAGACAACAAGATTAAGAAGACACTCCTCTCCTGGAAACCAATATCTGACAGAATCATCACCGCAAGATTCAGTAGCAAAGCGCGACATATCACCATCGTGCAATGCTACGCTCCAACGGAAGACGCACAAGCCGACGATAAAGACGAATTCTACGCCACTCTCACCACCACCCTGGACAACACCAACAGAGGCGACATAACAATTCTAATGGGAGACTTCAATGCCAAGATAGGCCCAAACAACACCGGGCTTGATACTCTCATGGGCAAGCATGGCTCTGGTACAAGAAACAACAATGGCGACAGACTGATAGGCTTATGCCAAACATTTCAACTAGTGATCGGTGGCTCGGTGTTCCCACATAAAGAAATCCACAAATACACCTGGACTTCTCCAAATGGGCGCACCAGAAACCAGATAGATCACATATGCATAAGCAAGAAATGGAGACGATCACTGAGGGATGTAAGAAACAAGCGAGGCGCGTCCATCGACAGTGACCACGAGCTAATAGTCGGAACAATTCAAATCAAATTGAAGAGACATCACGCCGCGGCCACCAACAGAGGAAGCACAACACGACCGCCCCGCTTCAACCTATACAGACTTGATGATCCCACCATATCGGCCAGAATGACGTCAAGATTGCAAAATCAGATAACCACGCAAGAAGTACTCCCTTGGGAACACACATGCTCCACACTGAGACAGATAGCGGAAGAAGTCATTGGAACCCAACAGCGACGTCGCTCCAATTGGATCTCGGAAAGGACTTGGGAACTAATAAACAGAAGAAACAACCTCAAGACCATGGCCCAGCAGAATAGACAAGTAAACGACGAACATCGTTTACTTTGCAAGCTAGTAAAGAAATCCGCAAGAGCTGACAAAAGGGCAATAACTGATAAGCTTGCAGCCAACGCAGAAAGCGCAGCCCAGGACAACAACATACGTGGCCTATATCAGACTATTGCCAAGCTAACAGGGAGCCCCCAAGAGCAAGACTGGCCAATCAGAGACAAAAACGGAAATCTCCTATCTGATGATGATGCACAACTCCAAAGATGGCAACAACACTTCCAAGAAATTTGTCACACAGTCATAGAAGACGAAAATGGGGAAGACCAACAATTCTGGACGTTGCCGGCAGTAGCGAACAGAAACTTGAGATTTTCGCACTCAGCCCCATCCACGAGAGACATCGCACACGCAATTAGGAGATTAAAGTGCAATAAAGCAGCTGGAGAAGACGGCATCCCTGCCGAACTCCTCCGGATTGATGCACACCTATTGGCCGAAACACTGCTTCCGCATTTCAACCAAATTTGGGAGACCAAGGTGATACCAGACGTCTGGAAACGCAGAATCATCATCAAACTCCCAAAGAAAGGGAACCTCAGTGATTGCAACAACTGGCGAGGGATAACACTTCTCAACACCAGCTACAAAATCCTAGCAACCCTGTTGAATGAGCGACTACAGGAAAAAATCGAACCAACACTCCGAGATGAACAGGCAGGCTTCAGACCGCAGAGGAGTTGCGTAGACCAAGCAAATACACTTCGCGCAATAACCGAGCAAGCTGCGGAATGGCGCTCGCCGTTGTACCTCCTGTTCATCGATTTCAAGAAGGCGTTCGACACAGTGAAGAGGGAAGCGATATGGCAGGCACTCGCGAGGAAAGGAGTCCCAGACAACATCATTGCAATAATCAAAGCAATGTACGAAAACGCAGAGTTGTCGGTACTGCACAAAGGAAAAATCAGTGCCCCTTTCCAGACGAAAACTGGCGTCAAGCAAGGCTGCCCCCTGTCACCCTTACTCTTCAATCTGGTAGTAGACGAGATCATGAGAGAAGTCCGTACAGACAGACGCGGAATCACGTGGAACCTCACACAACACCTAGAGGACCTGGATTACGCGGACGACATCTGCCTCATATCTCATAATCTCAGTGATATCCAAGCCAAAGCGAATGACCTCTCCAGGATTGCCAGCAGAGTCGGCCTCGAAATAAACGCATCCAAAACGAAAGCAATGCGCTTCAACCACGTCAACCAAGGAATCATCACCATCAATGGGAACATAGTCGAATTCGTCGACAAGTTCCCTTACCTTGGTACCATCATCACCAACAATGGCGGGGTGGATGATGATGTAGAGAGCCGACTCATGAAAGCACGATCGGCATTCGGCAGGATGTATCGTGTCTGGAGAAATCAGCAAATAAGCAGAAGAACAAAGCTGAGGATCTTCAACGCGTGCATAAAGACGATCCTGTTGTACGGTAGCGAGACGTGGCTCACTTCGCAAAGGATGATTCTCAAGCTGCAAGTATTCATCAACAAGTGCCTTAGAATCATATGTGCGATATTCTGGCCCAACAGAATATCAAACAATGACCTATGGCACTTGGCGAACGAAGTCCCGATCCAACAGCAGCTAATGAAGAAGAAATGGAGTTGGATTGGACACACGCTGCGAAAACCACACGGGAGCATCACCAGGATGGCACTTGAATGGAACCCCCAAGGAAGCAGAAGAGTTGGGCGACCCAAGTGCACCTGGCGACGTACAATCAAGATCGAGCTCACCAGCCACAACATCAGCTGGGACATGGCGAAACAAACTGCGCAGAACAGAGTCCGGTGGAGGATCCTAACTGAGGCCCTAAGCTCCCAAGAGGAGTAGCAAGGAAAAAAAAATAAATAAGATGGCAACAGAAAACTAATTTCAGTTTTGCATTCAAGCACTCACCCAAATTGTGGCAAATCAGCAAGTGGAGAGAGACATCAACAACCCTATGGCGAGGATAAGAAATAATATTGAAAAAGAAACTCGTTATCTTCCGAACATTACTTTACAGGAGGGAACACTTCATGGATTCATAGTTCCAGTGGACCAGGTGATGAGAGAATATGGAGAAAATGCAGACCAAGTCTTCAGTGTGGTGTTCAACACAAAAATACAAGGCCAACCCAGAACAATTCTCAACATAAACACAGGAACAACATGGGACGATTGTAAGGAGAAGCTGAGACACCATTATCGCCCCAGACTGGATCAAATGGGACTGACAAGAAAGATCAACAACCTAAGGGTAACTAGCATCAGAGAATTGGACATCAAAGTAAGAAACATTGTAGAAGAAATAAGAGATTTTGCAGTTTTCGAAAATAACGAAAGCCTTGTACTAATACAAAGAATTAAGGAGTTGGCAGCAGGGCTACAGGCAGTTTGGAAATATACATAGGCTTAAATTTCGCAAACTTAAACCACAAACTATTAATCAGAAAAAACACAGACAACAATAATTCAAACAAAAACACTGAACAAAATAACGGAAGCCAACAAAAAATTACAACAACTAACAACAGAACCTGGGATATTCTAATAATTATCAACAGCCTCGAAACTCAAATAATAACCAAATAGACAGGAACCAAAGCCAAAATATAATATCTGACAATCCCCCACAAGCCATGAGTGTGGACAACTTAACAGAAGAAAATAATGAGGACACGGAGGAGGAAGATACTCAACCATTTGTTACCCAGTAGCCTCGGACGAACGTAAAATGTACATTGAGGGAACCATAGAGAGGGAACGCAGATTTTTATTTCTAATAGACACAGGATACACAATTAGCATAGTAAACACAAAAAGAGTAGAAGATAACCTTTATTAAAAAATAAAAAGTATACAAAAACCAATCATACCATTAAGTCAAAATTTGAAGCCAACAGCTTCTTGGTAATGACAGAAGCACCAAGTGAATTCTTTGCCCCTAGACAAATCAATCGATTTCCTATTGGGCAAGGATTTTTGGGCATGAGCGGCTTCGATAGGAAATTTATTAAAGACTACTCAAAAACCGCATACCCAATGATTAAATATTTACAAAAAGGAAATCCAATTAACCAAAAGTATCCAGAATAAATTGATTCATTTGAAAACCTAAAACCCCTTGGCAGTTCATACCCAGTGTCGAAATTCCCGGAGTTCGACAATAAATTTAGTGTGACAACAGATGCGAGTAATTTTGCTGTCGGGGCAGTTTTGGCACTGCAGGGTCACCCAGTAACGCTTGTATTAAGCACCTTAAATAAACACGAACGACTTTACACTAAAAAATATAAAGAATCACTACACAGCGGCGTGAATGAAGCATTTTATACTTTAAAAGAAAAAATTTATTTCCCAAAATACGAGAACACATCAATTTGGTAATATCATACTGTAAAAGATGTAGAGAAACGAAATACCATAGAAACCCAATATAAACTCAATTCACGATTACAGAAACACCACAATATAAAAATCAAACAATACATTTAGACATTTTTCATATCATTCTCAGTAATTTAATTTACAAATTACAAAAAATATATTTACTCAATATTTATTATAATTTGTCATACATGAAGTAATCTCTATCGAGAAGTCTCTACAAGGAGCTTAGGAGGGGATTTTATTTTGGTATTTGGAAACCATCTTCTATTATCTTTAAACCAATGGGGACAGCTTAAAGTAGACATCAAGAGGAGCAAGCTTAGTAAAGATCAAGGATAGCATGAATAAAGAGATGGGAACTAATATCATAATTCATTTGTTGGTAGGATTGTAGTATTGTTGAATGAATCAATTCAGATTGTCAAGCTATTGAAAATATTAGTTTAGTTTTCACTTTACAGTCGAGAGCAATATTAATATATCGTCTCAATAAATTTAAGTTATATATTTTTAGAAGAAATATCATGGAACATAGTATGCCCTGTTGAATGAATCAATTCAGATTGTCAAGCTATTGAAAATATTAGTTTAGTTTTCACTATACAGTCGAGAGCAATATTAATATATCGTCTCAATAAATTTAAGTTATATATTTTTACATTTTTATTCTATATTTTTGATAAACTGGTACAAATAACATTATTACATTAACAAATTATAATAAATATTATAAATATTGAGTACATACATTTTTGTAATTTTTTCTTAACACGAATTTTTATTAGTACTTATTCTTTGACTGATTTGCTCTGCGTTTCTTGCGCTTCTTTCCCAACTGTAGCTTTGTAATACTCCAGAGCGCGAACGTATGTGGCCTTGGCTTGTGCAGCATTTTCCACCCTCTCTGATTTATCTTGCTTGAAATAAAGTTTTCATAATTTTCTCTTCTTTCATTTCTATTTATTGTTTTTTCTTTATATTTATTTATTATTTTATACATCTTTTTCGTTTTTTGCCTGTTCTGGTAAACATTATAGTAATATGAATTTTGGTTTCTATTGAAACATCCTCATCTACACCGCTTACTATCTGAATTAGATTTGAATATAATCTTTCTATGACAGCATTTCCTATATGTGCATTTGGCTTTGTAAAATGTACTTCAACATCTTCCTTAATCAAAAAGTTCAATATCTGTTCTGCTTTAAATTCGTTGTCCATAATTATTTTGCTGCGTTATGTGGTTGAAGCATCGGACGTCAGATGTTGGATTTTTTGTTCTTCCATGCTTCTGGTAGGCGTACATCGCAGAAAGCCTGTTTCATCTGGTTTACTTCCGTGAATCGTTGAATTCGTGCTTGGTTGCGTAGATCTTCTATTAGCTGCTCCATCAATTCATCAATTCATCGTCTTCCACCTTCCCGACTAGTGCTAGTGCCAACTTCTCCTCAAAATACTCATAAGATTTTTCGTTCGGGTGCCATTTCCGTTGCTCGAACGCGAGTTATACAATTACTCTCTCTTACCTCTTCCCCGTCACTTAAAACCAAAACATCGCCAATGACACATAAATCACAATTGTGTTTTCACTGTGGACTGCGATCCAATAAACAAATAATAAACAAAATAAACAAAGAAGAAAGTATCAATCACCAAATGGACCTAAGAATACTTTGGCCATCAAAGCAGCAACCACATTATATAAACAGAGAATACACTCAAACTAAGCTAAGAAGAAAACACATACATATATATACCCCAATAATTTAAACAGAGAAACACTCAAGATATAAGAACTATATTGGCGCAGTCGGTATTCGAATCGAAACCTTCAGCCGGGAAATATAAATAAGTGTAAACGAAAATTTTTCCGCACAATAAATTTGATTGTGACATTAAATTGAGAAAATCGTAATATTGTCACAAACCAGTCAAGATAATACAGTGTGTATAAGGAAGTGAGACAATTAAACAGGGAGAGAAACCAAATTAAAATATATAAAAAAAAAAAAACAAACCCAAATTTAAAAACCAAAATTTACAAAAAAAAGAGTAGTTATAAGATGGCAACTACTCTTTTTTTTTAAATTTTGGTTTATAAATTTGTTATAAGATGGCAACGAGCCCGCGGTGGCTCAGTGGGTAGAACACTGAGCTAACAAGCGGGCGGTCGTGGGTTCGATTCCCACGAAATGCCATGAAAGAAACGGCTCTTTCTGGCACCTTTTCGCCCCCCCCCCCCCCCCCCCCCCCCCCCCAAAAAAAAAAAAAAAAACCCCCCCCCCCCCCCAACCCCAAAAAAAACACCCCAAAAAAAAAAAAAAAAAACCCTACCCCCACAAAAAAAAAAAAAAAAAAAAACATATACTCATCATAACGAATGCGAGACTCGGGAACAACAACAACGTCTAACGCAATCTGGTACTTCACAGCGGGAACAGTACTGGAGGCAGATATGGAGTAGGCATCTTCATAGACAACAAGATTAAGAAGACACTCCTCTCCTGGAAACCAATTTCTGACAGAATCATCACCGCAAGATTCAGTAGCAAAGCGCGACATATCACCATCGTGTGCAATGCTACGCTCCAACGGAAGACGCACAAGGCGACGATAAAGACGAATTCTACGCCACTCTCACCACCACCCTGGACAACACCAACAGAGGCGACATAACAATTCTAATGGGAGACTTCATTGCCAAGATAGGCCCAAACAACACCGGGCTTGATACTCTCATGGGCAAGCATGGCTCTGGTACAAGAAACAACAATGGCGACAGACTGATAGGCTTATGCCAAACATTTCAACTAGTGATCGGTGGCTCGGTGTTCCCACATAAAGAAATCCACAAATACACCTGGACTTCTCCAAATGGGCGCACCAGAAACCAGATAGATCACATATGCATAAGCAAGAAATGGAGACGATCACTGAGGGATGTAAGAAACAAGCGAGGCGCGTCCATCGACAGTGACCACGAGCTAATAGTCGGAACAATTCAAATCAAATTGAAGAGACATCACGCCGCGGCCACCAACAGAGGAAGCACAACACGACCGCCCCGCTTCAACCTATACAGACTTGATGATCCCACCATATCGGCCAGAATGACGTCAAGATTGCAAAATCAGATAACCACGCAAGAAGTACTCCCTTGGGAACACAACATGCTCCACACTGAGACAGATAGCGGAAGAAGTCATTGGAACCCAACAGCGACGTCGCTCCAATTGGATCTCGGAAAGGACTTGGGAACTAATAAACAGAAGAAACAACCTCAAGACCATGGCCCAGCAGAATAGACAAGTAAACGACGAACATCGTTTACTTTGCAAGCTAGTAAAGAAATCCGCAAGAGCTGACAAAAGGGCAATAACTGATAAGCTTGCAGCCAACGCAGAAAGCGCAGCCCAGGACAACAACATACGTGGCCTATATCAGACTATTGCCAAGCTAACAGGGAGCCCCCAAGAGCAAGACTGGCGCAATAACCGAGCAAGCTGCGGAATGGCGCTCGCCGTTGTACCTCCTGTTCATCGATTTCAAGAAGGCGTTCGACACAGTGAAGAGGGGAGCGATATGGCAGGCACTCGCGAGGAAAGGAGTCCCAGACAACATCATTGCAATAATCAAAGCAATGTACGAAAACGCAGAGTTGTCGGTACTGCACAAAGGAAAAATCAGTGCCCCTTTCCAGGCGAAAACTGGCGTCAAGCAAGGCTGCCCCCTATCACCCTTACTCTTCAATCTGGTAGTAGACGAGATCATGAGAGAAGTCCGTACAGACAGACGCGGAATCACGTGGAACCTCACACAACACCTAGAGGACCTGGATTACGCGGACGACATCTGCCTCATATCTCATAATCTCAGTGATATCCAAGCCAAAGCGAATGACCTCTCCAGGATTGCCAGCAGAGTCGGCCTCGAAATAAACGCATCCAAAACGAAAGCAATGCGCTTCAACCACGTCAACCAAGGAATCATCACCCTCAATGGGAACATAGTCGAATTCGTCGACAAGTTCCCTTACCTTGGTACCATCATCACCAACAATGGCGGGGTGGATGATGATGTAGAACCGACTCATGAAAGCACGATCGCATTCGCAGGATGTATCGTGTCTGGAGAAATCAGCAAAAACAGAAGAACAAACTGAGGATCTTCAACGCGTGCATAAAGACGATCCTGTTGTACGGTAGCGAGACGTGGCTCACTTCGCAAAGGATGATTCTCAAGCTGCAAGTATTCATCAACAAGTGCCTTAGAATCATATGTGCGATATTCTGGCCCAACAGAATATCAAACAATGACCTATGGCACTTGGCGAACGAAGTCCCGATCCAACAGCAGCTAATGAAGAAGAAATGGAGTTGGATTGGACACACGCTGCGAAAACCACACGGGAGCATCACCAGGATGGCACTTGAATGGAACCCCCAAGGAAGCAGAAGAGTTGGGCGACCCAAGTGCACCTGGCGACGTACAATCAAGATCGAGCTCACCAGCCACAACATCAGCTGGGACATGGCGAAACAAACTGCGCAGAACAGAGTCCGGTGGAGGATCCTAACTGAGGCCCTAAGCTCCCAAGAGGAGTAGCAAGGAAAAAAAAATAAATAAGATGGCAACAGAAAACTAATTTCAGTTTTGCATTCAAGCACTCACCCAAATTGTGGCAAATCAGCAAGTGGAGAGAGACATCAACAACCCTATGGCGAGGATAAGAAATAATATTGAAAAAGAAACTCGTTATCTTCCGAACATTACTTTACAGGAGGGAACACTTCATGGATTCATAGTTCCAGTGGACCAGGTGATGAGAGAATATGGAGAAAATGCAGACCAAGTCTTCAGTGTGGTGTTCAACACAAAAATACAAGGCCAACCCAGAACAATTCTCAACATAAACACAGGAACAACATGGGACGATTGTAAGGAGAAGCTGAGACACCATTATCGCCCCAGACTGGATCAAATGGGACTGACAAGAAAGATCAACAACCTAAGGGTAACTAGCATCAGAGAATTGGACATCAAAGTAAGAAACATTGTAGAAGAAATAAGAGATTTTGCAGTTTTCGAAAATAACGAAAGCCTTGTACTAATACAAAGAATTAAGGAGTTGGCAGCAGGGCTACAGGCAGTTTGGAAATATACATAGGCTTAAATTTCGCAAACTTAAACCACAAACTATTAATCAGAAAAAACACAGACAACAATAATTCAAACAAAAAAACTGAACAAAATAACGGAAGCCAACAAAAAATTACAACAACTAACAACAGAACCTGGGATATTCTAATAATTATCAACAGCCTCGAAACTCAAATAATAACCAAATAGACAGGAACCAAAGCCAAAATATAATATCTGACAATCCCCCACAAGCCATGAGTGTGGACAACTTAACAACCCAGTAGCCTCGGACGAACGTAAAATGTACATTGAGGGAACCATAGAGAGGGAACGCAGATTTTTATTTCTAATAGACACAGGATACACAATTAGCATAGTAAACACAAAAAGAGTAGAAGATAACCTTTATTAAAAAATAAAAAGTATACAAAAACCAATCATACCATTAAGTCAAAATTTGAAGCCAACAGCTTCTTGGTAATGACAGAAGCACCAAGTGAATTCTTTGCCCCTAGACAAATCAATCGATTTCCTATTGGGCAAGGATTTTTGGGCATGAGCGGCTTCGATAGGAAATTTATTAAAGACTACTCAAAAACCGCATACCCAATGATTAAATATTTACAAAAAGGAAATCCAATTAACCAAAAGTATCCAGAATAAATTGATTCATTTGAAAACCTAAAACCCCTTGGCAGTTCATACCCAGTGTCGAAATTCCCGGAGTTCGACAATAAATTTAGTGTGACAACAGATGCGAGTAATTTTGCTGTCGGGGCAGTTTTGGCACTGCAGGGTCACCCAGTAACGCTTGTATTAAGCACCTTAAATAAACACGAACGACTTTACACTAAAAAATATAAAGAATCACTACACAGCGGCGTGAATGAAGCATTTTATACTTTAAAAGAAAAAATTTATTTCCCAAAATACGAGAACACATCAATTTGGTAATATCATACTGTAAAAGATGTAGAGAAACGAAATACCATAGAAACCCAATATAAACTCAATTCACGATTACAGAAACACCACAATATAAAAATCAAACAATACATTTAGACATTTTTCATATCATTCTCAGTAATTTAATTTACAAATTACAAAAAATATATTTACTCAATATTTATTATAATTTGTCATACATGAAGTAATCTCTATCGAGAAGTCTCTACAAGGAGCTTAGGAGGGGATTTTATTTTGGTATTTGGAAACCATCTTCTATTATCTTTAAACCAATGGGGACAGCTTAAAGTAGACATCAAGAGGAGCAAGCTTAGTAAAGATCAAGGATAGCATGAATAAAGAGATGGGAACTAATATCATAATTCATTTGTTGGTAGGATTGTAGTATTGTTGAATGAATCAATTCAGATTGTCAAGCTATTGAAAATATTAGTTTAGTTTTCACTATACAGTCGAGAGCAATATTAATATATCGTCTCAATAAATTTAAGTTATATATTTTTACATTTTTATTCTATATTTTTGATAAACTGGTACAAATAACATTATTACATTAACAAATTATAATAAATATTATAAATATTGAGTACATACATTTTTGTAATTTTTTCTTAACACGAATTTTTATTAGTACTTATTCTTTGACTGATTTGCTCTGCGTTTCTTGCGCTTCTTTCCCAACTGTAGCTTTGTAATACTCCAGAGCGCGAACGTATGTGGCCTTGGCTTGTGCAGCATTTTCCACCCTCTCTGATTTATCTTGCTTGAAATAAAGTTTTCATAATTTTCTCTTCTTTCATTTCTATTTATTGTTTTTTCTTTATATTTATTTATTATTTTATACATCTTTTTCGTTTTTTGCCTGTTCTGGTAAACATTATAGTAATATGAATTTTGGTTTCTATTGAAACATCCTCATCTACACCGCTTACTATCTGAATTAGATTTGAATATAATCTTTCTATGACAGCATTTCCTATATGTGCATTTGGCTTTGTAAAATGTACTTCAACATCTTCCTTAATCAAAAAGTTCAATATCTGTTCTGCTTTAAATTCGTTGTCCATAATTATTTTGCTGCGTTATGTGGTTGAAGCATCGGACGTCAGATGTTGGATTTTTTGTTCTTCCATGCTTCTGGTAGGCGTACATCGCAGAAAGCCTGTTTCATCTGGTTTACTTCCGTGAATCGTTGAATTCGTGCTTGGTTGCGTAGATCTTCTATTAGCTGCTCCATCAATTCATCAATTCATCGTCTTCCACCTTCCCGACTAGTGCTAGTGCCAACTTCTCCTCAAAATACTCATAAGATTTTTCGTTCGGGTGCCATTTCCGTTGCTCGAACGCGAGTTATACAATTACTCTCTCTTACCTCTTCCCCGTCACTTAAAACCAAAACATCGCCAATGACACATAAATCACAATTGTGTTTTCACTGTGGACTGCGATCCAATAAACAAATAATAAACAAAATAAACAAAGAAGAAAGTATCAATCACCAAATGGACCTAAGAATACTTTGGCCATCAAAGCAGCAACCACATTATATAAACAGAGAATACACTCAAACTAAGCTAAGAAGAAAACACATACATATATATACCCCAATAATTTAAACAGAGAAACACTCAAGATATAAGAACTATATTGGCGCAGTCGGTATTCGAATCGAAACCTTCAGCCGGGAAATATAAATAAGTGTAAACGAAAATTTTTCCGCACAATAAATTTGATTGTGACATTAAATTGAGAAAATCGTAATATTGTCACAAACCAGTCAAGATAATACAGTGTGTATAAGGAAGTGAGACAATTAAACAGGGAGAGAAACCAAATTAAAATATATAAAAAAAAAAAAAAACAAACCCAAATTTAAAAACCAAAATTTACAAAAAAAAAGAGTAGTTATAAGATGGCAACTACTCTTTTTTTTTAAATTTTGGTTTATAAATTTGTTATAAGATGGCAACGAGCCCGCGGTGGCTCAGTGGGTAGAACACTGAGCTAACAAGCGGGCGGTCGTGGGTTCGATTCCCACGAAATGCCATGAAAGAAACGGCTCTTTCTGGCACCTTTTCGACTATTTCCGCTATTCTACTATTCCTCTAGCAGAAATAGAGACCTCGAAAAGTTTGGCCGCCACTCCCAGATGGCGCTATGGTGGCACCCCCACCTCTGGGATAGGCTGCATCGGGCCAATCACCCAATCAGCTGAAAACTTTCGATTACTGAAACCTCACGAATAAGAAAGACAACAACAACCCCCCCACAACTGACGACGAACATCAGCATGTCAAAACGGACTCGAATAGGACAATGGAACGTAAGGACCCTTATGGAACCATCGAGATTAGCGCAATTTGAAAGAGAAATGGACAAGCTTAAAGATCATGATAGCTGGCATCAGTGAGACGAGATGGCGAGACTCGGGAACAACAACAACGTCTAACGGCAATCTGGTACTTCACAGCGGGAACAGTACTGGAGGCAGATATGGAGTAGGCATCTTCATAGACAACAAGATTAAGAAGACACTCCTCTCCTGGAAACCAATATCTGACAGAATCATCACCGCAAGATTCAGTAGCAAAGCGCGACATATCACCATCGTGCAATGCTACGCTCCAACGGAAGACGCACAAGCCGACGATAAAGACGAATTCTACGCCACTCTCACCACCACCCTGGACAACACCAACAGAGGCGACATAACAATTCTAATGGGAGACTTCAATGCCAAGATAGGCCCAAACAACACCGGGCTTGATACTCTCATGGGCAAGCATGGCTCTGGTACAAGAAACAACAATGGCGACAGACTGATAGGCTTATGCCAAACATTTCAACTAGTGATCGGTGGCTCGGTGTTCCCACATAAAGAAATCCACAAATACACCTGGACTTCTCCAAATGGGCGCACCAGAAACCAGATAGATCACATATGCATAAGCAAGAAATGGAGACGATCACTGAGGGATGTAAGAAACAAGCGAGGCGCGTCCATCGACAGTGACCACGAGCTAATAGTCGGAACAATTCAAATCAAATTGAAGAGACATCACGCCGCGGCCACCAACAGAGGAAGCACAACACGACCGCCCCGCTTCAACCTATACAGACTTGATGATCCCACCATATCGGCCAGAATGACGTCAAGATTGCAAAATCAGATAACCACGCAAGAAGTACTCCCTTGGGAACACAACATGCTCCACACTGAGACAGATAGCGGAAGAAGTCATTGGAACCCAACAGCGACGTCGCTCCAATTGGATCTCGGAAAGGACTTGGGAACTAATAAACAGAAGAAACAACCTCAAGACCATGGCCCAGCAGAATAGACAAGTAAACGACGAACATCGTTTACTTTGCAAGCTAGTAAAGAAATCCGCAAGAGCTGACAAAAGGGCAATAACTGATAAGCTTGCAGCCAACGCAGAAAGCGCAGCCCAGGACAACAACATACGTGGCCTATATCAGACTATTGCCAAGCTAACAGGGAGCCCCCAAGAGCAAGACTGGCGCAATAACCGAGCAAGCTGCGGAATGGCGCTCGCCGTTGTACCTCCTGTTCATCGATTTCAAGAAGGCGTTCGACACAGTGAAGAGGGGAGCGATATGGCAGGCACTCGCGAGGAAAGGAGTCCCAGACAACATCATTGCAATAATCAAAGCAATGTACGAAAACGCAGAGTTGTCGGTACTGCACAAAGGAAAAATCAGTGCCCCTTTCCAGACGAAAACTGGGCGTCAAGCAAGGCTGCCCCCTATCACCCTTACTCTTCAATCTGGTAGTAGACGAGATCATGAGAGAAGTCCGTACAGACAGACGCGGAATCACGTGGAACCTCACAC
>JBAMCM010000089.1:0-259582 GCA_037075145.1 Scaptodrosophila latifasciaeformis | reverse complement strand
ACTCTCTAGTAAATTTAAGCTAAACAGTTAAAAAAGAAAACTGTGCATATAAAATAGGATTCCAGTTTAGAAAATAAAATTAAATGCACCGATTTGTCTCTGTGGCACGGTGGGTTCAAATTTGTCTTGTAGTTTTTATTTCTTTTTTGTTATTGAGGATTAGTTCGAATTTGTGCGTTGCGTGTTGAGAATAACAAAATCAAACAAAATAAATAATTATAAAATGCAGATGTGACTTTTCTCATCAATCTATTAGTGGACAAAGTGCGGCAAGAAATTAAAGAAAGTAAAAGGTTAAACGATTCGCCGTTTGCAAATATTATCTCAGCAATTTCAGAAGTCAGAAAGCGTTTTTGATGTCTATGATTAAAATCAACTAGTCAAGCCTTATTGTCATATCAACTAGTTAATAATTTGAATTCAAATCATGCAAGCCCTTGGCATTAGCCTGCCTTGGCAATGTAATGTCTCAAGTTTGGGGAACTTCTTAATTTTTTCAGTTACCAAAAAAATTTACAACTTTACACACAGACGTTAATTTATTTAAATATTAATGGATTCGGTTAGTACAGCTGCGGTCAAAATAACAGAACCTTGCTCTCAAAAAAAGCTTTTCCTGGCATGTCTATAATGTTCTGATTCTGGTTAAAGCTGTATTTGGTTGCTGGGTTTACAATAATATTCGTATATAATTTTCAACACATTAAAACTCTTCATTTTACTACATAAATACAATACATAATTATAATGCTTAATATTCTTTTTTTTTTTTAATTAAGTGGTTCGATAACTTGTCTGCTGTTTTTTTCTCATAATAATTCAATCAATTTCATCATATTTTGTTTTTGAGTTTCCGGAGTACAATTTTAGTTTGAAAATTTGCATGAAATGTGCCCATCTGGGAAGATCTTAAAATAATGGTTTTGCCTCCTAGGAATGATTACATTGATAATCTTTTGTTAAAAGAAAAATTAATTATTAATACACATTCATTATTCTTAATTTCACCAAATTGCTAGCTTGTGCGTTCAATATAGATGTTTGTTTAGTTGCCCCTTCAGATGGTTTTGACAGAGGGGCAGGGGCTCCGTTTTTGGGGGCCTTGGATATTTTTTTAAAGCATCTCAAACTATTCAGAGTTTGGCTAGCGCTGATTAAAAATGCTTATTGTTAAGTACTTAAAATCAATAAAAGCACAACAAGTGAACATTTAATTAGTGCATTTTGGTGCGAAAACAAAAGCGCTCCAAAATTCCTGCACTGAGTTATGAATTGAATAATCAGTTCATATGGTAAGTTGATTGATTATAAATACAAACACACATTAAAAACAACAAACTCTCACTGTCTCAAGCACATTTACTGCAAATGAAATGGTTTTATTTTCTTTTATTTACTTAAAATTTTGTCTAACCTTTTCAATTCAATTATAACGAAATAATATGAATAGTTTTTTTTCCAGAAGTTACCAATTGATTCTCTATCTTTTTTTTTAATAAAATTTCAATCATTATTTGACATTTACAATAACAAAAATAATAAAAACAATTATTTGAATTGAATTTTTTTCTTTGGTTTGTATTGGGTTTTCAAATGTTTCTGAGGCTAATATTTTTGGTTTTTTAATTTGTTATGCACTTTTAACTTGTCTTTCATGGTACAATGCTTGGTATATGTATATACGCTATTATATATATATATATATATATATATATATATATATGTATGCTATATGCAAAATGTTATTGTGTTTGTGGATGTCTGTGTGGGTTTCACTGCATCAATTTCAGCTCCACTTGGAAGCCGCTTAACAATTACAATTGGCATTTGGCGTGCCCTGCGGTTGATCTGTCAAGCGTTGTCCCTTCTGTGCTCCACCGACTAACGTTGGATCGGCATCGAGACTCTCGGACATCTTGTCACATATAATATCCACCAAGCGTTCAAAAACAGCCTAAAACAAGCAAAAGAGTGTATACATTCAAATTGCTAGACTGATAACAAGAAGATGGAACTGTAATCGTGAATATAGCAATATTAACAAACCTTAACATTCACATTTTCCTTGGCAGAAGTCTCAAAAAACTCAACTCCCAGTTGATCAGCCAATTGACGGCCACGCTCAAAACTAATCACTCGCTGATCTTCCATATCGCATTTGTTGCCAACGAGTATGACCTGAGCGTTATCCCATGAATAGGTTTTTATCTGTGTGACCCTAGAGAGTGGAAAATTGATTAGATGTGGGACTCGAACAGCTTGATTTTGGCATAGCTCACCAATCCTGTACAGAATTGAAACTGTCTTCGTTTGTGACGTCATACATTAAAATGAAACCCATGGCGCCGCGGTAATAAGCAGTGGTGATGGTTCGATATCGCTCCTGTCCAGCAGTGTCCTAAAAAAAAAACGAAATGAAAACTTGAAATTGAAGCTGACCACGAAAATTTAAAGTATTTTAAATAAGCTATTTCTCAGCCCATAAAAGTATGCTATATTTTTTACTTACCCAGATTTGCAACTTGACGCGCTTATCATGACGGAATACGGTCTTCACCTTGAAGTCAATGCCCACTGTGGACACAAAGGCCGATGTGAAGCTATCGTCTGCGTAACGAAACAGAAAACTTGTCTTGCCCACACTCGAGTTGCCAATGATGAGCAGCTTGAACATGTAATCGAAATTCTGATCGGCTGCATCCTTTTGCCATTTGGGATCACCACCGCCAGCCATTTTCTAAGCTATTTCTTCCTGCAAAGAGAATAAACATATGAGATTAATCATCACATTAGCCTGAAAAACTGGTCAATTTTTTGATCTGTCAAACACGCTTCAATATTCATAGCAACATAACATACACAAAAAGCACACCAACTATTCAAAACCGAGAGAAAACAAATCCAGCGAAGTAAACAAGTTTCTCAATTTCCACATCGATGCTCGGTGAGTGTTTGCGATTATGTTCGATTCTACTCTTGGGCGTTTCGTAGGACTAATCTGGCGCTGTTTGAGCTTCATTCTGTTTCATCTTTGGGATAATCCGCTTTTTGTAACCGCGATATGCCTGGCAGGAGGCTTTATTCACTATGCCGATATCAATGTAGGCCACGAATTGAAAAAGTGGCAACAGCGAATCATCAGATTCTTAGAAAAAAAACCCAATACGCCCGAGGGATACAACTATAGTATGAGTCATGGGCCGCATACCTGGCAATGGAAGCCAGCCACTTTCCAGAGTCCTGTGAATATCAATGAGAATGACACTTGCAAGCTGGCCATTAGGGAACTCTTGAACTGGAATCACTATGACGACTTGCCAGAGAGCATTACCTTGGAAAACACCGGACACACGCTTGTGGTTCGCGCCAATTTTCTAGGAAATAAACCGACTATCAGTGGAGCTGATCTATTGGCCAGCTATACCTTTGTGGAAATACGTTTCCACTGGGGCTGGTACAATTATGACGGATCTGAGCACACAATCAACAACAAGAAGTTTCCTTTGGAGATGCAGGTGATGCATCGGGCCGGTTCCGGTATGCCAGCGTGTACCTCTAGTTATGATCTCCTAATGATAGCCTATGTCTTTGAGTTGTCTGCTCACAATCCATTTCTGGATCCACTGATTCAAAATCTTAAGCTAGTGCAACAGCCTGGTAAAAAGGTTACAGTAGCCCCTTTCCCCCTATCCTATTTGATTTACACATTTCGCTCTGGATTTTATAGCTATGGGGGATCGTTAACAGAGCCACCTTGTTACGAGGGCACTGAGTGGTTCATCTTCCCCGAATCGCTGGCTATAAGCGATTTCCAGTTACGCCATTTTCGGCGACTACTTAGCGTGGATGGAGCCACTCCTATTATGCGAAACTCTCGACCTGTGCAGAATCTGGGCAATCGATCCATCAACTACAACTACTTTTGTCCATATGATGCAGTTCAGATGAATCGATTGCAAGCCCAAGTAAGCGAAATGCAGGAGGAGGAGGCCACCACAGCTGTATCCGAAGCCGATGAGGGGCATTTAGTGGAAACCTTGGATACCACCACCGTGATTACCACCAGCTCAAACACCAGTATCTGCACAACAACCTTAAAGCGGGTCAGCACAGAACCAAACTCCGATAACCAGAGACTATCCCCGGGCATTGTCATCATAAGTAGCGGAGGCACTTCCACCAATAGCACTGACAATGTTGGAGTCGTCACTAACTGTAGTAAGAGTGAGCCCAACGACCAGAACAACAGTGTCCATCTGAACAATCTGAGTATGGAGAAACACGGCCACTGCGATGGTCGCATAGATCAGAGTCACGAACTGCAGATGAGTGATGGCAGTCCTAACACCAGCTGTGATGCCGTGTGTGGTGTGGGCGATGGCATTGGGGTGGGTGTAAGGATTGAATTGATGGAATAGTTGACTGACGCAATAAGGCAAACGAAGATTTTTTTCTAGGGAATATCCAACCAGACCACACTCTAGCCGGAAAGACCATAATTTGTTTTCAATTTGTTTAGCCACATACCCACTCACTCACGTTTGTAAGGAAGCCACCATTGTCAGTTATTGTCAAATGGTTTGGCAGCGTCGTTCAATTGTGGCTTTAACAATATAAGTTTATATTTTCTAGATCATGAATAAAAGTTGACTCATTGTGGTTTAAAATGCAAATGCCTTTTTGTTTTAAGACTTTTCTTAACATCACATTAAGCTTTATGATTTAAATGGTATTAAAAATGATTAAATTACATTTAAGAGCAAAATGAAGTTAGAGAAAGTTTAGGTGCTTAGGAAATTTTGTTTTTAAAATTCAATTGACAAGCCACCAAACATAAGCGAACTGTATTCAAAAGGATAAAGAGGAAAACTGTGTAAGACCTGATTATGTGAACCTGGCGAAATCAATCTAGTCTAAAGTCATAGTCCATAGTGTAAAAACTGAAGATATAAGATTGTATTTAAATTCTCTCAAGCATAATAAATAAAAAGTTTCGTTTTTGATTATATTATTAAATTGTTCCCCCAAAAAATCTCAATTCAGTTCCAAATTCAATTGTTCACAGCATTTAAGTTCCTCTAGTTCCAAATCCTGGCTTCGATTTATTAAAATGTGTGAGAATTCCTGTGTCCACTCCATCTAATTTCGTAGATATTCGATTTGAACTCTTAAGACCATTTTCATAAAAAGTTTGGCCGTTGGCATTAGTTTAGCATTACATTGATCAGCAAATTATCACCAATCCTTCTCACATACACAACCACATACAAACTCTTTGCCTAGTTGAGTTGAGCCGTTTTTTAATATGAGTGTCACGTCATTGACATGCGCCGCCTTTGTGATTGCAGCAAGTAAATAATTTTCAAAGCTAGTCGAGGTTCTTGGCAGCTTGGAAATATTGTGCGCGAGTTGTCCTCGAAAGCTGAGGAGGCAAGGCATGCGAACGAGCAAGGCCGGAACCACCGGCAACTGCGGCCTTGAAAACTTTTCGCCTTCTCATGGACGAATGACAGAAAGGAGCAACTTTTTCTTTATTTTTTCTTTTTTAAGCCCACTAACAGCTGTACTGTTCTTGTAGTTGGGGATTTGACTCAAGTTGATGGCTTTCTTCAGGCACGCGTGTGCCTCTGAATGTAAACAGGCTGAGCTACCGTGGTACGGGACGTATGAATATTCTTCTATACTTTTTGAAATTGGACTCTGTCAAGCTGTCAGCTCATGTCACATCGCATTCTGTCGATAATTTGTATATATATGTATATATATATATAAATATATATCTGTGTGTGTGTGTGTGTTTGTCTCTGAGACAAGAGAACTTCCTTCCTTCCATATAAAAATCAAAAACTGCGCAGCAGCAGAAATTCTGTCAGACTTTGATGTATGGGCAAAGGCAAGTGCGCGCGTCATCATCAACATCATCCAGCCAGTCAACTAGCCAGTCAGCCAGACGGACCATAAGCCTGTCAGCCAGCCAGCCTGCTCCAATCTAGTCAAGGCCTTGGAAAAGGAACTGCCATCAAGCCGAGGTTGACTAAGGGTTTCTGCTTTTCTACATCTACCTCTGATTACTGTCCTCTTTTGCCCTCCCTGCTCGCTCTCAAAGTGTCAAGTAAATAAGCACAGTCTGTTATCAGCCTTTTCAGGGCAAAGGCATAGATACGGACTGGTTGCGGTCTGGGTGGGTGTTAAGAGGAGGCAGTGTGAACATTTTTATCTTCTCGCTTTTCTCGTCTAATTATCGATTTTCTGTTGTTTTGTGTGGGTGGCTCAAAGTTGAGAGTGTCTGTGTGGTTCCTGATGTTGTTGTTTTTTCATGCTTTAAATTTCGTAGCTCATGTGTTCCCCCTCTATGATTAAGCAGCTGTTTTCGTTTGACGCGCCATTCGAAACTTGACAAGTTGGCCTGCCCCAAAAATATGGGCCATCATTAAGAACATGGAGAGCATTTTAATATTTGGCATAACTAAGTAAGGGACAAGATGGAAGCAAAAGCGGTTATGCCAGACCAAGGACATTTCGTGTTGCGCCTGACATTGGTGTGTTTCAGTGTCGCCTTCCTGAATGCAGCAGAGAGCCAGTTGAACCGTCATTTCAAAGTTAACCCCATGGTAGGACAACAACAAGAACAACTGTTTGTAGGGGATGTTGTTGACATGTCCTCAACTGAGGCGGAAAATGTTGTGGCTTCAGTGAGCTTTTGTTTTTAGAAATACATGGCCACATTGCTAAAAATGGGAAGGGTGCGGGGGGCTGGCTCGTCATGGCATAGCTTGTGGCTAGTGGCTAAAAATTCCTTGAACTGACCCATCGTGTTGGTAGGTTGCACAAATGCACTTACTTTTTATGGTAATGAACGAGTTCTAAGGCGATTCCTTGAGATAGCAGTTTCCGCTAGATTTCACTTGAGATGGGTGTCTCTAGTGTCGCTGGTGTTCCTTAAGTGCTTATTGTTGTTTCCCTGTTCTTTGTTGCTTTTGTTCTTGCTTTGTGTGGGTGCAGGTGTACCACAGCTATTAACTGTTATTTTTCACACATACGTATACACAAATCGATAATGTGGCTGGCGTTACTCGCCCTATTGCGTTTTTGATTGTATTTCTTGTTTTTGTGTTTTGTTTTTTGCAGCTGGGATTTTTCAGCCGTGTTGCAATTAGCAATGATAAACAGAAATTTAAAAAGTCTATGTCGATTAGCCTTGGTCTTGACGCAGTTGGTTTTGTTGAGGTTGTCTCGGACCACAATTCGCTACCAGCTAAACTTCCATACGTTCTTTTTTTTCCTTCTTTTTTTTTTTGTTTACGGTTATTCAATCAATTATTCAATAACGCGCACTCACTCACTCAAAGGGCTCTTGGCTTTACCTCAGTTTATCAATTATTCAATGTTAAAATGCACTGAGCAATTGTTTCACTGTTTTTATTGTATTTTTTCCTTTTGTTTTACGTAGCGCTTGGCGAAAATTTTTCTTCTCGTTTGTACACGTCTTCGTCGTCTTAACAGGACACAAATGAGCGAAAATTTTTCCTGCGCCTCAGCTGCGAGTATGTGCGCGTCTGTGTGTATGTGAATTTTTCAGCTTCTATGGGGCTCGTAGCCATTTGCGGCGAATTTAATGGTAGGGCGAATTGAAGAGGGTTTTGTATACGTTTTTCATAATTTAACTGTTTCAAATTCATTCGCAACGTGCCTCTGCGGCCCACGCATTCGAAAATCGATGGGACGCACACGCACACTACTACACACCCACAAAACACACACAGTTGTAATAGAGCTTTCGTCTACCAAGCTGAGGCGAATTAAATGGGGAGGAAACTTGGCGTGCTTTCCATTCATAATAAGAGGCGAGCTTACAACACTGCTTCAATTTAAATATTCGATTTACCAACACTTTACTTAGATTGGCGCGAACTTAAAAAGCTAAAATAACAGTTGAACTGTTTTTATCTTATTACCACCCGTTTATAATTGATTTATTAATTTATGTCCAAGCAAATCAAAAGCCACATCCAATCATAAAAACAAATATTGGCCCCAATGTTTGGGGCAAAGTTTGTGCACTTTCTGGAGGCGTGAATCGGTTAATTAATACAATGGTTTCCTTTCTGATCAACAAAACATTATAAAAATTTATTAACAATGAAATATACACAACTTTAAAAGGTGGCTTCCCCTTGCCCGCTCAGTCTACAATTTGCTATTGCTGGCAAGCATGTCTCGAGCAATCTTCACAGCATATTTGGCAGTTCCGGGAGCAGTGGTCACTCCATAGCCACCATGTCCATAGTTATGAACAATTTTTAGACGTCGGCCTTGGTCATTAGTCAACAGCTCAGGCTCCACACGCACCACAGAGCGATGTGGGCGCAGTCCCACACACTCCCGAACAATTTCTGCCTTCTTCAGGCTGGGTAGGAGATCATAGCAGCGTTCTTTAATTGCCATGCTATCGTACTTGCACCACTCCGTGTTATAGCTGTCGTACTGCCGACAGCCGCCCAGAGTAACTGTCTCAAATCCTGGTAAAACATATGTATCCAGGTCACCGTAGAAGGCCATTTTAATCCATGGGGCCCGTACCTTAAGTACTTGTCCCCGAATCGGCACCAAATGTTGGTCATTGCACAGTTCTTTGGCTCCCATGCCGGTACAATTGACGAGCAAATCAAAGTTCTTCGGTACATCAAAGAAGTTGCTCACCAATTGTCGGTGAATTTTTCCTCCATTCTCCATGAATCTGTTTGAAGAATTCAATTTTACAAGTTTATTAAAAGATTGCGAGACTTAGCTTACTTTTGAGTGGCATAGGGCAAAAACAGACGACTTTCAGTTAGACAGGTAGTGAAGAAGGAACCATATTTCCAGCCGCCATGGCAAAGTTTCAATTCCTCCTCAGTGGCTCTACGATAGACCGGCAACAGTTGTTCGATGAAGTGATTCTAAATAAAAAAGAAAATATTAATTACGAACAATTAAAAGATAAGATTAACAAACGATAGTGTAGAAAACATACTCGGACTATTGAAGGCGTTGTTCGTGAGAAAATATATCCGGACAACTGGCACACGCCAGCTAATGGAGCCTCCTTAGAACGGCGTATATCGTCCCAGTAGTTGAACGCATCTGTCATCCACTGTCTGCATTGTACTTTAGATTAATAATTTTTTTAATTAATTTGACCTTTCTTGAGTTCATACTGCGTAATTTCTTGCGTGGGGCCCATGAAACTAGTGCCTGGACGGAAAATCCCTGCCGCCACATAGCTAACCGTATCTTCATTAAAACGGTCTGCAATAATCGAAACCTGGGCTGTGGGAAACTCCTTTTGTAGTTCCAAAGCCGTGGTAAGACCAATAATACCGCTTCCCAAGACACCAAAATGCATTTTTCTCTCTGTTGTTGCTAACGAGAATGTTTAACTTAAACTGATTTGGTGTGCGGTGTCTGGTGGTATTTAAACATTTTGAGAGAAGCACCGGCGGCTGGTGGGCGATATTTACTAGCTTATTTCACATTTTCTTATCACACTAGGGCTGACAGAAATAGTATTCCCCATTAATCCCCTACACTTTGTTATTCTCAGTTCTAATTAGCTTATCAGCCGTTTTTCTCATTGTTTTGGGGCTGCCAACTTACTTATTATTTTTAATGCAGCCCTGGTTTTACGAACAGCTGAAATGTAACGTAATTAATCGATATTTACGTTGACGTTAGATGGCGTCTTGAGCGAGACCGCCACAGCCGTAACGTAGGTACGCCATCTATCGAACTGCTTATTCTACAAAAAATTTCTTTGACTATTGAGAAAAACGGTTTCAAAAAGAAAGAAAAAACTCTCTTTACGAAATTGTTGAATCGAACCGTTTGACCAGTTCTTTTGCTGAACGAATCAGTTCTGAACACCTTGTTCATGAACGACACACGGCAAAAAAAAAAAAAAAACAAACAATAAAACAAAAAGTATAATTTCAAATATTCTAAATTTGTACAACGAAAATTTTTTACTAGCAGAATATAAGTAGCCCGACATATGTGCTATTTGCTGTGAAGAGCAGAATTCCTGGAGCAACGATCAGCGTACCAACTGTCGTTAACTAAATCTGCCAAGGCCAAGGCATAATATGTCATCAATGTCGCCCAGTGAGGTAAGTGGCACTGTCGGTTTCTCCTTTGATAAATTGCTCTGGCTTTCTTCATAATTATCGAGTCGACCAAAATGGTTCAGTTTTCTCTATGCAGCCAACTCCAGCTGACCATTTGACAAGCACTTCAAAAACCCTCGCATCAAGAACAAACAGTCCGTCCGTGTGTGCACCAGTGGCGTTAGTACACTTGTATAAACAATACTCACATATGCCGGCTCTTCATGGGCTTTGAGTCGCTCTAGACTCTTCCGCACGCACAGCTAAGTTCAACGTCATCTTATCGCCATTCGCGCCGCAACAGCCACCATTCTGTCATAATTTTGGTTGTTGTGTGTTTTTATCAACATCACCTAAAACAGGGAAGCGCCTGCTCAATGCGGTAATCATTTCTTGTGCTAAATTAAGAAATACAATGATTAACACAGGCATTCAGGGACGGAGTCGCTTTGTCATCCGCATCAATTATATAACAACCATAATGCAGTCAAAAAATTGACCTTCTGTATACGTGACCTCTTGGCTTATGCGGCTGTAAAAAAATCCTTGAAAGGGCTCCAAATCCAAGCTTTCTCCAAATTGCTGTACATACTAATTTGTTGCATTCCACCGATGATGTTAGTCTCACCTTTCCCCATCATCGACCCGACAGCCAAATGACCTCACATGAACAAAGGCTACACCTTCTCTGTTTTGTTTATGCAAGCAGTTTCCTTGGCACCCCATCTATCCAGCCGCCTGTGTGCCGGCTCGGCGTTGAGCGAAATGGCACGGCACCCACGGGGCTGGGTCATCGATATTTGTTTGTTTACAGGGCGTGTGGTCGACGCTGAAGCCTGTCTGCTGCATTTCCTTGTCTGCACTTTGTTTACACTGTGTAAACAAAGCATTAACAACGCCTTTATCGACATTGCCAAACGCCAAAACCTTGAGCCCAAATGATCCTGCATTGACCCATTGCATTTTTATGCGCTTCCACACTCCAAACAATTTTTCGTTTATTTTTTGGGCTTGCACTCTTTTATCGTTCGTCTTCTTCCACTTCTCTCTCATCTCCCTCGCTCCGGCCAGGCAACAACAACAAAAGCTCGACGCGCATGGCGTCCGTATTTGGTGGGTCTGGGCTTGCATATGTGCCCAGTTCGTTTCCCGTTTTTATTCAGTTGTCGTTGACACGCGAATTCGCACGCGCTGATTCGCATTGTGGCCACCGACGCCGTCGCCGCCTCCGCCACCACCACCAACACCAACACTCCTACAAACCACTAGACCAGTTCGCCAAGTTTGTTCACTCGGTTTTTTATTTTTATTTTCAATATATTTTTTCTCTTCAACAACGCAAAATAATTACAAAGTTTGTTTTTGTTTTTCTGCAAATTTGCATACGTTGTCGGGAGTTGTAAATGTTTTGTTAAAAAAATCTGCGATTTAAGATTTTCTTTTATGGACAGAGAAGTGTGTGTGACCAAAGGGCTCGTTGGCAAATATTAAACTTTGTCCCCAGACCGGCATCTGACATGAGAACACATCTTCTTTTTGTTGTTGTTGTTAGATGTATATTTTAGTGTGTGAACAAGTTTATGCATGCCTTAAATTCGTGATAATGACGGAATTTTCTATGTGGGCGGGAAGAGACGAATGTGTTTTAGAACAAAGAAAAATTAGTTTTATTCTCTCAGACTGACTTACGGTTTTGTTTAAACAATTTTGTACGAGTGTCTGGATACTAGATATAGAAAGGTGTTAAATATTGATTCTATTCTTGATATTAAAATGCACGATTCTCTGAAAGGTGTCGCATAAACTTGGTTAAAAATTTGTAGTTGTGTAATTTATAGTTTTGGCACATGTTCAAAATATTAATTGGCTGATGTATTTTTTACTAAAATAAGAAGAGTCGCAAAAATATAAAACACATTTTTTTTTCAGATTTTAACAGCGGCCACGCTTTCCTACATTTGCCAAACTAGAATCAATAGCATTTTTTACGAGCTGTCTGTATCTTTCTGTCATTTCGAAATAATATTCAGACAACCAGTTCATCAGGCCATGCCTCCCTTAATTGATATGCAAAAAACTCCTCAAAAGTCGCAAATCTTTTTTGTTTTTTTTTTTGCTTCGCTTTTGTAGAAGTCGCTGAGCATCGCTCATGAAATATTCAGGCCTGGCAGAGACAAAGAACGAAACGCGCCAGACTGAATAAACTTCCTTATGCGAAAACAATAATACAATGAGCAATTAATTAATTGATTGAAATAAAATAGCGCTTATTCACGCAATACCTTTCACAAGGCACAGACTGTCTCTGCTTTTGACAAGGCACAGTGATCACAGAGAGCCTTCTTCCCAAATGAAAAAGAACTAATTTTTCGACACGTCAAATGATTTGTTGCTAGTTCCAGGTCAGGACTCGTTGAATCTGGGCAATGTGTGAGAAAGATTTGAGGTTCTGGCAATTGAAACGTGACACAGATAGGGCCGATTGTTCTAGTAAACAATCGCAATTAATTTTCCATTGAGACAATTTTCATTTAATCTTTTTTGTCGCATTCAATATAGATGTCTTCCTTGATTATTTTTTGCTTTGCTCCATGACAACGCACACGTACACACACACACACACACACACACTGTAATGGGGTTGGCCGGGTTAGCCAAATTCACTGAGCAATCACTTAAATAGCAGTAAAATTCAAATGATTCATTCGGAGAATCAAAGAAATCAAACGTTTGGCATCTCGTTTAATTGTGCTTATTGCATGCCCCTTTCACATGTCCCTGATTCCGGGCGTTCTTTGAACACGTCTCGGTTCAAGTGCCTCCTCAAAGAGTTGAATATACTCATAGAGTCGCACGTTCTCTCTCCTTCTATGGCGACTCGAATTCGTTGCACGTGTTGTATAAGTCAAGTTGACACTTCAGAAGTGTTTCTCATCGAAGCGTCATGAAGATTTGTCTTATCGCTCCGTTTTTTTTTTTTTTTTTTTGGGGGGGGGGGGGGGACGTGACACATAAAAAGGAAGAGCAAACCGTTGGAAGTGATAAAAATGTGATGCCAAAATCAGGTTCACTTAATAAGATCATTCATTCTGACGTCACTGGTACGTGCTCGATGACGTAGTCAAAGTGTATGCCCTCTGAAATTGAATTGCATCCCCGTGCATCGCCCGCCTTGGTGTGTGTTTTTTTTTTGCAAGCTTTGCACTTTTTTGCTTAGCACGTTTTATCGATTCTCTGGTTAACGGAGATTTGTGGGTTGGGTGGCAGAAGGCGAAGGGCAAATTGTTGAATTAGCAAGTTTAAGGTTAAGTAGAAAACATTTTAAAAGGCAGCCAAAACAAAGCGCACATTTCCGACCACAGCTATTTTTGCACTTGGCAAGCAGTTGGCACACAGACGTGGGTGAACCAAAAAATTCGCCGAGTTCTTATAACCTGAAATAAAAATAACAAACAGACAATGATTGGCAAAAATGTTATATTAGTTTGTCTCTTCTTATCTGAAAATTGCGGAAGTAGACGACACAATTTTGGATTATTTCTTAAGCTGCCCTCGTGTTCTTTCTTTATTTGTTTTCTCTTTCCTCTTTGGTAATGAGCTTAGCGTTGTGCAAGTTTTGGGTTTGTCGTTTTCGCCTGCAACTTGTCAGGAAATTTTCTGTTTGCTTTTGCATTATTTTGTCTACCAAAGTGAGGGAGGGGAATAAGCTTACATAACTGTGGCCCAACTGGGTTGCGGAATCAGTCGATTTATTTCTGTCGGCCATGATTCAGGTTGTTAAAAACGAAAGAGAGAGAGAGAGAGAGAGAGAGAGAGAAGAAAGAAAGTCCCAATACAAAACAAAAATAAACCCAAAAAACAAACATCTTAATTTATTAAGCCAAAATGGCAATCAAAACAATAAACACGATGACTCACCCGGTTCGCAAAGCAAATTTCACACCTGTTTTATATTTGTTACCAACTAAGCCGAGAGCCGTCCTTGAGGCATTAAGACTAATCACACGAATGATCGACTTTTATAATTATTTCCCTTATATTCTATGTCAAACTCTAAGGCTTTTAGCACATTTAATTCAAGGGATTGGCACGTTTTCTTCTTACCAATTAAGAAAGGAAAAGAAAAAGAATTTTTTTTCTTTGTTTACACAAATTTCTGAAAATGTTTAGCAATGCAGTGCAGAAAGTAACAGAAGAAATAGAAAAATATATATTTCAAATTTATCATCCTATTTATTTTCATTTATTTGTTTGTTCGATTCGCTTGCTCTTAAAATACATTGTTGGTTCTCTGCTCTCGTTCATTGTTGCCATCGAAATAAATTTTTAAATTAATTTTTTTTTTTTCCACTAAAAATCGAGTGTGTTCTTCATACTTTTTACTCTGCTCTGCCAAATAGACTTGATTAAAATTCTTTGCATAAGATTTATTCAAAAATTTTTAGAATACTTTAATGTTCAGCCCGTGGGAAAGGTGACTTGGGTATATTCTTTTTGATATAATTATAAAATGTGGAATTTTCAAAAACTAAATCTTTATTCTTAAAATAATCGATTTGATAAAGACTACTGATTTCTAAAGGATTCACTATATGCCTCATCCTATTGAGTCTACTTTTCTCCCTGACTAGGCTGAACAAGCTCTTGCCCCTGGGGGTAGGCTGACTTGTTCTAGAGACCCCAAGACTCACAGCCTTCTATATTTATTTGAAAAATTAGAACTGAAAAGGAACTAGTGCAAAAGTCCCGATTTCCCAACTAGTCTAGGTATATATCATTTCGAAATATCTAGATCGATTTTCATTATTTCAAAAATGTTAAAAATAATTTTTCTCATTGTCAAAAAGAGTATTTCCATTTCAAGAGTAAATATATTGGTTGCCTATTTTTTGTTGTCTTTTGATTTGTTTGCTTGTTTATGATCTGAAGAAGAAAACTTGAAGTATTAAAAACAATTTTTCAAATTCACTTTTAGAAGCCAAAATAAACACTCACAATTTCTGGCCAACTCGAGGGGCATTGAACGCTGCTCGACCACCAAAAAAAAAAAAAATTAAATATAATTTTGGAGTGCAAACATTTGTACTAAATTTCGATTCGATTTCAAAGGTCAAATGGAAAATTTCTTAGCTGATTGTTTGAGCAAAAATTATCCAATTATAAAAGTGCAGTAATAAGACAACCTTCTCGATTACAAGTCTATTACATAACAAATGTAATGGAAAATCTGCCGCATTTTGCATTACAAATTTGTCTCTGATCGATTCCAGTTTTAATTAAAGTGCAGTCTCAATGACCAGAACAATGATCAGGTGTTTGCCTCATACCGAATCAATCGAATTATCAGGCACAACAGCTGTTAAATGATTGCTGGAGGGACTGACTGACTGACTGATTGAGTGAATGTTTGACACACTGAAAACGCTGCCTATCAAGTCAATTGGCGAGCGTCTCATGCATTTCCTTAAATGATTTGGCCGTGTTTCATTTAAGAGAATCGGGAAAATGCTGCTGATATACTTTGCCCCCTTTTCGGTTGGTTGGCTTGAAATTGAATCTGGTGCATTTGGTAATCTTATCAGTATCTTATCAGGTGCACATGGCGTGCCATTGCCGTGATAACAAATAATTAAAAAATAAAGAGAGTGAGAGAAGCAGTGCCCAGGTAAGGCCTTCCATTTGAGTGGGTGCCGAATTGATGATAAGCAGACTGCCGAAATTCTGAATATTTATTAAGTCATTTCGCTATTGTGGGTGAACTAAATTTAAGCACACGACAGCGGAGACTTCTATGAAAATGCTTTCATATTTTGATAGTTCTCCCCCACACGCCTTGCTGAATTTCGCGAATAAAAATACTCTCTAGACTCGTCGCTGCTACGTCTGTGATGGCTTCGTCATATGCCAGCTATTCCGGCCAGCGCTCTCCCCCCTTCTCTGAGTTCCCATAGCCGATGTCAGCGAGTCTACGATTGCTGAGCACTGCCAGCGAAAATTTCTCGGCCGCTATTCCCAGTCAGCCAAACGTTAGCTCACTTGACGGTAGTCCGGTCAGAAACCAGCGACTTTCTATTCTATAAAAAAAACACACACACACACAAAAATAAAATGTTTTTGGCAAGATTACAGTGAGTCGTAGCGTATCGGTTGTAATTGCAATATCGTTTTGAATTTTTCAGCCCAACAAGCTTTGAAAACAGTGTACAATAGTTTGGCAAACGAGCTAAGCTAAAAAAAAAAGTCACACATAAATCCTATAGGAAAAAGTGTTTTACATAGAAAAAATAAAACTAGGAAAAGAAAAGAATATTTAAACGTTGAATTGAACAAGTGTGATAATACAAAAATGTTGAAGTTATTTAAAAAACCTAAAGACAAAATACCAAAATCGGAAATCATAACCGAGCCCAAAGAGTTAAAGACCCCGCCAATTTCCAAATGCGGCAAGCCTTTGCTACTGGACAACACAAGATGGGAGGCAAGTATTTTTATAAAAAAATGTGATTTCAATGGTTCCATTATGTACTCAGTGATAAAAAAAAGGTTGATTGAAAATAATATTTTGTTTTGACAGACTCATCATGATAATATTTATTTTTGATGAAAGCTTTGAGATGACTTTTATATCTTTTATATCAACGGAACTTGATCAAATACCCATGGATTGGTCAATTCCATTCTATTGCGTCATATTTTTAGTTCGGTATGCCCTTCCTTGGGTAGATCGAATGAGTATATTTTGAGTGCTTGAAATTCTCGGGAATTACGCCTGAATTGCGCTTTGACGTATGGAATTATTGGGTTTCAAAATTTCACAAAAACTGCTCTATTTTTATCGATCTTAAGGCTGATTTGCGCACATACCCCAATAATTATAATTGTTTTTAAAAAATTTCCTGAAATTGCCAGCAGTAAAAGGAAAGCTTAACTTATCGACACAACTGATAATCAATTTGGTTGAAGCGATATTGACGTTAAACAAAAATAAAAAAATAATAATTTATGGAAGTGTTGAGTAGGGCCTCACAAAACAGAGAAAAACACCAAAACAAAAGCCCCATAAGCTTACCTGGGTCTCGCAATTGACTGATAATGAAAGACTGAGAAAATAAAAAAATTTTGATAACAAAGGCTCTTTTTACCATCTCTTTCTCTTTCCTAGACAAGATTTTCTTAGATTCTTGAAATTAAATGAGAAAGTTCTATCAGCTTCGCATGAAATTCTATTTCTTTCCTCTTGAAAACTTGAGGGGGAAATCCCCAATAATTTGATCATAGTATAAAAAAAAAAAAAAACTTAGTATTATTAAAGAAAGAAAAGTGTATAACAAAGCCCACAATTTGCGCAGAGCTTACAGAACAAACAGAGATAAAGCTAATGACTTTTATCGTGACTTCGAGTACAGGAATATATATATATATATTTATATATATACGTGTATCTATATACAGATAAATATTGTTGATAACTAAAGCTCAAAAGGAAAGCAAAATGCCTGACTAGACAAAGTAAATAAACAGTGATAAATACAGGGAACAAATTAAGAATTTGAGGTGTGCACTTGGACTCTGGCTTATCTTGAATTTGAAACGGCGATTGCCACAAATGGGATTTTAAATTAGAGCAAAGTGCACGATAATTTGAAGCAGCCATGCAATTTTGACATTTAATTAATTTTGATGTTTTTAATTATTTAATTGCAGCGCCGCCTACATAAAGAGTTAATGTCCTTGATCAAGGAGCCACCACCGGGCGTGACCGTTGACCGTGAAAGCGTACAGCAAAACCTATCTGAGTAAGTCACAAAAAGTTAATGATCGGCCGAAACGGCGGTCAACCAGTCCATCACAACCAACTAGGCCAAGTGCATCAAAAAAACGAGTTTAAAAAAGCAAAAAAAAAAAAAAAGGCATAAATAAACAAAATAAATAATTAAACTAAATTTAGCCACTTGCGAGATTTTGCTGATTTTGTTTTATAAGATTGAAACAATGCTGGTCAATTGTTTAAAATTTATACCAAACTGCCGAAACAATTAAATAATACTTGAAACTTTCTGGTCTTTAATTACAGATGGAAAATAAATATTAAAGGTTTCGAGGGCACACTTTATGAGGGCGAGGACTTTCAGCTGTTATTTAAATTCAACAATAAATATCCATTTGATTCACCAGAAGTGAGTATGAAATATCTATATAGGTTTATCAGATAATGCAATCATATCCATCGAAGCGGAATCGTTAACTGAAACACAATTAAAAATGAGACTCCCCCCATTTGCATAGTCTGATAATACAATTTTGATAAAAATTATTGTACGTATTCTGATAACAATGAAAGGTGCAACTTAGTTAAGGGAATGCATTAGTGATATTCCCATTTCATAACTTAATCATCATATTGAGCACTTCCGATTTCAAAACAAATTAAGCCATTTCAAACAAGAAAACACGTAGACATTATTAGCCAAAGCAATTAAATTAAGTTGTGGCAAATTTAACAATAAAAGACCCTGCAAATGGTGCAAAGGCACGAAAAAGTCCTAAAAAAAGTACAGTTGGCCCTTCGTACTTCATGTCCCCACTCTTCAGAGTAGAAAATTAAAGCTTCTACGGGAAATAACAAATTGACAAACTTTGCTTTCCTAGTTTTCTGTTTTTTTTTTTTTTTTTTTTTTTTTTTTTAATAAAATAAAATATAATTAATCATTTTATATTTGCAGGTAACCTTTATTGGTAGTAATATACCGGTACATCCACATGTCTATTCCAATGGTCACATATGCTTATCGATATTGACCGAAGATTGGTCACCGGCCCTGTCGGTGCAATCGGTGTGCCTTAGTATAGCTTCCATGTTAAGTAGCTGTCGGGAGAAGAAGCGTCCACCCGATAATACGCTATATGTGAAAACTTGCAATAAGAATCCAAAAAAGACTAAGTGGTGGTACCACGGTGCGTATGAGTTTGCCATTGAATTCCTTTTTCAGAGCGGTCAAAAATTTAAAGTTTATTTTCATTTCAGATGATTCTGTTTAGTTTGTGCTGCAATTTATGACTACTGCCCGCTGTTTGCGTTATTCATAGACACCTGCACTCACATATACACACACACACACACACACACACACACACACACATAAACACACAATATAAATAAATCATAAGAAAGCAAACCTTATAAACGGCACTAAATTTGAAATTGCTCCAAGGATATATCCAGCGGATATTTACTATAAACTAGAGCAGCAGCCCGCAGAAAAAGAGACGATTTGCAGTCTTATGGAAATCACAATTAAGTGCAAATTAGCTGTGACAGATTTTCGCGTTGTTAACAATTTACAAACCCCAAACAAAGGAGCACTTTTCAAAGCAGTCAGAAAAGTAAATGAAATACAAAAAGGAGTGAAACACTGCAATAATAATTATACAATCAAAGCATACAAAAACACCAACACTCACATTTAAATTGGGTAAATCAACGCGAAAGGAATATAAATTCTAAATATTGTATAATCAAACAAAACGAAAAAAAAGAAAGTAATTAACATAAACAGCAACAATAAACGCATTCTACGCTCACCCAAACTGAATCATAAGAATCCACACACCCAATGTAAAGCAAATCAAATGCTATTAATTTAATGTTAACATTTTAAATTAGATTTGTTAGGTCGGATATAAAATCTAAATTAAATGTTACTTAATAAAAATGAAGCAAAATAATTTATTACCTAAGTGCGTGAAAAATGTTAACAATCACATGTACTTCTGATAGAAATCGTATGCGGCTTAACAAAATAGAAAAAAAGTTGCCTTTGTTGCCCGCTATCGCTGCCGCTGACGCTGCCATACCCAAAACCAAACCAATTCTTCCTGGGGCTACACTACATTCCAAGCAAATGAGCAATATTCAATCAAAACGCGACCATGGATTAGCGGGTTACTAAAATTAAAACTATATAAAAAAAAAAAAAACAAGAAAACAAAATGCTTAGGGTTTCCAGAAATGGCCATACAAATATATAAATATAAATATGAACCAAGTGAAACTCATTTTAAATATGTTAATCATAAGCAGTCAAAGAGAAAAAGAAAACATTTTAAATGTATTAAATTTTATGTCTAACGACCCCAAAAACACTCTCATGCACTAAACTCATCCTTTCATTTATTCAAACTGAATTGTAAATTCTTTCCTTTCCATTTTATAAGTCATAAGTTTCCAGTCTCTCAGTTTGGTGAATCAAAGTTCAACGGTTTTGCGAGGATAACCAAACTCAGTCAGATTAAACCAAAATCAAATCAAACAAACAAACCCATCTGTGGCCAAAATCTCTCATGTGGCACGCAAACACATTTACAATTTACCTCCTAAACTGTGCAAGTGTAGAAAAACGAGCAACTCGTTTGATTAATAATTATAAAAAAAAAAAAAATACCTATACACCTATACATATAATTAATAATAATAATAATGATTATTTTTAAACAAAATCGTGTACCATATTAAAAATGATTATGTACTATATATACCATATATGTACGTGTATAACTGAAGGCGTATGTTTTACATATGAAATATATGCGAATATCATATTTACTGTTAAAAACAAAAAGTATTTAATTAATAAAAACAACCAACAACCAAGTCTGTAATCATAAACAATCTCCAAAGTGCTTTCATTTCAATCAACTTGGGACTCATCTAAATTGAATAAATAAACTCTATATCAAATAAGTATAGGAGTGGTCATGTTGGGAATATTTCTATGTGTTTTAATAGGCTATATCCAAATATATTGATACTCACTTCAAGTCATAACTTTTCCTAAGCTTTAGACAATCTCTCTCTAACCTTTCCTTAATCTGTAATTTTCGAATCACGTAAAAGTTAATACGTAAAATCGGTTATATCAAAGAGTGATAAGGGCTTCAAATTATGTATGGATCATTGGTATCACTTCAAGTCATAACTTTTCCTAAGTTTTAGACAATCTCTCCGTTTAACGTTTCCTTAATCTGTAATTTTCCAATCACGGAAAAGTTAATCGATAAAATTAGGGCTTCAAATTATGTTTGGATTATTGGTATATCGATAGGTTAATAATAAAAGATATATATATTTTGTTTACATTTATTTAATCTTAATTAATTATTCTCTTTTTATATTAGTAATGCTTTATAATTTATGACAATAATTTGCTTAAGCATGCTAGAGTGGGCTTAGATTCTTAGTATTTAGGAGACACATTTGTTCAACAAAAATGTTTAAGCGTGCTGTGCTCTTTCCAAAATCAAGTTATTTTAATTCTCGGTTCTAGTAGTTCGACCATTCTCAAGGAGCCGGTCAGTTTTAAGTACCAGCAATCAGGCCAGTCGTGGGAGTGTAGTAGAGGCACTGCATCGCTTCCTGCAGGGCGCGCTGACAGGCCATGCTCGAGGTGAAGCCACCCGCATTTTCTTGAGGAGTTTCAGCTCGTATGTGATTGGTGTAGCCACGGGTCTCCACTTCGGTAATGGTTGGAGGTGTGGGGCCTTCTGTGACGGGATCAAGAGGTTCATAGAAGAAGAGAGGTCCCTCTTCTGACTTGGGTACTGGCAGCAAGGAGGGGTCTGCGGTTTTGCCAAACTTGATACCTGTAGAGAATTCGTTCAGTGGTTTTGGTGGTGGCAACTGTTTCTCCTCTTCGCGTTGCTTCTCAGCCTTTTTGGCGAATTCCGTCACTATTTGGGCTGCGTCTTTACCACTGTACATTAATTCTTCAATCAGGGCCTGCTTGTCACGGGCTTTTTTTTTTTGTGCTCCGTTTCTAGCTCCTCGAGTACGCGTTTACGCGACTCATCCTGGGCACGTTCCTGTTCCAGTAATTCCTTTAGTGCATACTCTTCTCTGCCTATTCGCGTTTTGTTTCGCTGTATAACCTCCCGGTTTTCACGCTTGTAAGCTTCAATTCTTTTGTTGGTCTCTATAATTTCAATATTGTTGCACAAATTGTATACAATATCCTCAATCTCTTCCAGGTAATTGTTGTAGTCCTCGAGGGATGCAAAGTCTTCCTCACGTTTGTTGTAGTCCCGCAATATTCGCCGTCGTATGTCCACTTCCTTTTCTACCATGGGATCCTCAAACAGCTGCACTCGAAAATTGTTGCGCCTTAGAGGTACATTGCACTCGGGACATGAACCAGATCCTTTCAAAAACAATAAATCCACGCAAGACTCACATAACGTGTGTCCGCAAACATTGACCATCAACTTAAGCGATGGATTTCGGTATTTTGTAGTTTTACAACGCGGGCATGCCTGGTCATCCATGTTTTTAACGCCAACGAAAAAATAGCAAAAAATCTGCAAGAACGATGGTATTATCGAGTTATCGTATTTTGTTTTCGAAATCGCTATCGAAATTGCAGAATATTTTCAAAGAGCGGAGTGGAACTAGCGCTGGAACTAAATCACAGAACGAATTTCACGATTGCTATCGATATTTACCGGTTCACCCATCTGATATAAATAACAGCTGTTAATATAACCGGTTTGATTTAAAATAAAATTTACTTTATATTAAATAAAAAAGCATTTGTTATTAGCATTGGAATTTGCTTCACTGCAAATTTTTTCGGAGCATTTTTTTTTGTGAGTATTCTAAAGAAAGTAATGTATTTCATAAAGTTTTTTGGTACTTATCATTTCAAACACTTCATCCTTGCATGTATTTTTATTAAAGAATCTATATAACCATATAACATTTTTGACTCCATAAATATTCTAGATAGCTTTCTTTATGCATTTTTATTTTTTCAAGCTTTGAACTCATTTAATTTTAATTAATTAGGGGATTTATTCACTGGGTTACAATATTTATTATGCAAATTAATCAAATAAAATTTTAGGCATTTATAAAATGATTAATTGTATTTTTAATGGTACATTAGGTTTGACGTTTTAAAATGTTAAATGTAATTTTCCAAATTTTCAAAGAGTGAATAATTATGGAAATCATCAATATTTAGGTTTCAGTTTGTGAGCACAACCTTGACATATTGTAAACGAAAACAATGTGCACAAAAGTCAGAAGAGCTTATTAAATACTTTAAATAAATTCGATGTTACAAATAGCCACGAAGTATTCAGTTCATTGGCAATGGGACATGTGGCAGAGGATTGCACTGTTGAGCAAATTCCTTGGCCACATTGCAGGCATGTTCGGTTTTCCACATCTGCTTGGGGCAATTGAGAAATGTTTCCGCATTCACGCAACTATAAATCATACTGGCATAGGGCGAGCAGCCTTGGGGAAGTTCCTTATAAGTCTTGATATTGGCAGCTTTCATATGACCCTCAACTGAAAATCAGAGAATATACGAGTCAAAGATTTTGAAAATATTTCTGATTAGTACGCACTGTTAGCCACACACTCCTCAAAAGATCGCACTATATGTGGGACAATATTTCGATCGCGTCGGTGAACATGTTGTTCCAGATAAGCCTTAACTTTCCCCATGATCATGCGACCGTCAACCAAGGCTCCAGTTTCCCGATAAATGCAATCAGGATAACACTGAGAAGTGGCATAAAAAAATGTGTGAAAAACATCTGCTTTAATTGAGTATTCTAGGTTACTTACAATGTGTGCATAAGCTGGATAATTTTTATTGGCCGATGGCAAATTATTCACATACTGACGGCATTTATCCGGCACATTCTCCAAATTAATTTCAGGCGTCCGGCAGCAAGAGTTGACATCCTGTCATAAATAAAAATATCACTACTGCATTCTTGTCCGATTAATTGAACTTACAAAATTATTGAAACTGGGAGGCGCTGAACAATTAAAAGCCGCCTGGCTGCTCTGAACCAACAACTGCAATCGCAAGCTTAATTAAAAATGTAAAATGAATTTAAAATTTAATCAGTCCCACTAACCATTAAGCAGACGGCATTCAGTGTTATCCAATTGAAAATTAATTTCTGCATTTTCTTTTTACTTGTCAGTGTTATTTAATTCCAATAAAAGTGCCAGGTAAATTCTTGTTATATTAAAATTATATATATATATTTTTTTTTATATAAAACTGAAACTCTTTGTTGTCATCGCTTTATATACCAAATCCAGCGGCGCATCTCTCTGACCCCGGGTTGGGGATTCTCTGGTTCGATGAATCTGTTGAAGGTAACAGAACTTTGTTATGACCACGAATTAATGACATTAAATATTTTGCGGGTCGGTGGGGAACATTGGAAACTTTCACTGACTAACGCTTCAGCCAGGGAGATTGCGATTAGTCGTGCGTGGCTAAACATTCAATTGGGGAAATACCAGAACTACTGCCAAAACTGTTTACATCTGTTGACGAGCACTCATCTGTGACACGGATTAGTCAGCATTGTGTACTTTACCACAAGTGTTCAATGGTTTTTTTTTAGCTTCTGCAATTGCAGCCAGTTTTCCGATGAGTCTTTTAAGTTGGCTTGACGAGGCGTTCGGTTTCAAGTTAATTAGCGAGGTATGTAATTAATTACAAGCTGAAGATGAGCTTGAGATTGTAAAACTTGAAGTAACTCACATGTGGGCAACAAAGGGCTTCGCATTGGGAGGAAGAAACTACAGGTTTGTGTGTGCGATAATGGCACTTTCATGGTTTGCGTTGGCTTGCCTTGGTTTTAGTACATCTCGCATAAAATTTATACCAGGGCATTGTGAAATTCTTGCCAGATTACTTAAGCCTTTTAAGCCCGATTTTTTTACAGTTGTGTCACAAAAACCTGGAATTGAATTCTTTGGGAATGACGAAACATTTCATCACATAAAAATTTTATCGCAATTTCATCTGTTGGAATTTTAAAGAAGAAAAGAATCTTATGAGGGTAATTATGCCTCAGAAGGATATTAACTTAGGAATTTACCACTTTTGGTTCATGAAACGAAAGATATATGCTAAAGTGCTAACCACTCAAACAACCCGAGTTACTTTGCTTAAAGCATAATAAATAATTATTTAATTAAGTAATTATTTTATAATCTTATTTAAATTTTATATTAAAGAGCTCAATGTATCTTCCTCTGTCTGTCGTTTCACTTTATCACAGGTGGCAATAGCTAGAGAACTCCATTTTTGGGTCAATTTAAATTTCCTCTCCTCCCCAAATAAAATCCTTTAACAGTTTCGATTTCAGTATGTTTCACTTATCATTTATCTAACATGAATTGAAATGCATTTATTTGACCATTTCAATCAAATTCAGTTTAGTCAAGACTATATCAAAGATCTACCATAAATCGAATTTATTTATTTTTGTATGGTCTCTTTAGCATACCCTTCAATTATTTTAATTAAATTGAAAGTCATTTCATCTTGCCGAGTGATTGGCTCCTCATTTGTTGAGGAAACACTTACTTATGGAGATATCAGAAAATTAGAATTAAAAAGTTCTTAAATTAATTAATTCAATATGTAAAATTTGAGTTGAGTCAAAAGGTTTTATCATGTTCTACAATTACAAAACTTTAAGATCTTTTAAGAAGTAACAAATTTTACGAAATTGAGTTTCACGGAAATATTGTATCCTCTTTCCATAATTTTGACCAGATTGAAATAGTTAATGTTCTCCTACCCAATACATATAGAGTATCTCAAACTCAACCATGCTTATGTTTAGTATTCGGCTTTAGTTCTTAAAGAGCTTTCAAGCAAGAAACTGTTAAGTTTGCAACTGTTTAACTTGAGTATTAATCTCAAAATAGACATTTCACTAAGCGCTGAAATATTAAATAAACGAGGAGTTTTCCTAAATTAAATTTGCATGCATATACTTTGGGATAATCAAACAAGTCCATTCAACGATTAACATACATATAAAAAGTCTCCCCTTATATCCGATTGCCATTAAAAGAACTTTTTATTTAAACATTTAAGTTTAACTGATTTGAATGGCAGTTGACATTAGCATTTGTTTGGATTTTCCTTTCCCATACACCATTCTCGATTTACCCTCGAGTTTTACACGATTTATTCTCTCTCTCTTCTCATCATTACCGCAAATTGTTTGTCAAATCCTGAGTTGAGTTTTTGTCCCTTCACCAGAGCATCACATGTCAAACACAGTTACTTGAGTGGGTGGGTGTTTGCTTTGGTGACCGTGCTTTATAAACATTTTTTTTTTAAATCATCTGTCGTTTAAAAATATATTATTGCATTATTATCAACAAAGAGAATGTAAAAATGTTGGTCGGTGTGCTTCGGGCTTTTGTTTCGCTTATTTGTGGAGGGAGGAAATGTCTAAGGTTCTCCAAAAATTCTACAGCCCCATTGAAAGTATGTTTTACTTTCTAAAAAAAATTGACGTTTTAATAAATGTCTGATGTGGCGCTCTTAGGCGCAACAAGCATCACTTGAGCTTAATTTGATTGCCATTGGATTGGCCAGGAGATACGTGAACATATGTTTATCTGATTAGTCAGCTCCATTTGTGACAGGAGGGTTCGAAGACTATAGACTTCTATATACCCAAGAGGGAGGTATTTAATTTGTAATTATACGAAATATTGCTGGGGTTCGAAGTTTGTGAAAATTGTCTTGAAAATACCCCAGCAGGAGCGATGAAAACTTGAAGAATTTTCCATCCACACAACGTACTTTCTGTTGGGAGAGATAACGCAATATATATTGAAAATAAATTTATATATGTCGGCACACAAAGCCTAAGCAAATAAAAGCTGGTAGCTGGCTGAAAACAGGCAACTGCAAACAGAGTAACAGAAACGGAAACCAGCAGCAAACAGTTCTGCAAATATTATGCCAACAAATATTTACATAAATCAAATAGGCACATTTTTAAAGGGCACTGGCAAGGCAGTATTTGAATCATGAGGAAAAGTATCAGAATTGAAGAACAAGTAAGACGGGAAAGAAGTCTACCCACGTAAAGAAAGAAGAAAAGAAAATCGAGAATATATGGGTGAAGAAATTCTTCAGTCTATATCAGAAAGTCCACCTGTTGCCTAAATTCCACGTCCTTCTACCCTTAGCTGAGCTTCCTTCTTGTGGATTGAAACTTGAAAAGCTCTCGACTCGTGTCCCGTTTTGTTGTGGAACCTAAACTTTCGCGCCATTTCATTGCTTGCACTTCGGCACAGAAACGAAGCCAAAAGTGGTAAGAATCCTATGATTTTGACTTGTTAAGATGCTGATGTGCTTACCAGTTCCATTCAGTTGACAACGGTTTGTGAGCAGGTGCGGTTCGTCTATCTGCCGAGACATCGAGACATCACAGACCAGTCGTGAAAGAAACAGAAAAGTTTTCAAACAAATCGTTTAGTGTTCCTTGCTGAAATATTTAAAATAATTTAAAAATTTATTTCCCCTTTCTCTCTCAAAAAATAAAAATATAAATAAATAAAATTATATAAGAATAAAATTTAATTCATAATGTGTGATTCCGGGAATTGAAAAAAAAAATTAATTGTGTTTTTGTGTAAGTGAAAATTTAAAAGTCCCAATCTGTGTCTGAACCGTGAAATCTCAAATTCTTAATGCCTTACTAAATATTTACGATTGTGTCTTGAAAAGCCAATTTTGTGTTAAGCCAAAGGCCAACAAAGATTTGTCTAAGCCGACCATTAAACTAAACTAAAGGAGAAGCAATGAGCCACAGCAAAATAATCCTACAAAACGGCAATTGCAATCGACTGGCTACTAAATGGTTGGGGGCTCTTTGGGGCCCTTCGAGTAGAGGGTTAGGTGTGCCAATAACCAAGGCAACAAATGCTTAAACAAAATCGTTTTGAAGCTTATAAGGCGTTAAACACATTTAATCTGGATAAATAAGTGGTCTAGGGCGATTGGGAATGAGATAAGGGAGTGGGGCCCTGGGTTGGCTCAGCTAGTGAGTGGAAGAGGAAAATGTGTAAATTGGAAAAATATTCCACAGTCAATTGAAAAAAAAAGAAGGAAAAAGTGACCCTTCCAACCCCTTTGACTTTGTAGCAAGTATTAAGGCGTAGCCGTCTATTTTTTTTTTTTTTTTTATGTTACCCTGAGAATTTGAAATCTAAAAAAGCTCACTAAAAGCCTTATTTTTTTCTGATGAAATAAATAATTTGTTTGATTAAAAAGAAATCACAAATTTCATTTTTTCTTGCCAGACATTTTAAGCTCTTTAAAAAATATGCAGTTATATATTTTTTGAAAGATGTAAAATTAAATATTCCATTCATTAGAATCTTTGAAATTTGTTTTTCTTTTTTTTTTTTTTTTTTTGCTTAGAATAATTTTACTAAGCCCTTCTGTTTTGAACATATAAGGGCTTTTACCCATTGCTCTGGGCTAGTTGGCACAACAACAACAAAAAGAAATTGTGGTTAATTAAAAATGGAAACAATCATATCAAGGCAGCAAATGATAATACAAAAAAAAAAAAAAAAAAAAAAAATACAGTAAAATAATGAAAAGAAAAAAGAAAAATAAACAAAGACAATAAAGGATTTGCAATGCGCTTCAACAAAATCGATTTTAATTGTTTTGGGTTTGTCTTGTTGCAATAGGAATTGTTATTGAATGGAGGGTGTGGAATATTTTTATTACATTTCAAATAGAAATTGTTGAAATAGAAAGTATGCAAACAAAAATAAAAATTCCAAAGAAAAATATTTCAACTCCAACTAAAGCGTTTTACAGCGGTTTCCGCCGACCTCGTCGACGACTTACTCAGCCACTTCATTTGCACCTCAGTTATGGGCGGAAATTTCCTGACAAATTTGCAAGCTTGTAAGACATAAAACCAATTTTTATTGACCCAATAAATAACCGCTTCCATACTGTGCATTAAATTTGCACAGGTTAATACAGGCCTTCACTGTTGGTCTTATGTGCGGATGTTTCCATTTATTTCCGCTTTTATATTTGTTTGAGTCAAGTTTGTTTATTATGCGCTGCCTGCAGATTTTTTTTATGGATTTATTACTCTTGCCCTTCTCAGCAAATACAGTTGGTTACCGTTAAAAGGGAAACTGTATGCCCAGTTTCTTATTCATTTATAGTCGCTCCACTTCGAAGCCTTTGTCCATTGCCATTTTGATGTGTGAGCCGCACGTGCCGCTCCAAAGGAAAACACTCAAATGCCCCACAATAAAAACGCAACACTTGCCCGGAATTGTGTTAATATTGTATTTGGTTGTGTGTTTGCATGTGACTGGTAGAGTGCTAAGCACAACTAAGTGTTCCCATGAAAAAGGAGAGACATACAAATCAGTTGTCTGTGCTGCCAGGCAACTAAAAGTGGTCTTTTTTAGCCCCTAACTTAATTTGTGTCTCATCCCTTTTGATCTTTTTCATCTTTTTGGTTGTGCGACTGTTTATAGAGAGAGAGAGAGAGAGAGAAAGTTGAGCAAGTGATTTAAGTGATACTGGAACAAAAGATTTCAGTGATAATTCCTTTGCCAACACTCTTAATCCAGCACCTTTGAGAGGTTTCTTCTTATAATATAGATGGAGAGACTTTTATTAAACTTAGCTGTAATTCGATACATATGCTACTGACCTTTGTCTGCTTCTTTCAAATGAATTTCGCTGATCAACAAAAGGCTCGAACTAACCAGCATAGCAACATTAAAATTGACATTAAATTTGATTACTGTCTGCTACAGTATGGATAAAATTTACCATGTGGGCGTCCAGGGATTCTGTCTGCCGTGCTCCACGCTGCGTATACGTCATTTTAATAGCTTTGTTGTTTCATTCTTGGTCACTTATGGAATTTTCAAATGCAACAAGCAATACAGCGACTACGGCCATTCCGTCCAATGGTTTCATTGTCTTCTGCCTGTTCACACCACATATAATGAGCCACAATAATGAGAGAAGAAAAATGTGCCATGCAAAGCTGAAAATAGCAATAACACCAAACAATAGTTGGCTTTGGCTAAAGTCTTTAATCTTGTTTTTATGAGAGAGAAAGTCATTGTTTTTCCTGTTTATGCTACTGCTATTGTTGAAGTGTCAACATACACATAAACATTTTTTCTAAAGCGGAAGTTAAAGCTGAAGGCAGAAGGAGAGTCTTCTCGCTGGAGGAATTTAGAGCATTATGTGCGGTATGGGCTCTGCAGCTATTTGCAATTATTCTATGCATGAATGGGTATTCCAATGAAGAGGAAGGATATGTTTTTGGTGCTTGGAGAGTGGGCCAGACATTTCCTATTGCTATTTATTTGCTCGAAGCTATTTTGCTTCCAGTGTGTCAACGCAAACATACAAACTCGAGCTAACAAAGCTATTCCGTGTTGGGACTCTTATTATTGTATTTTTCTTTTTTTTCTATTCTCTAAAGAAATCCCCGACAATTACCGTATTCATATACCAAGACATATACTCACTTAGCTACCCACTCGTCAAGTTAAATGAGACTCGGCCTAATGAAAAAATAGATCCAACTCAAAACACTCTTTATTTTTTTTAGAAAAAAAAAAAAATTAGGAAAATATATTTTGAAATCAAATTGTGTTTTTTTTCGAATGCTTAAATTCAATGCAAAAAAAATTTATTTAAGGACTTCAATGAGTGAGAAAAAAAACATTTTTGTTTTTTAATAATTTATAGAAACCTCTTATGGAATTTAAAGTCCCCTAACAAATTATTCCTAAAAAGTGTAGAACATAAACATTTAGAAGCATTTTGCTTAAAGGAAATTGCAAACGCTTCGAGTATTTCACACATACTCCAAAGCGACGACATTCACGGCTTCCTACAATACCACAGACCTACCCACACACACACATACACACACACACAAATAAATATACCAACGCAATCACAATCATCCGTACATTTTCAGTCCTCACGTCCTTTGGTCTTTTGTGTCTGTCGCCTTTAACAAATCCATTGTGTGCAATCGCACAAGATTAGATACAATCTTCAATAATAGCGTGTACACAAACCACGCACCCACACATACATACACACAAGTACTTTTTCCCACATACATAGTACGTATAGTATGTCGACAAAAGAGCAAGCAAATAAAAATTGAAGCATGCAAACTCGTAAGAAAAACCACGCTCACCAAATAGGCAAACATTTTACATTTCCTTTAGTGGCAGCAAGAAGCAAAAACTAACCATACCCAGATTCCGTCAACCGTGGCCCTCATTACCATCATGACCATAAATCCACATTTCCGCAATTTTCTATTGGACCACATTGAACGCTTCATCATATGTGTGTTTGTGTGTATATATGTGTGCGTTTGATTTGTCCATTTTCTTTTCTATTTGTATGCTTGCTGGTGTATACGCCTTGTCTTCATCCTTAAGTCGGTGTACTCTTTTTGAGAAAATAGGATCCAGAAAGAGTTCTAAAATTTTAACAAATGAGATACTTGGCTTAGTCCAAAGAAGTAAACTGGTTCACCAGACCATTATGGCTGCTTGCTTCGCGCCTTCTTAAAGATGAACTATATATTTCAGTCGATAAAATTCAGAAAGGTGTTTACACTTTTTTTTGGACAAAATGACGACTTCTGGATTTTTGTTGATTCAGCTAACTATAAATAGTTTATGTCCCTGGACATTCATCACAGTGCTCGCCTGGACGCTCATAAACGAAATTATTCACGCACACTCAGACACCCTTATTTAAGTGGTCTCCTTGTGCACTTGTTTTTGGCAAGTACGTGTGTGTGTTACCAATTCGTTGAGCTGTCAAAAAATATTTGCATTTATGCCAAATTTTATGACATTGTGGGTATGTGTGTGTGTGTGTGTGTGGCATTTCCTCCTGTTTTTTTGTCCTTGTCAAACTAACTAATTGAAATCAAATATGCAGACGTAATTAGAAAGACACAAATTAATTCCAAACTCTTTTGTTGGCTTCTTTGGGGACTGAAAGTTAAAACTGGTGAAATGGGAATTATGACTGCCAGAATTGGTGTAAAAGAGCACGTTCGAGGCAGGCAGGGACTCCATTGAGTTAATATGCAGCCAAGGCTTAACAACTGCGTAGAGTCAGGCAGTCATATTTGTCGTGTAATTAAATGCCTCGGGACTTATGTTTTGCGGTTTTTTGTTTTGAGCATTTTGAATATATATGTATATATATATTTATATATATTTTCTGTCTCACTTCATTAGACACTAAAATGGCGAGAATTTCTGACGCCGGAAGCAATTTCCTAAATTACAGCATATAATTTAAGTGCCTTTCCCTTCTCCTATGACCAGAGCTCTCCTTAAGCCTAAGCGGAAAAACGCTTGTAAGTGGGCTGATAATTTAATACCAAGTTAGCAAAATTTCAACACTTTTTCAAAAGAAAAGCCATCTGAGCAGTATAAGCAGTAAAGAGATGGGCCTAAACTGCTTTGCGACTTGGTCAAATTAAGTTGGGAGTTCACCAAGTAATAAAAGCCTTGGGCTTGAAATTAACTTGAAACCATGTACCGGAATAATCTACCCTGCTTGACGCATGCTAATTTACGACTACCACTTGGATCACTAAACCCTGGCAAAAACAAACACCTCATATGGCAAAGTCACTAAATAAAAACAAAAGAACGCAAACACAAAAGGCGATCAACAAATATAAAATGTCAGAAAGCTCAAAAGAAAACAGTATGTGCTAAAAGTATACAAGTCAAAGTGAAAGTTGTGAAAAGTGAAAAGAAAATAATATGAATTATTCCGTTTCGAGACGAATTGTTGGAATACAAATTTTAATAGTGCAAATTTTATCAAAATTGAAAAGCAAACTGAATTTTGTTTGTAGATCTCTAATATGTTTATTATTGTCAAGAAACAAATCAAATATTGCTGGAATTGATTTATTATTAAATTTATAATTCTACAGAGTCCAGCATACTGTAGTTCCTCCTGATCAATAGGATGATACCGATAGCAGTTGCTAATGCATCCAAAGGCTCTAAAAAAGTAATTAAAAATTATTAAGCATTTCAAATAATATTGATTTTATATAATCAAAATCATTATAGTTTAATATAATCATTAAACAAATTTACCTATTAAATTGTTTAGTAATTGAAAGCAAGAAATCTTCCCTTCGTGAATTATAGAAAACAATTCCAGTCTTTTTTCAGTTTAAAATAATATTAATACAATAATAACCTTTTCAAAAATATTGATTTAGGAATATGTGAAACGTATACATTTTAGGAATCATCAATATTTTTTATTTTTTTGCATGCCATTTGGAATTGCATTCTTAAAAACTCTGCCCACAAATGTGTGGACTTACTAAAAATAATTCAATTTAGTTCAATTCAATTAAATTAAATTTGTTTACAGTGCAGTAAAAAAAGTATTTCCCTTTCAACCACATAGATTTTCATAGAAAATATTGTATTATAAAAATAGAATGAGTGCAAGTTATATGAAAGGTGAAAGTCAAGGCTATCTAAATTTAAATCTTTTAGATTATTTTATTTATGAATCCCCCTTTAAAATGTTGGGAAACTTATGTCGGGCTTTGTGCTATTATGAGAAATTTTCTCTTACATTTTGTGGTATTTTACTGGAATAAATTTTTTCATTAATTTATTATTCCCTTTTTCAGTAACATATTCCCCTGTTTACGATTTTTGTTTTACAAACGCTTTTGGCGTGACTTTTTCTCGGAAATAATTTCTGTTCTCCATACAAAAATTGCTGAAATAATTTACCTTTTGATATTTCGTTGTTGAAAAGACAGGCTTGCAGACTTTTATCTCTTACTGTATTTACGTCGGACTGTCAGCATCTACATATTTATTAGCTGCAAAAAAAAAAAAAAAAAAAAAATAAGTGATGAGTGGATGAAAGAGAGCGAGTTTTTATTTATGCCGTGCGCTAATGTAACGATGCATCATTTATGCCATTTATTATTAGCACATAAATACGAGATTTGAGCTGGGCCAGCTTTCGGGCCTGTTCCTGAGAGCAAGAGCAGCCTCTGTCCTCCAGACTTTTGTTTTCATCCAGCGCACTCCTGATGGCCTTGACTTTGCCCTTTGCTTCTGACGCTCGCCTTTGGCATTTTATATGTGATTTTATGTATTTATGTGGTCTGCGGCTTGTGGTCTAAGTTGCAAAGGTTTGCCTTTTATTATTCTGTTTTTTGGTATAGCCGATCAAAATGGTATAACCTAAGTCAGGAGCCTAGAAAAAATGGTGGTGGTTTATAATTTTGACGCTTTCAATGGTCTTTGCTTGGCGTAACTTTCGAAAGAGCTAATGCATTTTTATGGCTAATGTTTTATGTAGGACTCGAAAATAATAAATACAGGCATGTGTGGATCTTTCAATTATTAGATAGTTCTGCTTATCTGAGAGTCCTAATTAATTCAAAATTGAAGCCTTTTATAATTTACTAGTCTTGTGTTTAATGCGAGACGGACCTTTCAAAATGGATTAAGTAATTTGTGGGCTCTGAAATTTATTTGCCTGTGGTTTGCTTCATAACCCACACTGTAATATGTGGCAACAAGTGTCAGTACAACACAACATTTTGGTCTTATAATAAATATATGAATGTGGGTGGAAAACTACAGACCCAACAGGTCACAACTCCATTAAGCTTGTCCGGATAAACTTGCAAGAGCCTGGCATTTATAAAATAATCGAACGGTAGTTGACTGCCATGAAAGGCCTTGGCCTGAGCCTGCATTGCAGACTTTGCATATTTGCATATTGTTGCTGGAGCAACGCTTTTGTTTAATGTTATACAATTCTGTTTTAAATTGCCTTTTCAGTTGTAGAATGATTCAATCATGTCATGTGGCTGATAGCTAAGACAGTAAGTCCCACAACCAAAACTGCATCATGAGTGCACCGACCGATAGTCAGGACAGCAGTGACATTATCCAGAGCCTCGATGAAGCTGGCGATCAATTAAATGGCACTGCAATTGATGCCCTCTGGTCCTCCAACAATCTCAATGACATCAATCAAAGTGTGGAGCTCGACTGCCTCATGCAGGAGTATCTGGATAAAACGACCTATGGCAACGCAAGCGAGCATTGCCATACGCAATTTGACTCTATTCTTTGCTGGCCGCGGACTCCACGAGGCACTCTGGCCATCGTCCAGTGCATGGCTGAATTAAAGGGCATTCACTACGATAGTACCAGTGAGTTGCTATATCCACCTGCCTAACTGAAAAGTTCCTTTAACTTTGTTTTTTTTTTTTTTTTATTTGTTATTTTTGAATGCCGCAGTGAATGCCTCACGCTACTGCCATACCAATGGAACGTGGGGAAAATCGAACTATGAATCCTGCTTGCATTTGATGGCTCCTGTGATGGTGCCGGAGTTTGAGACCATTGTGGAATTGCCCACCATCATCTATTATATTGGCTATACCATAAGTTTGGTCTCGCTAACAATGGCGCTGATTGTGTTTGCCTACTTCAAGTGAGTCTAAAAGTATAGTGATGATCATCGAGTCACTATCAGATATTTGATAACGGTGATGGATGAGTTAATATTTTCATTCTATAATTGTTAGGGATTTGTAACTTAATAAAAAGTACAAGTTACATAATTGTTGACATCATTTACATATTTTATCCATTTTTTTGCATGCCCAAAAACAACTTTATTTTCGGAGCTTTTTTATAATATTTTTTTCTCATCTCAAGTTGATTCATCAAAAATCTGGCCTGGCGTGAATATAAAACTTCAGACTGTGTTGTTGACAAATCACAGAAACTGTTATCACTGCTATTGAAAACTCATTAATTTTTTTCACCTCACCTGAGCGAGTGCAGTTAATGGCTTTGTGCCTGCAATCTGACGGAGCCTCGTCTTGTCAAGCCGTTATTTCTAGAACAAACACAGTGTACCTTTCATATTGTGGTCTATTGATTTACCACCACCGCCAGCCATCATCCGAGCATCCCGCTATTCTGTCTGTCTGCCGGACTGCCTGCTTGTCAAGCTCAGCACATTACATCCATCAACTTGTTCTTTATCGTTCACAGGGAGCTGCGTTGCCTGCGCAACACCATTCACGCCAATTTATTCTTTACGTACATCATGTCGGCTTTGTTCTGGATACTCTTGTTATCGGTGCAGGTAAGCCGCTTGTTTCAAATTGTACGCCCTCTGTTTGTTTGCTCCTTAACAAACTGGGGTATTGCTCTCCGTATATGCTTGTTGACAGATCTCCGTGCGAAGTGGTTTGGGCAGCTGCATTGCCTTGGTCACGCTATTTCACTTTTTCACTTTGACCAATTTTTTTTGGATGCTGGTGGAGGGTCTGTATCTTTACATGCTGGTGGTGAAGACCTTTTCGGGGGACAATATAAGATTCAATATATACGCCTCCATTGGCTGGGGTAAGTTGGTCGAACTTGGCAACTGTCGAAAGGTGGCTATCAAGATGGCTAATTATTTTGCTTTCCCGTGGTTTCCGGCAGGCGGACCTGGTCTGTTTGTCATCACTTGGGCGCTGGCAAAAAGTTTGACAGTTACCTACAACAACGCCGAGCAGGTGGTAAGACATAAATAAACTCAAAACGATTTTTCTCTACACCATTTGAGTTTGTTTTTCATCTCAATTTCCATCCTCCCGCCATACCTAAGACTCTTGTATTTTTCTACAGTATGACATCACCTGCCCTTGGATGGAGGAGACAAACGTTGATTGGATATTCCAGGGTCCTGTCTGTGCAGTGCTTCTCATAAATTTAACATTTCTATTGCGCATTATGTGGGTGAGTGAGCAAGCCGTATTGCCCACCAATCTCAACAATTGCCATTCTTTTAATTATTCCTCTACCATTTCGCTCCCACCAATTTCGATTTAACATTTTCCATTTCAGGTTCTAATTACAAAACTCCGATCAGCCAACACCGTGGAGACGCGTCAATACCGTAAGGCAGCCAAGGCCCTGCTGGTGCTCATTCCGTTATTTGGCATCACTTACCTGGTGGTCTTGGCTGGGCCAAGTGAGAAAGGCGTCATGGGTCACATGTTTGCCGTGTTACGAGCTGTGCTCCTGAGCACTCAAGTGAGTATTTTTTTTCCATTTGTTTTTCTAAATAGATTAGATGTAATTATAAAGGCTAAAACGAGGGGAGAAATGACTTAAAATAAATTTGTTAGGGGAAGAATAAATTTTGCATTCAACATTTTCAGAAAATTGTATTTGTTAAACTAAATTTTATGTAATTTGTTTTTCCGTTTTCGGTTTCAGGGCTTTTCGGTATCATTGTTTTATTGTTTTCTAAACTCTGAAGTCCGAAACGCTTTGAGGCATCACATCTCCACATGGCGGGATTCACGTAACATCCAAACAAATCAGACCAGGCGGTGGGTATGAGAGCACAATTTCACCTCCCTTCTATAATTGCCCTTCCAGCTCCTCCCCTTTTTGAATCTAACAAACCTTGTGCTAAAAACAGACCGTAATGTGTATGTAATTCAATTTCCTTCTTTTTTTTTTGAAATCGTGCTGGTGTTGTTTTGTTTTTCCACCTGACAGTTATACGGCAAAAAGTTTTTCCAAGGGAGGAAGTTCGCCGAGGGCCGAGAGTATGCGGTAAGTGGTCCATGGTTACAATGGCCGGGGCAATTTTATAAATACAAGAAAACTTTTAGTTTAATTGCCAAGTGAACTTTAGCATCCGCTGAACTGGGGGCCAACGGAAAAACGAAACTTTGCAAAGTGTATAAAAAAAAAATCTTTAAATTGTCATACATTATCATTGACAGGCCGCTAACTTCCTATTACGGTCGTGGTAAGCGGGAGTCGTGTGTTTCCTCGGCCACCACAACTACACTGGTCGGCCAGCATCCACCGATGTCACATCACCGGGGCTCCAATAATGCCCTCCACATGTTACCCAATACATGTAGCAACCTGAATTCCATGCCAAGGGCCATCAGTCCTTTGATGAAGGTATAATTAAGCTAAAAAACAGTCCTTCTTTAATTTTGATTTCTCCATTTTTTCCTATGTCACTTACAGCAGGGACTGGAAGAGAACTCTGTCTAGAGAGAAACACTCACAAAAGAAACAAATATTCTAGGCTTAGCAAAACTATGTGCTGAAAATCTTACGTGTAACAAAAAGTGGGATTCCACCAAATGCCATATTATACAGGCAGAGATATATGAAATTCTGTTAATATTTTCATTGTTGGAATTTTGATTTAATTCTTATTTAGAACAAGACAAGAGAGTTGCAAATTCTTAAAGAGACTGAATCTAATCTGGCAAATATTGTATAGTTTCACAGAGCATAGGGATTTTGATGGATTTTGAATTGTATTAAGTTTTAGCTAATTGAAAAATTTCAAAACTGTATATGTGTATAATCTAGAGTAAACTAGCTAAATATAAACTATGGTTTAGGTAAGAGTGTAAAATTCTTAAAGCATTGATTACACATTGCTAGGCTTGCTGCATAACTGCTCGGACATTTGAGGTTAGCAAAGTGTAATCAATACGTAACGCAATTCAAGGCCCAAATAAGTAGGCAATACTTGATGTCTTTTCACTGTTAGGTGTCATAAATGTTTTGAATGTGCTATTTCACAACTATTAAAGGAAACAACTCGAAGCACCGTCATAAACTCACAAATAGACAAACGGATATCCACAAGTGCATAAATATATATATATTTTTATGTATCACATTTGGCAAAAGAAACCTATTGAATATGACTCAATATGAGAACAATTGAATATGCCAACTACCCAAGTGTTTTGAATACTTTAAAAAACTAAATAAATAGTCGACTTCTTTAAATGTGTACAAAACTGTAAAAACTGTGTTTTCTCTTTTAAATGGCTGTTTAATTTGTTTCGGGGTCAACAGTAAATGATGGAGAGTCATTATTCAAAAAGCACGGCCTGCGTCCTTTTTTATTCTCTCTCGATTATGACTTTTTCAAATAGTTTTATAAATTTTCATTTATTTTACCAGCAAGCTAAAGTGTCGCGGACATTAATGAAAGCGCAAAAAAAAAAACCTAAACAAGAATGCAAATTATATTTTAATTGCGTTTTTACTTTCAAGCGTTTTGCTCTTTGTGGTTATTTATGACTTTTTATTATAAATTTGAATTATTTATCAAGTGTGAGATGTCAGCAATTAACTGGCCCCTCAATTTGAAATAAATTGAGTTAGAACAGGAAAATTTTAATTCACAGCCAAAATTATATTTAATGGGTTAATTAATTACTTAGAGCTTAAAATTTGCAGGATATGTCTTCATTTATGCCCACGTTGATGATTAACTTTCCTAAGAGTTTCGCAACTCTTTTCATTTATTTAATTTCAGGATTAGGCAACTCAGTTAAAGGAAGAAAAGCCAAGGGTAAACATAAAAAAGCAGAACAAAACGTGGTGTAAGAATTGCATATCCCTGGACTCGAGGCGCTGTAAAAAAAATAATAATAAAAAGAAAAAACACTACAGGCTTATGAATTTTGAATGAGCGACTCTGGCCGAGGGAATGAGTTGAGGGAATGTAAATTCAAAGTATGCACAGTGCCAGATATAAATGGAAATATGTAGTAACGCGAACTCCCCCAACAGAAGCAACGATGTCAATGTCGACAGATTCAGGATTCAGTATAAATATTTAAAGTCGTCAAAATCATGTGCAGAATGTTTCCAAGTATTTTATGAACTGAGAAATTTTTCTACGCTTTTACTACATAGTTTGACAGCATCACAGCATATTTTTGTTTATTGCTGCAACTTTAGTAGCTTGTCCAGTTGCGTTCATTTGAAAATTTTACGTTATATTTATGGAAAGTTTGCAATTTACATATGGTAATTTTAACTATCATCAACGTGATATTGGTTCGTTTTTAAAGTGCGAAAAAATAATTTACTCTTAAACGAGTGAGTTTTTTCTTTTTTTTTCTATATAAAATTAAGTATTAAAATGTTTCAAAATATCAAATAGTGATTTCGTTATATTTACGGAAAGTTTGCAATTTACATATGGTAATTTTTACTATCACCAACGTAATATTGGTTCGTTTTTAAAGTGCGAAAAAATAATTTACTCTTAAACGAGTGAATTTTTCTCTTTTTATTCTATATAAAATTAAGTATTAAAATGTCTCAAAATATCAAATAGTGATTACTCTATCAAGCTGTTTATTTTCTTAATTTAGATCTCTGGCATTTTCTATTCTATATGTGAAGAGAAAATATAATGACCTAAAGTGAATCAAAAGTTTTAAGATTTATTTTTTCGAGCCTGTCCTTAGAAGTATTATCATCTCAATTGCGATTAGTATCAAAACAAATCTGCTAAATACAGAAAATGTCAAATGTACTTTACTTAATTGAAATGTTTAATGTGGTGTTGTGTGCAGCTTGCAAAATTATTCACACTCATAAAGTCAAAGACCAGTAACAAAGCCACAGCAACCCAAAGGACCATAACATATGACTAACTGGAGAGGCAAGTTTGCTGGGAATTGGTGTTTGTTTGAAACCGAGTCGGAAGCCCCAATGTGTCTACCATTGAGTGAAAGTTCAAAGTTCTTAAATGCTAATCCGAGTGTTGAAAAACAATAACAAAAACAACAGCTTGGCAACCGGGCAACACCAAAATGATGTCGGTTAGAAATACGATTTAGTAATTTGATATGGAAGCAAGCATTGACACAGATTCACACCCAAAAATACAGTTCCATTTATTTATGGGTACAAGTGGTCTGACAGACATTTGTGTCTAGTTCACAGAAATATTTACCAATGCAAATTCCGAAAACTTTCTGGCAAATAACTCAACAGCTTATAAGGATTTTGTTTTTGAATATTTGGACAATATGCAAATAAGGAAAACATGTTAAAGGTTGAATAAATTTGTGAAAGGCATAAGGAAGACTGCAAGGAGTTAATCTCGAAACCAAGTTATCGCCTCATTTTGACATGAAATGCCATACGACTGCCACGCCCCTGTCGACATGCTGACACCTGATGAAGTGCACATCGTAGGAAACTGACAGGTGTACTTGCAGGTGTGCTTAGAATGTACTCAAGGCTGCTTGCAACCACTGGAAACTACGCACACTACAACAACTTTGAAGTATTTCAACCACAAGTGAATTTGACAAGGGCATATGCAACTTGATAACGATGAAAACAATTGGCCTAACTTCTGTCTTTGGGTAAAAGTTCATTAGCTTCGTCTGTGAACCGCAAGATAAAGAAACAGCCTTGGTTCCCAATTTTTCTCAGTCAAATATGAAAAAGGAAGAAAGTCAGGCACTGAAAAGCCCCACAATTGTAGCATTTTAATTAACCAAATTGTTTGGCATCAAATTTTTTGGTCTACAGGAGCCCACAAAACTCCAGCCCCCAGATTTCTCCATAAAGTCAACTCAATTAAAAGTCGCTTACAATGCGGCCCCAAATATTCTCACACCAAAGCAATGTATTGGGGTTCCTTTTATTCATATAAACACAGAAATATAAATTCATAAGACTGGGGACTTTTTCCATTTCAACTTGGTGGCTTCGACTTTAATTAGTCGTTAGCCGCTTTTTAAATTTACCAGAGAATCCAAAAGAGTGGAAGCACAAATTTAAAGCTGTACATAATGAAAGGCAAACCCCTGGAAGAGATCGGAAGGACGAGGAAGTAGGACATTTTGTCTGGGTTATATTAACCGCCAACAAGGCAACCAATCAGCCAGCCAGTCAGCGAACCAGCAAAACAGCCGACAACATTTGAAAACGGCGTTAAAGGTCAAATGAACGCCCCCTCCCAACTCCATATACATGAGAAAACATAAACCGTGGCAAAAAGTGCGGCTGAAAAGAACAAAAGTAAAAAGTTAATCCTTCAACCTCGACTACAAAACTCTCTCCTTGAATTTAAATACTCATTAAAATTATATTGTGCTGAGATAAACCTTCTTAAGTATCATTTAGGATAAGTACCCCAAAAATATGAAAATGATTTCAATTATTTATAACAGACGAAAAAAAAACAAACAGAGAAACAAATAAATAAATCCATAGAGTCCTCATGATAATCGTATAATAGCAGAAAAAGAAATTCAGCAATAAATAAAGCGCTCAAACTTGCATTAAATCATACTTGCTAAGAAGTAGATAAAGACTAAAATATCACTAAAGTATTCACGGGTTTTGTATGCCTATAAATATTCAAAAGAAGAGGGCACGGCCGTTTCCATTTAACCTTTCGTTTCTCTTTCATTTTAAGAGTATGCACTTTTATAGCTTCAGAAGTGAAAGCCACAAGCCATGAAAATATTCTACCAGTTTATACACAAAACAAAGCAAATGAATATAACAGAAGCAAGAAAAAAGGCGAACAAAACGCGTTGGTATCTGCAGGATAACGAAGATTACAACCTCTTTTCATGGTGGATCCTTTTTATACCAGGTTTCGCTACGATAGCTTTACAATTGAGAGACCTACCTACCTACAGGCAGATGCACATCGCTATATCAATTTGTACATATCTGGAGGCCTGGAGATGCGTTACGAACAAACTTTTTGTTTTGTATCGTATATTCTACATCCTAAAAAAAAAAAGAAGTGGACACAAAGTGGGTCCGATTTAGGTTGGTAAGACAGCTATGTGATATTGTAGTCCAATGCTAACGAAACTCGGAATATATAGATATATCTGTGTAAAAAACGTGTGTGCTGAATTTGAAAGTTATAAGTCACCGAATATGGGAGTTATTCCAAAACCGATTTTTATTACAGCTAAATGATAGAAGGTTCCGATCCTAATGAAATTTAACACATATATGTTTCTCTTTATAAACTAATGGACATGTCTCAATCTAATCGTCTAGTGATATGAATATCTTTTGGGGGTCTACGATGAGAGGTTCTATGGGTTACAAACGTCAGATGAAAATGAATATACCCTTTTTTTATAAAAAAAAAAAATGGTGTTTTTTAATTAAGCTCGTGTAAAAGCAAGACACACTTTCAATGCTTTGACTGTTGATACTTTCACATAAACAATACCTAAAGAAATATCTGAAGAACTTCAAGAATCCTGTTCGGTGGTTTTTTGTTTTTCCACTAGAACAGTTAAAATTTGTAATTATTATTATAATTAGTATTTCCTTTTTTGTCGAGTAGAATGGCTTTGATTTATGTGTATTATCCATTAGCCTGTTTTGTAAGCCATTTTAAGATTGCCCGAACCGGCCTACTAAAGGAAAATCTTAACTTATGGAAGCCCACTAACGGCAAATTGGTTGTGCTGGCTTCAGTTGTTAAAATTTAGCCACCAACTTATGCAGGCATCTTCTTTAATCTTCAAGCATAAAATTAATTTCATTTGACGTGGCTTACGCTCGACTTGGCTTGAATATTTTTGGCCTATATTATATATACAAGTTTCCATGTGTACTGTGAGTGGCGTTGCTGGTGTGCGCCAAAGCGTAAGGAACTCGGCCACAAAATGTGTGGTCTTGGCGTCGTCCCAAAAGGAATCCCCTTGCCCAGCTCATCAGCATAGCCAATTCCTGGCTGATCACACTGGCAACGCCGAAGGCGCAAAGCGTGTTATTGCTAATTAAATATTTGCTCCCGGGTAAAAGCTTGTCATTGTTATTTTCGTCTAAATCATTGGGACCCCCAGCGCACAAGAACTTTTACCTTGTCTTCCCAATGTGAAGTATTCAAGCATAAACAACAAGTTAGCAGGGAAATAAGCAAAAAAAAAAAAAAAAAAAAAAAAAGTATTTTATTTAAATAGATTAATAACAACTGAGTTGGCCTTGGCCAGGGTAACAGCTCGGGTCGCTGCAACTCTCTTCTACACTCCCGCCTGAAAACTTATTTTCCCTTATCAAATCAGCAGATTACTTGGAAACCACAAGTTCAACTAGCATTGCATAAGCAGCCGACGAAGTGCATGTTGTAAGGCGATACGATTTGAATGAGTGGCTGGCAGTCACGTAGCAATTGCATTGATGGCTGTGGCACGTGTAAGTCCCAAAGGATTTTATACATTTTCTGCCGTCATCGTCGGCGGAAATACTTGACGAGACTATTCGGCTTAACTGTATCTTTGCAATGCCAGTAATAAGCTCTGTTTCCTTTGGCTACTCAGCCAGATAGTCTAGTCAGTTTCCCCCAATTGGTCGCGTAATTAATGTGATGCGTGCCTTTAATACGATATTAATAGAACTGCATAAAAATTGCCTATTCATAGCTCCCCAGACAATTGATTATAATCAACTTTCTACATAAGTTATGAACTAAATTGTTCCATGTATTGACATGCTTGACTGGTTCCGTAAATTTGCTATGAAAGATAGTTCCATAAATAGGGAGTAAGGCAGTGAGAACATGTTAATGCCTTCATAATGAGAGATCCAATGGAATAGAAATAGGAATAAGAATTGTCAGGATATCTTTAAGAAAATTGACCTGAATGAAAAAAAGACGGACAATATAAGCCTACACATTTAATACCAACTTAGAAAATCATTTTATTTCGTTTGACAAACGATTCCATTAATTTAAAATCGACTAATTAAATACAGGATATTATGCTTTCCTTTTAAATATCCAGCTAAAAATGTATTTCTTTTTAATTTTTGAAAATTTAGGCTTTCATCTGAACATCAATCAAAGTCAATTTAATTTAATTTAATTATTATTATTTTTCTTTTTAGTGACTTGCGTTGAACGCAATTTAAGAATTGAAGTAATGATGTGTTTTATCATCATTTGAAACATAAAATTTATTTTAATTTTCAACCATAAATCAATTATGTTGCTCAAAGAAAAGAAATATTTAAATACACTTGGAATAAGTTGCCCAAAGTCTGGAAATTCGATATATTTTACTAAATAAAAATATTAACAAGTCATAGTTAACTCTTTAAATTCTCTTGATACTGGTTATTAAGGCAATACAGATTACTTCATATAGCTTTTTAAATAACAAAAATTGCTTCAAATAAATCCATTCAGGTTCTCTTGAGAACCTAATTCTATTCATATACAAGCTTAAATTTAAACAAGCATGTGCCCATTTTGTCTTAGCTTGTAGCTTGAATGAACTTTGCTGCAAAAGACCATAAATTAAATTCAATTATATTGGAGGCAAAAAGTTGAAAGGCATGCCAGTATGATTTCTTTTAGAAGTCAACGATGTGTTTATGAAATATAAAAAATCAATCAAAAGAGAGTGCAAGGAGCTTTCACAGGCTGTTTAATTGATTGCTTTGCAAAGATGTGGCAGACACATCCATCAAGTCGGTGGCAAGAGGAAATGAATTTCAAGTTTTTAAACGTCCCCATAAATCCAGAATAATCAACTCATTTTCATGTCCACACGATTGTGTGATTAACTTAACTCATAATTGCACAATTAAGTGAGCTTAATACATTTACAGCTTAATGAGATAAGTGACAGAACAGGAAAAAGCGGAATAAAAACCTCAGCATCAGATTTGTAGCTTTTAAGGCATCATTATACCATTATCTTTGGGCTAGCAGCGGCAGGCGTTTCTTATCCCGACTTTAAAATTTATTTTTTTTAAGCAAAGCTCCCCTCCAGCTGCTGCACTTTTCTTCCTTTTAAAGTAAAACATGCACATTATTATTCCTGGGACCGGGAAGCGCCCAGGAAAAGCGGATAAAAATGTGTATTCGGAAACAAATGTGGATGTGGCTGCGGATGCGCTTGGTGTGTAAGAGTAAAGCCGGCAGCATATGATATAGAATAAGTTGACAAAATATATATGTATAAACAAGCATGACAAAAACATACTTTGGTACTAAATCCACCTTGCAAATACTTGGCACACAACAACGCGGAAGGACTGGCTGGATATCTGAGAGGACATGGGAACTGATCAGACGGAGAAACGTTCTTAAGCCCCAGGCGGATCAGCTCGCACGAAATCATGCCGAATATCGGGCGTTGTGCAGAGCTGTGAAACGCTCCGCCAGAGACGATAAGAGAGCACTCCTGGATAGATTTGCGGATAACGCGGAACGAGCTGCAGGGCAGAACAACATGCGCTCGCTATACCAGCAGATTGCACGGATCACCGGAAGACTCAACAAACAGTCCCACCCCATCAGAGATCTGACAGGAAACCTCATATCCAATGATGACGCACAACTTCGGAGATGGCGACAACATTTCATGGAAATCAGCCACACCACAACAGCAACTGTGACTCCAGATTTCCGAAGTATTGTTCCACCAAGCGGGAGTATTATTAGGATACCACCCTCGCCTCCATCTATAAGAGAAATCGTGAATGCAATTAAGAAGCTGAAGAGTAACAGGGCAGCTGGAGAAGACAACATACCAGCTGAACTCCTACAAGTTGATGCCCAGTTAATAGCTGAAACATTGCACCCGCACTTCTCCCGCATATGGAGAACCGAGACAGTACCAGACTCCTGGAAGAACGGAATCATTGTTAAGCTTGCCAAGAAAGGGGACCTTAGTGACTGCAAAAATTGGAGAGGAATCACACTTCTTAACACCAGCTACAAAGTACTGGCCACTCTACTGAACGAGCGCCTTCAAGAAAAGATCGAACCTACAATCCGCGATGAACAGGCAGGTTTCAGACCACACAGGTGCTGCGTAGACCAGGCAAACACACTACGCATAATCACGGAACAAGCTGTGGAATGGAGAGCCCCGCTTTACCTACTGTTCATAGATTTCAAGAAGGCTTTCGACTCAGTAGACAGAACAGCAATATGGAGCGCTCTTGTAAGGAAAGGAGTACCAATCAATGTCATAAGCATCATCAAGTCGATGTATGACAATGCCAACTTGGCGGTACTGCACAACGGGAAAACAAGTGCACCTTTCCAGACGAATACTGGAATTCGGCAAGGATGCCCATTGTCCCCGCTACTCTTCAACATCGTGGTTGACGAGTTAATGGAAGAAGTGTGCAAAACCAAGCGTGGAATCACGTGGAGCCTCACCAGACACCTTGAGGACTTGGATTACGCAGACGACATCGTTCTGATCTCCCACAGGCTCTGTGACATCCAAAGTAAAACGGATGACCTTGCCAGACTAGCAAGCAAAGTCGGACTGGAAATAAACATAGCCAAGACCAAGGCAATGCGTCTCAACCACTCCAACCAAGGCAACATTACCATCTACGGGAATGCAATAGATTTCGTCAATAGCTTCCCATACCTTGGCACCATCATATCCAACAATGGCGGCGTGGATGACGACGTCACAAACCGACTTGCCAAAGCCCGTGCAGCATTTGGGAGACTCTACCGCATTTGGAGCAACAAACAAGTAAGCAGACGAACAAAGCTCCGGATATACAATACGTGCGTGAAGTCCATTCTGCTATATGGTAGTGAGACATGGCTCATCACCAAAAAAATAACACAGAGGCTGCAAGTGTTTAGCAATAAATGCTTAAGAATTATATGTGGGATATTCTGGCCAAACAGAATATCCAACGCAGAGCTCTCTCGTGTTACAGGTGAGCCCCCTATACACCTTCAAATAAAGAAGAAAAAATGGACGTGGATAGGGCACGCGCTCAGAAGAAACCAAAGCAGCGTTGTCAGGATGGCACTGGACTGGAATCCCCAAGGCAGCAGACGGGTCGGAAGACCAAAGGCGACCTGGAGAAGAACCATACTCCAAGAACTGGCCCAGTCGGACACAAGTTGGGACAGAGCTAAACAGACGGCACTAAATAGGGTTCGATGGAAGGCTCTCGTTGAGGCCCTAAGTTCCCAAGTGGAATAACAAGGAAAAAAAAAAAAAAAAAAAAAAAAAAAAATCCACCTTGCTATAAGTGAGAGAAATGTTTTATTGAAAGTCAATCCGAGACAAAGCGAGAGCTCCAAAGCAATTTAAAAAATTGAAATTCTTTTGTTTGTAACTCACTAATTGGGTCATAAATAATTGATATGGCACACGAAATCAAACGAATTGAGAAATAAACGTAATATAGACTTGACTTAAAGCCATCAGAATTTCATATGCTCAGACTAAAATCGAAAAAGCTAGACGATATTTTAAAGTTCTTTTGGTTCCTTCAAAGAAAATGTAAGCCGACTTAAGGTCCTTTCACAAGCGCAGAGATATTTGCAAATATTTTATCTACCTTTTCCGTTAGTAATTTTTTCATTTGCCCAAGTCAACAGAGCATAACCCCACAGCACAAGTTCCAGTGAACCTTTCAGCACAAGCTTAGCCTTTTATTTAAAAAAGTTAGCCAGTGAGCCAAGTGAGTTTTCTTTAGTTTGACCAGAAAAACCCTTTGCGGTGGCCTTAAAACTGATATGTTACTTTTCCAAGTAGGATGAAAAAAAAAATAAACAGAAGTAAAACTCAACCAAAGTTTGACAAGCCAGGGTAAAGACATGCACAACCCACAACGAAGGATGGGTCAACATAAATCATTTTTATGTGGAATAGAAAGATTTCAAAGATACTGAAAATGGTACATACAATACATTATCATAAGATGTATATGGTTTTATATTTGGTATACAATGCTTAAGGTAGCTGCGAAAAATAATGTAAATTTATTCACAATTTTGTATAATTTTATCATAAAATTAGTCCAATTTTTTTAAATAAGATGCGAACGATTTTTCAATGCAACTTCGGAACAGCTCTATCACAGATTAAAGTTTAAAAAATATTTTTAAAAATCGAATGTTTGTATTGTAGAATACAAAGTCTAAATCAGGATTCTCATCATATATATATATTTTTTTTAACAATTAATTGGCTTTTTGTAAATTCTGGTCAGTTTCACACCACTCTAACATCAAACAGCTTGAGCAACATAAAATAAAGCATCTGTCAACCAGCAACACGCTCTTTACTTGAACACCTTTAAAAAAGGAGGAAAGTACCAATTCCAATGCTTTCTTTCTCTTCTGAAACTTCTGCAACTCCTTATACGTTCATATTTACTGCTTAGCTGACATTTTAACTCAGCTAATGCAGAGTTCTAAAGTGCTAAAAATTAAAAAGAAAAAAGAGTTTGCGAAGTCGGAGAGCTGGCAGCGTGTTGGTTGCCTTGAAACTGATAAAAGTTTTCTGCTGTACTCTTGAAACAGATGTGTAGTCCTGGGTGTGTCATGCTAGTTGAGGAATTTTAAGAGAGCACAACTTGAAGAAGTTTTAGATTGTTGGGTCGCTGTTGTTGACTGGCAGCTTTTGTTGCTTCACCTGCTGTGTAACTAGGCAAAAATAATTTATGGACATAAAATGCGATTCCTGCCTACGGTCCTTCTTAATTTCCGGCTTCAAATTCTCATTTACCTTCTGTATTATTTATTTTCACTTCCATCTTTGCTTTCGCTTTTACCTTTTTTTATTGTCGCTAATATCGTGCGGCCAGCGGTCTAAAAACTTTGCTCCCAATCTCAACAAGTGTTGACACCGATGCGAAAACAAAGATGACAGCCTGTACGATGACGACCTTCTTTTGACACTTTTTCAAAACTTTTGGCTAACATGACTGGACATCGTGTATCTTTTGTGGAGTCTGTGTACTTCTTTGTAAAAATAAATGAGCCTTGGCTCAACTGTCCTGTGATTTTCGGCGTTACTTTTAATTTCTTGTCAACAATTACTGCGCTGGAAGCTTTAAAACGGGCTTATCATGGACCGAGACTGTGAATGACTGATTCCTTAATTCAATGAAACAGATTTTACCTGGTCCGTTCTCCAATTTATTATAATGCAATTTACTGCTGATGGTATTTTGCGAATTCTCAGCGGGAGTTCTCCCGAAAAGAACATTTAAATTAATTTGATATTTGATAAATGAAGTCAACCAAATTGCTGTTGGCTTCGCACAGGCCAAACTTAAATAATTTAGTTATTTAACCGACGCTTCCGCTGATGCTGCCGTTGGGAAAAGCGCTGCTCCTTTCCATTTCCATTGTCAACTAAGTATCAAGAGGTCGACATCAAAGGAATTCACTCCACCCAGTGACATGCGAAAATACATTAAAATGTAATATAAAGACCTTTCGAGTTAAGTTAACTACTTTGGATGGCTCATTCGATTCAGACAACCAAGGCCATGACCCGCTCTCTTATCTCCTATTGTACTGGAACTCAATGCCAAGCCGAAGGTAGAAGAAAGCAAACAAAGCCACAATCATAATGGCGAACTCTAAATGCAACAATTAATTGTGTCTGGTCAGATGTGTCCAAATTCTTGACAGAGTTGGCACTCTTACCCCCACTCTTACTGATAAATCGTGCGACAGACAAAATGTGTTGGCTGTCCGGCCATTAGCAAAGGTGTGGCAGCAAACTGCCATTGACAGCAGCTGTTGTTTGTTTTAGAAGTGTCGAAGCAGATTAGCATGCTAACATTTCAAAGTCGTACGAGCTGATTGTGAACTCAGCATGTTTTGAAATCGTGAAAAATAAATACACAACTCTCCGAGTGTAAAAAGTGGAAATAAAAGTTTTCTAAAAGCATCTATCTAGTTAGCTTATTTTTGAGTTGGCAACACTCATGAGAATCGGGATAGTTAAAATTCTATTATTAGGCAAAAGAGAATTCTCAAAACCAAGTCCAAATTTTCATTTGAAAACTTTTTGAGCAAGTTTGGGAACGTTTCCCACCGGAGATTTGTTTTTTTTTTCTGAGAAAACATCGTGAAACTTTCACGTGCTCACCTCTATTCCATATGAGTCGGTGTATGTGATTGTGTGTATGTATGTGTGTGTTTTTTGTATATTCCTTTGTGCTTTTAAGATTTGTTTTGGCTTTCAGTGGTTATTTTTAGGTTTCTAAGTGGTTAACCATTATTGAGGTGGATTTTGTTGTTGTCGAAAGACAACAAAAAATTATTTCCATTGCTGGTTTTGTTGTCATTGCTACATTAGCTAGGTTGCCATTTTAATTGCAACACATTTACCTGAGTTCGCACAACACTGCGTATGAGTCATGTGGGTTATGTCAAACAAAAGATTATGGTTGCTATTCTGGGATTTGGTTTATGAAACACATTCAGAAGGTTCAAAGGGAAGCTTATCTTTCTACATCATGATTGGGCAATCAAGCCAGCTGAAATTTGTGGTTCCCGAAAATTTAAGAATCTCTCGAACACAGCTGTCAAATGATATGATGTTTTCCGAGTAAACGATCTGCTCCTGCTCCGTCTGTCTAACGCGATGAGACTCCAAAGCAATTTGTGTCGTTTCCTATTTCCAATTATAAAATTGAATGACCCGACACTTATATGGTGAAACTTAAGACTTGTAAAAGCAAAGTGCTGAATTTCCATTGTAGTTAGCAACTTCAAACGAAAAAAAAATTCAAGGCTTTGGCTAACATGTCTAGAAGCTCAATAGTATCAAATCATGAAAATCAACATTCTAAAATAAAAACGAAAGTTTAAATGTCGACTGAAATGCCAACAGCAAATTGTATGAATTAATTATGGCAACCATATGGAGTCACAAGCGGAACCTCCTGTGGTTGCTCCTAGCTGCAGTTTTCTGGCTCAATGTCAACCATGCTAGAATAATTAACGTCCCCATTGAAAACGAACTATTTCGCGTTCCGTTGCAAAGGTTTCCCTCAGCTCGTCAACGCTTCCAGCAATTTGGTATACGACTGAACCGTTTGCGACTCAAATACAGTTCCAGTGGCGTGGGCAATGAACCATTAAGCAATTACCTTGATGCCCAATATTTCGGACCCATAACGATTGGCACACCCCCGCAAACATTCAAAGTCATTTTTGATACAGGCTCTGCCAATTTGTGGGTGCCCTCGGCCACTTGCTCTCCGAAAATGCTTGCATGCATAATACACAACCGCTTCAATGCAAAAAAGTCGAGAAGTTATCATCCGAACGGTAAAGCCTTTGTTATACACTACGGTTCGGGCAGCCTGTCGGGTTACTTGTCACAGGATACCATAAGGGTGGCCGGCCTGGAGGTAAGAGAGCAAACATTTGCAGAGGCCACTCAGCTGCCGGGACCCATTTTCCTGGCGGCCAAATTTGATGGCATCTTTGGCCTGGGCTATCGAAGCATCTCCATACAGCAAGTGAAACCGCCCTTTTATGCCATGATGGAGCAGCGGTTATTAAGGCGCCCTGTTTTCTCGGTATATCTGAGACGAAATGGAAATTCTAGAGATGGTGGAGCCATTATCTTTGGTGGCTCGGACTCGCGCTACTACAAGGGGAATTTGACTTATGTTCCGGTCTCTCATCGTACCTACTGGCAGGTTAAATTGGAGGCTGCACGCATTCACAATTTGCAGCTTTGTCAAAATGGCTGCGAGGTAATTGTTGATACAGGAACTTCATTTCTGGCCTTGCCATACGACCAGGCCGTACTGATAAACGAGTCCATCGGCGGCACTCCCACTGATTATGGGCAATATATGATACCCTGCCATTTGGTACCCAAGCTGCCGACGATGACTTTTCGCCTGGGCGGTCGAACATTTCACCTGGAGGGCAGAGATTATATATTCACCGATATGTTTTCGGACAAAACAGTTTGTGCCTCCGCTTTCATAGCCGTCGATCTGCCTTCCCCAATGGGTCCACTGTGGATACTGGGCGATGTGTTTCTCGGAAAATATTACACTGAATTCGACATGGCCAATCATCGAATTGGTTTTGCAGATGCCAAGTAAGTGGAAGAAAGAAGGGAGGCACCCAACAAGTTGCTAAATTTTTTGGACTGTTTGAATTGAAAAGGCTTGAACGCATTGGCTGGCTTCTGTCTTCTGTTTGTCAAGGAAAGTAGAACCTATCTCTTCTATTTTTGCAATATTTCATTTAAAAATAACTTGTAGAATTTACAATTTCAACATTTCATGACTTCAAAGTGTAATTTTTTTTTATATTGAAAAAGTGTTTTTTATTCAATAAAAAAAGAAATAAAATAAAAAGAGTCTTTCATGCCCTGCGGTTAAGTATTTTTCTTTTCTTTTTTTTTTTGCATCTAATTTTAGATCCAGGCAAAATTCGCCATCTGCGCAGTAGAAGGTAATTGGAGAAAAATTGCAAAAGGTGGAGGGCTCTCACAAGAAAATCAAAACAAACCCGTATTATTAGTATTTTTATTAAATCGAGGTTAGGCTGGCTTACTCTTACTCCCGCCTTATTGGCTTGCGTGGACAAAGTTTGCCAACTGAAAAGACAGAAATCACAGCAACCGCCATAACAGTAGCTGAAAAGGAAACGAAAGTTACCGAAACGGAAGTTAATCAAAATTTTCCGGCAATATAGCAAGATGTCGCATGTGCTGAATCTTAACAAATCTAACGAAATAATTGATTATCCTAAAAAAACAGAAAAGGAAAAACCATGGTTAAATCAAGCCGGAAGCTACGGAGACGACGCTGTGCTCAGAATTGAACTACCAGTTGGAATGAATTTGTAAATATCTTCTGGTCATCTACGAATTTACAACTCAAGATATTTAAATAAATAGACTTAAGTTTACGACTGTCTTAGGAATAAAACGGCCCACACTCTTGCTTTGTTTGTTTTTGTTTAGATTTAATGCAACCCAACAAGATAATCCCTTTAGTGGGATACCCTTTTTACGAGCATACAAAAAGAACAAAAAAGAACCATTGCCTATAATCTATTTTCCCAAAAATCATCCCACATACTTTTAATCAAATATTTCGACAAGTGCAAGGAACTTGTGTAGAATTGAATAGGATCTGAGAATGTTGAAACATGAGAATGTGTTTGTATTTTATAAACATTGCCGATTTTTTAAGTACATGTTCGTTTCTTCAGGCATTCTTTGTATATTTTTGTTGACCTTTTCTCCCGCCTACACTCGGTTCCTTCTCTTTATACTTTATCACGAAAACTGAACCGAGCCAATTTTTGTTCCTACGAGCCGAAACTCCCCTATACCTATAAGTACTGACTTTGAGCTGAGGTTTGCTGTCATTATTGTATACTTAAAGTCTTTTTATAATTTTATTTTATTTTGATTTTTCTTTTTTATATTGAAATTTATCCAAAAATAAAGCTGAAAATTAAATTCAGGCGTAGCCGACTTTGAGATACTCTATCTATGTAAGGATAGTATATAGATTGTATAGAGATTTAGTAGTCCTTCAAATTTCCATTAATCAATTCTAGTGAAAACGTCTCTAAGACTATAGGAGATAAGTGATACATAGTAGTCATCTGAATCAACTTAAAAACATTTTCTAAGATTTTTTTACCGATGAGTCAAATTAGAAGAATCTATGAACTGCTCTATGCACCTAATACTTTAAGAGTCACATAACTAATTATTTTGACCATAATATTTGGATAAAAATGGTACATTAAATCAAAGAAGAGATATCCTATAAAAATATTACATTTTTTCCAAATACCTATTCCCCATTAATGTGTGATATAGCAATAAGCCGGACCTTTCTAGCTCGAAAGACGGATGGACATGGCTAGATCAATTTCCTTAGTCATCTGGATCGCTCTTTAGTTATTTTTGCTTACACTCCAACATCTCCTGCTCTATATTATAAATATATTCACAAACTTAATATACCCCTTGGACTTAAAGGTACAGGATAAAAAACGTATCGAAATTGTAGGGAACGTGAAATGTGAAAATGTTCCGAAAAATTAAATAAAGGCAAGGAAAAATATCAGACCACGTAAAAAAAGAGTATGTATGCAAAAGATACTTGAAACCGTACAAAAAAAAATAATAAGCACAGATTCCTAAATATGAATACCATAAAGTCTACCTTCTCTGAATCAACTCTCCCACAAAAGAGATAGAATTTCGTTATATTTTTTCGGTGTTTTCTTTTTTTACGGCTTATTACGTACTTTACTTAATAATTGCACATTACAAGGATCCCATTTAGTCTGTTGAAAAAACATTTATTTTCACGTTGAGGCAGAAGGTTATCTACTAGTTTCATGACTTGTTTACACACAAAAAAAAACTGTAGAAGTGACCTTTTTTTCATGAAAACAAACACGTTTCCTCTACCTTCACTAAATCATAAATATTTTTTCGTTCGTAGTTTAAAAAAGATAGTTTGTTAAAAAAAAAAAATAACATAAGTGGCCTAAAAGTTACCACATGTTCATTTTATGAAGCATTAGTAAGTTAAAGGAGGGCTTAGAAAATGGTTACAGGCAGTAAGTTTTTCTTAGATTTTTTTTTTGTATTCTTCCATAGAAATCACTTTCATATGCGATTATTCAGGCTACTTATGTGATTATGTTGTCCATAATCTCTTTTTGAGAGCCTTAAAGTTCAAAGGCTAAATATTTTAAAGCCTGGAACATAGAACAATTTTACAACCTTCTCTACATAAACATGTTCTTTTACTAGGGAATCAGATTATGTTTTAATGTAATGACTGCAATTTTTTTTATTTCAAGTTTCAGATAGTAAACCGCATTGATTTTCCAATAAAAACTCAAATATTATGGATTTAATATGAAGTTAAAACCAGGAAATAAGCAAAATCTGTAATAAACATAAAATTTGAACATAAACATTGAGCTCTTGATCGACTTTCTGATGGACCCATTTACCCTTATCCAAGGTACGCTTAAATCTGTTTTTCGAAATATTTAAACCCTCGAGTCACTCAGTGTTTGTTTAATGTCGTTAAAGTGGATAAGCCTTTGACTGACAGGCCACCATCCACGCTTTCACAGTGGCTTTAATTTGCCTGCAATCATCCTACTTGTCCATGGTAAGCTCTGTCTTTTGAGGCAGCTACAAATATGCGTTAAAGCCCAATGACAACTGTGGTGGTATTTTGAATGTGTTAAATTCACAAGGATTTGGGATTGAACAGCTGTAGAAAATTTCATCATATCAAGTGGAGCGAGAAGAAGAGAATGAAATATACAAAACGGTACAGCAACATAGAAAATGCCACCAAACCGACAGTGCCATCAATTTTGGATTCTCTATTTCATTGTGTATTCCGTGAATCTCTTTTTTAAATCCTTTTGCAGTGAAGTGAATCTATATTCATTGTGTTTTTCGGTTAAGAGAAGGTAAGCTTGCAAAATTTAGGTCTATCAGAAGGTCCTTGTTTTTCTTCCCCTGAAGCTTTCCAAATAAGTATATCCCGATTAAAAATAATTAAAATAATAACTGGAAAGAATATTTATACAGTTTTATTATATTATTTTACATAAAAAAAAGAAAAAACAGTCAAAAAAAGAACATGCTATTTTCGGCGCTCAAAGACAATCTTCCAAAGTATTTGCTCTTATTGTTTGGCTCTGTTTTTTATTCGCAATCGAGTTTAATTCACATTGAAGTTAAAGTAATTTTTAGCTAAAGCACCACTTAAAGAAGTAGACTACCAGAAAGATAGAAACAGAATGTACTTATATATACATGGGTACATATTTATATAAAAAATAAAATGGGCAATAAATAAAAATTGAGTGAAATGGTAAGCACTTTTTCAATCACACTCAATGACAGCTTACAATATTCATTAAAGAGTACTTCAGATCAACAACAAAATCAAAGATGAAAGTCGACTGTGAACTGCAAACTGTCCATTTCGCATCATTGCACTCTTAAGCTGAAGCATTTTCGGATGAAATTATAATAAAAAGGGAAACTTTACCAAACAAACAAAATCCCCTTATTCTCTTTCATATTTTTCCCTATTTCACTGGGAAAACATTAACATTTTAAATAGACCAACCTTTTTCGAGTCTTCAAGCACCTCAAAAAAAAAGTTAAAGATTTAGTAGCTATAGCATGAATCGCTTAGATTTGTGATAATCATCAAAGAATACAACTAAAAGCCAACTCGTTTGCCAGGAAGTGAGACAATGCACAAAACACCATCATTTGCTTGCGAAAATGGCTGAGACACACCCACAGACTTTGCTTGGCAAGTAACACGATAAGCATCACAAAGGCAAAAAGACTGAGTCGTGGCAGGGATATGGGCAAAGGCAGTGGCCGAAGGCAAAGCCAAAGGCAGCTGCTAAAGCTCAGTTAAGGTCCCGGTTCTGACAACCACTTTGAAGCACTTGAAGTGGCATTTTTGTCCGGACCAAGAAATCGGTGGCAGTGGAACCAGACCAGCAGAATTAAATCATTCGATAAGATTATGCATACAGTTCTGTATATATGTACGGACTATGTATAGTGGAAATGTGTTAGCATTAGCTTGTTGTTTTTGGTCATTGTCCGTGGGTTTGGGTCCACACACTTCAACTTTTTGGAGCGACAGACCAGTCAGTGTTTTGAAAAATTTACATACAAATTTATTTGTTGCGGCTCCCTTTTTATTAAATTTTTCGGTTGGTAATCGTTTAGCTCACAATTGCCCAGTCAGCCGACCAATTTAAAGCTGACTAATAGCACTCAAAACTGGGCTAATGAGTCAATAAAGCAATTTGGCTGAGCCAAGCACAAACTCTGGACGGCAAACAATCCAGGCAATTCAGACGAGCCCACTCGTCAGTGGCATTACAGGGCCATGGACCATGAATTTAAGTAGGCTCATAAACTCATACCCATCAGAATTCCTAGCAACCACGGTCACACGTCAGAATAGTCAAATTTGTTTTTTCTTCCGGCAAACAAAGTTAGAGAGGATTGTTTCTGTCAGCTCAGGGCTCTCTATATTAATATCTGGGTGCTACTCTGTCTACATAAAACTAGTTTATGCAGCTTAATTAGTTTAATATATATGCGAGTGCATAGCTTATAATTTATCCAAAAAAACTAAAACCAAATGATCTTTTGGTTTGGTTCAAAATGATTAAAATTTGACTTAATTTTAACGTCTATTTTAATCAGCTCTATTTACTTCCAATTATAAATTTAGCCTGAGCAATGACCATGCTTAGATCTTGCAGATTAACTGTTTCCTACAAAAGTATTAAATATCAATTAGTTAGGTCAAAGAAGATTGATTTCATATAAAAACGCTTAAAGAGGTCTCAAATAACAATTAGAGACCTCTAGAAGTATGAAGTATTTTCGCCAAATTAAGGGCATTGCGCTCACATAACATAAATTCAAGGGTTTCTATCACAAGTTCAAGAAACAATTAGGCTAAGAGCAGAGCCTGAAAATTGTATTGCTCGTGTAACCTGCCAAGCCATAAACTTTGCTTAATATCACTTTTATTTATACCCGGGTAAATATGTGAATCTATGTGAATATTTGTTGCAACACTTGTGAGTGAGTACATCAGCCAGGCCATAATGGCTGGACCATTTATCAAAAATCCTTTTCTGTCTGGTCTAAGTAGCTTCAAACATTAATCTAAGCAGCGGGTAAATACACTACGATACACAATACATTTTAACATAGTAGGCAAGTCCACGACTGGACTTGTTTTTGTTGGATGGCTTCTATTTTTTTGTTTGTCGTATTCAGTGTTTTGTCTTAGTCCTCGATTTCAATGTCAAGCCAAAGTTTCAATTCCAAGGACATGCGTCAGCTTTTCATCTTGAATATGTGCTTCAGAGTTGAGCCTTTTCGCCATGGCGTTTTTGTCCTTAACTTTTATTTATTTATTTTTTTTTTTGTGCTTCGTAAGCCAAGCAAATTATTTTTGCTTAATAAACAAAGTGGTATTATTATTAGAACATTCTTTCTGGAACTAGTTCAGAGCTCATTCTCTCAACTCTAATTCGTTCAAAATCCTTGTGTATTTTATGCCTTACTCATTCTTAGTCGTTTTCGTTTAATCTGCCATCTGCTGAAGTCCCAAATAATGAAATGGAAAGAGATCGAGCTTTTCCCATGCTCGTTGAACAGCTCAAGCTGTCAGCGGCGTCATTTTTTACACACAAACACACGCACTCTAATATATGTAAACAAACACATTACACATACGCCGTGCAGCACAAAACCTCGCACAATTGTTTCAGCTTAAGTGTGTTCGATTTACAGAGCCAGCAAACGTGACAATGTTAACGGTAAATTGAGCGTAAAGCATATTTGCGAAGCGCTCTACGCCACCAGTCAAAAGACAGCCACAAAGACAACAAAAACAACAACAGCGACTAGAGTAAGAGCAATGAAAACAATTTGGAATAACTTTTCTGGCGGCGTGTCAAAACTTTTCATACAGCTCTTTTGGATAACCAAAGCCTTTAAGAGGCTTACTAGTGGCAGGCACGACCCGCACACACTTCCAAACATTGATCAAGGCGAAAGGTTAAAACGTGGCATTACGCATACGCAACGTGTCACGCCTCGAAATCCAAAATAAGTAATTAACCGGCACAATAATGGTAAGCCAAAGAGTTTCCGGTAGCTCTTTTCAACTGTACTATAGTACCTTCTAATTGTCTATGAGTTTCAGAGTTACAAAACATGTGCCTGTGTGTGTTTTGTTGTCTATTCTTATGCCATTCTTTTGTGTATGTCACTTGTTTACCTGGCTTAGTTGCCAAGCCATTTCCCAAGGCAAAATGCTGTATGGTTCATTTTGACTTTGTCATTCTGTGACTCGCATACTAATTAAGGTCCTCGATTTGGCAAATGCTTCTTTAAATGGCTTTTTGAATATGCTCAAAACCGTCAACTTAATCAGAGTCTGCATGAAAAGTGATTTCACTTGGGGTTGTCTCATTATTTCCAATAATTTCGCAAAAGATATGCGTCTGAAGATTTCTCATTGTACAAAATGGTTCAAACTGATATATCCCGTTATGAAGGTAAGAAAAATCTCGACAGGTATTATGTAAAATTATATTTAAATCCATAATAGCATTAATCAGACTTTAAGTAAAATGCTGTTATCATTTTAAAAATTTAGTTCTTTACAAAAGCCCATTCAAACCTTAGAAACTTTTAGCGAATTCAATTTTTGCTTTTTTATTTTTCCCACTCTATTTCCATTCAAAGTGCAGCGCATTTTAATTCTACCATTGGCGATTGGCAATAAGAAGCTTACTTATTTGCATATACATTAAAACTCATGGATCAGGCAAATTGTTTCACTTAAAGCAAACTGGAAATCGGTTTGTGTGCGGTTGTTTGCTTTCCCCCAACAGAAACCAGATTACATGCAATAATCACTCGACATTATAATTCAATAAAAACATGCATTTCCAAGGCCCAATTAGCGGAAATTACAAACTCTGTAGGTTATCGAAGAGATAACTTTGAATTGGGTTTTCTTAGACTGAAACCACTTTTCGAAATTGACAAAAACCACAAATGACAAAGGCAAACACTCAGCCGCTCTAGGCATCCCCAGAAAATATACGTGCAAATCGTTCACACTGCCAGGTTTTGGTTGGTCAGGTTACCAAAGAATAACCACAAGGACACCATATGACTATGTGTGGGACTGCCAAGCTAGCCAAAAAGCCAATTACCCACGCAGACAGGCTGAAATCACAATGGGGAATATGCCGTTTTATGCAGATGACACCGATGAACCTTTTGTTTTTGTACATTTGATAGCCGGCCAGAGAGTAAGTGAATTTGGGTTAAATTAAGACAAGCTCACCTTCAAATAATTCCATCACTTAAAGTGATTTTGATTGTAATTGAAATATAACCGCTTGCAAGTGGACAAATGGGCTGACCGTAGGTGGTGGTTTGAAATTTCAATGACGCTTAAGCCATTCAAACCAGTTGAATCGAATCGAGATGAAGCCATCCTCTTGGTCAGAGTCTATGCAGTGGCATTTTAAATCAACTGTCAGGACAATGATGGGGAAATGGCAGTCTCAATTTGATTTATGCGTAGTGCACTATTGAGCGAGCTTTTGGACCCATAGACAAACCATCCAAACACTGAAGGATGAGCAAGTTGGTTAGAAAATCTTTGATTCACTTCAGAGTCAAACTAAATGTGTGTTTGTGTATGTGTCTTTTACACTTTTTATTCTATGACCATGATAGTTTCTTTCATTTTGTTTTTTTTTTTCATACTTCAGCTCAGCCCGCAGTTCATAAAAGTTGACTCTTGTGCATAGTTTTTCATAGTTTTCCTCTTGGCTCGCACTCTAGATCTTAACTGAGTGCTTTCTTCTTCACGTTACTTCTTTTTTTTTTTCCTATTCCTCTTGTTGTATTTTCAATATCAACTCTCTTGTGGTTTTGACTCCAAGTCTGACGAGTTGCCCTTCGAGTTGAATTTTTCGCTTGCCTGCTTACATAGAATTAAGTTGTGAATGAATTCTACGCAGTTCATATTTGTTCTTTTTGTTTTCATTTTGTTTTTTTTTTCTCTCTTATTTATCATTTCACAGTTTTTCTTACTTTATTTACTACCTATTTTTGTTTGCTGAATTTTCCTGTGACTTTTTATTTCAACTGCGGAAAAGTTGTAAAAGGCAAAATTGTGGATTAAATTTGTTGATTGCTTGAAAGCTTTGTCGATTCTGTTTTTAAACAGTCTAAATTGAATTCCTATATTATCATTATTTTTTTAATTCTGAATTTCTTTATTTGAATTTTATTGCTAAAAATAGAGTAAACAAAAGGCTTTTCCCATCTCTCCTATTTAGTAAATTACATATATTGTAAAAATTTTTCAGAGATTTAAAGCTCTCGTTCTTTGTCAACTGACATCAAATCGATTCTGCTTTTAAGCTTATCGATTGAAATGAGGACTCACTGAACGCATAATAAGTAAATGAAATAATAAAGAGAAAAATGCATTGAATGTGTTTCAAATTCCCAAATAAATCTGCATATAAATCATACATTTCATACTCTGCCAAGCTGGTAAACTTTAAATGGGCGGCTATGGAAAATTAAAACCCCATCGATTTGCCATTCCTCAAAGTTTATTTGTTTAACTGGGCGCCCGCTCGTGAAATACTCTCTACTGGTCTGCGCTTGACTGACTGACTCCATGGTAGACACACACACACACACACACACACACTCACACTGACACACATACAGATGCAGAGATTCTGTGTTGGTAATGCTTCATCTCTGTATATGTTCCATTTTTTACCCTGACCTGCCTTCTTCCATTTCCCAATAAGCAACGTTGCAACTTTTAATTTGGAAAATTTGTTACAAAAACTTTTGTTTTTTTGTTCTTTCTTTTTTTTTACCCTCGCAGCGTTTACTTTCACTTTGCTTTTGTTATTGTTGTTCCTTTCCTTTCGCTGTTTGTTGTTTTCTGCTGGTGTTGCTATTATTGCTCTCGTTGTTGTTTTTATTGCTGTATTCCTCTACGCGTCTTCCACCCGCACATGTGAATGTGCAGAGTCTGTTTATTTTTTAGGCGGAGTGTGCGGAGGACGTTGACTGCTTTCCACCATGTTTTTATTTTGATTCAGAATTGCCAGCTTTTCTTAAAGCTCTGCTCTTTTATAGAACGAAAAGTGACTATTTTAATATTTGCCGTATTAAATATCAAATGAACTATTTTAGGAATTATATTCCGGTCGTTTTGCCTTTTACAAAATGGCACGAGGCAATCAAGGCGACTGGAATTCTTGTGGGATCCCAAAATCATTAGTAGCCTGGCAGATTCTAAATTGACCAGTTGAACATAATAAATGATAAAATTGTACCCATACATGAAGTAGCAATCGCCTGAAGATATCAACTGCTGGCATATCTGGACCAACCCACTTCGTAGACTCACTGAAGCATACACGAACCCATGAATGATATGAAAAGGATGTTAAAAAACTAAATGTGTATGCCAAATGGCTGAGGCCAAGAGATCCTCTGAGAATTGGATACACAAAATGGTACCCACTTTTTGTATATGTATTTAGAAAAAGGATATTTTGAATGAAAAAAAGAAGGCATTCCAATAGATTCTGGACATTACACAAGCATTTGAATAAATAACTTTTTAACTTGTTCATTTATAAGAGAAAATAGGGCTTCGTTTTCCAAATGTTTCTTTATATTTTTATTGTATTATTTAAATCAGAAAAAATAATGATTTTTCGTAATGGTTAAGTCTTCATATTAGTTCCTAAAACCAAAAAGAGTATTTGTAGAATTTATTATTTTCTATTTATTTCGATGCTTTTTTTTTGTCTTCTCTAATTGGTATCTATTTCAATGTTTTATTTATTTTTACTCAATTAAAATTTGGCATTTTCAATCAAGGCTGGCATTCATTTCTAGTATGAAATTTATGTGTCCAATACATTTCTCTGAATTTCTTGGAAACTGATACATTTATTAAATTTTTATTTTAGATGCCTTTTATTTTTATACTCTTTGATTTTCTTATATTTTTTAGTTCATAAAATTAAGTTTACCAAGTAAGATCCACACTTTATTAATCTTCTCTCGACAATTTGATTTGTAAATTGTGTGATAACTTGACTTGGTGAAATATATTTTAGGCTTTTGATTTTTATATTGTGGATTTTATGCTAAAACACAGAAAATAAGAAACTGACGCGCCTCTCTAACGATGGCTCATTTACTTTTCTGTCAGAAGCAGCTGCCACCATAACAAAAAAAAAACGGAAAAGAAAAAGAATGACTATCTCTTTGTGTGTGATTCCTCATTCAATTTTTCTCAAGTGTAAAATATTTGAGATAATCAGAAGGCGGTTGCACACAATGATGTGTATAAGCCGAATAAGCTTAAAAATAAAATAGAAAAAATAAACCGTTCAAAAATTATTGCCAGCAATTTCCGGTTAAGTACTCAAAATTCGTCTAACTGATACTACCCCACATAACAGACAATCAAACAGATTATTTGCTAGAGTGAAAGATTTGAGAGCACACTGTCAGGTCTTAACTCTCACAAATTGAATTGTTCATCAGGATATATTAAATGCACCTGAGGCGTTCATATATTTGCTGAGAATCATTGAGAAAATTATAGCAAAGGCCTTAACAAAAATTTAATACTCTTTTTCAAATATTTAAAGAAAAAAGTATATTTAAAGTGAAGAAGAGAAATCTACTGAACTTGATTATTTTATCATAAAGTCTAATATGATTTACTTGGCTAAGACCTAAATTTGTTAAATTTTCGGAAATGTTTTCTTCAATATTCACACAGATACAAAATCGTTGGCTTTGATAATAAAAATATTAAAAACAAAAAAATTTATTATGTGGCCTAAGCCGTCATAAATTTACTTTGGCTTGTAAACAAAATGCTTTGAGCATAAATCTTTGGCATAAGCTTTTCAAAACGAAATAAATAAAAAAACAAACACACGTGCACACACACACACATATACATACTTACACGTACACATTCACATATGTTTTTAAAATGGTAAAGCAAGCTCGGCAATATTTGTCTTCACCAAGTAATTTATTTAAAATGATCTGGCAAAGCTAAATTTGTCATTTCAAGCTAAAAATATAGGCAAAAGATATAGAATTTAAACACTTGAAATTGAATTTTAATAATGCCTACGAAACGGGACAAAGCGAAATAAATGAAACATTTGATGAGACTTGAATACGCAAGCAAAGCCAATTCTAATTAGGCCTGGATTTTTATTTTGCGAGACAGTTATTGGATATCTGCTTAAAGCTTTAATCTATGCCAAGAGGAAAGTCGGAAAGACTTTATTTTGAATTTAGCAAAATCACTTATATTTGAATATATATTAAATTTTATATGGCTGTCATCTTAAATGTAAATCACTTAAGAAATTTAAACAAAATTTCAAATTCCCTAACCAAATTGTGTGGCTTACCCAACAATCAATAAGAGAGAGAAATATAAAAATAAAAAAGAGAGAGAAAGAGAGAGGGAGAGGTCAATTTGGTATGAGTCTCTTGGGGTTCTGATTTTATGAAAGCTGGCAACAGCTTTTGTCTGTATTCATTTGAAGTTGTTATTGTCTTTAAGGGTAGCGATTTTTTTTGTTGAATCCTTTTGAGTAAGTAAATGCAATCATTTCATATAATCAAAGTCAAGTTAGTTAAGTTTCTTTCTCTTATTTCATAGCAAAGTAAGTATACGCAGTGTGACTGCTATATTGTTCTGCTATCGTAAGAATCAACCACATCATACAAATATTAGTGTTTACTTCCTCATACACATAATGTGTATATTACATTTTTAATAAACCGAGCATGTAAAGCAGTTAGGGCAGACGAGTAGAAAGTGCAGAATGCGAAGCGTTCAGAGTTTGTTGCCGATACACATAATTTATAATGTACATGAACATGTGCCAGTGTAACCTCCAGACTGTTTTGGTTATGATGAGGCAGCAATGCATAAATGCAAGCCCAGTAAATGGTAGCTTAAAGCTGCTAGCTCATAGTTGGTAATTGTTATCAGCCAGCTGGCCAGAAGCGTACAGCAAATTGACTTTATTCTCCGCACTGCCAACTGGCAATGCATTATAAAGTTCAGTATACTCAATTTTCAGCCTCACTCACACACAGCCAAAGCCAAGCAAATCAGCCAGTTGCCCTTTTAAGGAAGAAAGAGTTTGCAGCAAAACTAACCGATTCTGAATGTGTAAGTGAGTGGAAAAGTTTCATTTGTATTATGGTAGATAATTATATATAACGCTAGAATATAGGGTAAACAAATTGATCAGCATTGTTTTTAAAATAAGCAATATAATTTTACATACGATGGCCAGTCAAGATAGATGAGCCTGAAGCGGTATAAACTTGATTACATCGACTAATAACAAAATCAAGTCTAACAAAGAAGAAATATTCTTATATGTAAGCCAGAGACTTGTATTAGTAATCAGTAATCGATGGAGCAATTAATTTAATCATAGCCAAAGTGTATTTTTTTCGGATTTCAGTATTTCCTTCGACATATAAAATTAATTTTCGAAGAGTTTTTCGACTTGGGCCACCTTGTGATTTAAATTCATTTGGTCAACTTAGCAGTAAGCCAAAAAAAATTCTTAAATTTCATAAATTGTATGGGCGTGACTTTTGTCGTTTTCATGCTCTCATCAGACATGAAAATAAGAAGCAGACCGAAATAAAAATTGGCATCTCAGACATGTGCATAATTCAATATTTATTCACGATTTTTTTGGAACCAATTTCTGTCACGGAGAACTTAAAAAACTTAAAGAGCTATATAAAGTCTTTCTACTCATCTGAAGCCACTTACCCAACCTTTGCCTTATTGCAATTTACAAAGTATCAAAATTAAAATTTAAATTTAAATTCAGAATGAAATAAAATAAATTTAAAGCAACTTGTGCCTGTGCTGGAAACATAAATTGTTGGAAGGAGTAGTTGGCAATATGAAGTGATTGTGTTAGCTGCATTTTCTTTGTTTCACAACTCATGCAATATTTATTAAGTTACAGCAAACAAACAAAATGCCAGAAACGTCTGCGGAAAGAAAAAGTCAAATGAATTGGTCAAGAATACAAAATGAATTCTAGACAAACTGACCTTTCATTCTTAAATTGTGCATGAATGCAAGAATTCTTGGACTGTTCAGAAGTAGAAAGTGAACTTTGAAATGAAAACAACTGAAAATATAATTTTATAATTTCAAAAATAAATAAATAAGTAACCCAAAGTCTGACTGAAAACGTGCCATGGTTTTAATTTCATTTTTAAAATATCTATGACATTTTCTATAGTGGATTATGCATTTTCGGCATGTCGTCAAAATTAGAAAAAGCTACCAAACTTTGCTTAAATAATTTATTTATTTATTTGAGTTCACAAAACTCAACGAATAAACCAAACAAGTAAAGAAAGTCTGTAATTATAAATCGCGCATATGAAATATAATTTATTTTTATTTAAGAATGATACCCTGTTCATAAAGGTAAAGGGTATACAACGTTTGTGCAAACATAGAGAAGGGGATGTCGTAGACCCCACAAAAGTTACCCACAATATGATCAAGGTGACTAGAGAAATCGATATAGCCATGTTCGTCCGTCTGCCCATCCCTCCGTGTCAACACCTAGATCTTGGAGACTATAAGAGCTAGGAGAACCGAACTTGGGATTCGGACTCCTTACGTGTCTACGCTGGTCTAGTTTTTTCCCCTCGCCCTTTCTCCCACCCCTTCACTTTTTCAAAGCCTTGTAATTCCTACAGCTTTAGTTGCTTTTAAGAAGTTGTTAGAAATCTAAAAATCTTTCGATTGATATCAAACTTGACTAAAATCGGATCATATTTACACGAGATATAAAAAAAAACTAATTTTCAGAGTCAATATTTTAATTCCCCTTGTCTAACTGGCAATCGGTCGAATGAACAGTCCGATAGATGGCGTGCTTGCCTTAAAATGAACAATGTGTTATTGGATTCCAAGGAATTTTAAGACCAGAAGTTTTATATGAATGTATCCGATCAGGGTTACCCCCCAACTAGGGTTACCAACTTTTCTTTTGAATTCCGTCTACTATATTAAGGGTATCCCAAACCCGAGTTGAACGATCGACTTCATTATTTAAGATTTTTAATTTAAATTGCTTTTGAAAAATTTAAATAATTATCAATTAAATTAATGTTGTGTAATTTAAACATGAAACCCCACAAATTTCAAACAAACACCCTTTTGCCTTGAATTTAAGCCTTTATCAAGTGCCAACCACTAAAGGCTTCCCAATTGTATTCTCATGTGTGTGAGTTAAATTTTTGTTCATGATTGTGCTTCTATTTTTTACTGTATACGTCTAGTTTGTTGGCCATAAATTTCCATTATCAAGCTGAAAGTTTTTTTGGCCGTTGCGTCTGGACCTTTTGCGCACGTTTCACATTTGCACTTTTATCACAATTTACTTTCTTATTGTCTGACTCTTTATATAATTAGGTGTCATTGTCGCAAGATACACAGGCCAAAACTCAAATATACACATAAATTACTAACTCACTCTTACGAAATAGGGAAAATTTGAACATTTTTGTTGCTCCCAACGCTTAGGTCCCCCGAACAAAAACAAACAGCTCTAAAAATAAAACATAACACTCAAATATCACTACCGCTTATTGGCTCATGGAATTGACACAGTTTCTGTTTGTCTATATATATGTGGATTGGAAATGCAAATCCTTTGAGTGGGCGTGTCACAATTATAGCACCAATGCAGACGAGTAGAGAAAACCCTTTTTTTTTTTTGAGGAGAACTGAACAAAAAGAGTTGGGCCCATTTTTGAAATTAGCCTGGGGAAAACACTCATAAAAAAAAACAGCGCCAAGACAAACAGAATAAAAGTGACAAAAAAAAAAACACAGTAAAACAGACAAGAGAAAGCGGTTTAAGTGGTTTGCGTGGTTCGCAGACATTTCCAAATACACTCTGAATTGGTGTATATTCATTTGGCATTTCTGTGAGTCGGTTTTTCAGGGTGCGGCTGCATATTGTGAAAAACTTCTATCAAGGCATTGGTGTATCCTTTAACCATTGAAATGTCGAACAGCCACATTTATGGGTGGGCTTGTTTGCTTGAAGGTGTCACGTTTTACGAACGGTGATATTGCGGGCTCCCAGTCAAAGCAACTTTTATGACAACTGATATGCGAGAACCTGAAATTGTTAGGTTGGATCAACTGATAAATGTAGACTCTTTTTCAGGCTTACCAAGGCAAAGGAGGTAAACCTAAGCCAATGGAATTTGGAATTTTGTGTGGGTTTGAGGAAGTCAGTAGAATATCTCTATGTCGATATTTCTCTTTTATTTTGTGAGTCTCTTTTGACAATTTAAAAAGTCAATTAAGACATCTCAAAGGTATGCTACTTTCGATTGCTTCAAAAAGTGTACAGTCGTACTGGGAAATCTGTAAACAAAATAACTCCAAAGATGTAGGGAAACTTTGATATTTTAGTTTGAAAATCTTGCATAGAAATGACTTCATTTTGAATAAAAGGAGAACCCTGCTCTGGCTATGAGTTTTTATTCGCTTCTAGCCAAGGCTCATTCAAAGGGCACATGTAAATTTTTGTTTATTCATGATGGTGATTTCTTTCATAATCGAATGTTTACCTTAGATCAAAGATTTCCATACGCTATATTTATTTTCAAATGGAAATTAAATCGTAAAATTCAATTGTTATTGTTTACACACTTACTTACCAAAACACACATAAAATGCGCAAGGAATGGACAATGCCAATTAAATTTCATCTGTATCGGTGGCGTATACGTAATTTTTATTATTTATTGAATGCACATCAGCCGTGCTTGCCATGTCCAATTGTATAAATGTCTGCATAGCTTCCTTTCCTGGTAATTTTTGTTGCGGTTTTTTTTTCATGGTTTAAAGCCGACAAAATTAAATTATTTTATTTTTATTGTATATCGATTGCAAACGGATACCAAAATATTCCCGACGGCAATATATGTGTCGTGTCGTTTTTTTTTTTTTTTTTTTTGACCCATGAGATACACATTGAATTTTTAGTAGCATACAATAGAATCATATCCTACGCACAACGCAACTAAAGTGAATCCAATATGAGTCTTCGTATTGATAACTTTTTTGCCATTTTATTTGATTATGAAATCTATTCTTGTCTCTTGGTTAATACTCTTCAAGTATTTCAATTAATGTGATGAAAAAACAAAATATTAATTTTGCAAAGTGAAATAATTTGAAGTCTTTTTTTATATAACCTGGCAAATAAGGCAAGCCTGAAGTCTTAAAATTTTTTCACGAGAATTTTAAGGGTTTCCCAGAACTAAAATTAATTTTTGGTAGAGTTTTATGATTTCCGTATCCACACTGGATTAAATTAAGAGAATCTTGTAGTCAAGTTTTTACTAGCTTTTTGAATTTAAAGTTTTTCTGCCTTTGCCTTTTCGCTAGAACAACAAAAGCCATAGTAAAAGCATCGGAGCAGCCGTTACCACTCCCCACTTGCCCATTCTTATCATTATTTTGTTAGCTGGTTTGACTTTTGCTTCTCCGTTGCTATTGCCCCAAACGCAGCTAGCATTTTGCGGTTGTTGGATTTCAAAATGCCATTTCGAAGTGTGCGTGGGTATCTGAAGTGAAATATGTGTGCGTATGTGTATGAGGGAGTGTGTGCGGCATCTTTGGCCATTTGCACACTCTCTGTGATGTTGATGTTGATAATGATGATGACCGTACACTTGGCCAAATCGATTTAAATTGCAAAGTTGTGGACTGACACCACAACTGCAAAAAAAAATACAAAATAAAAGTCCTAAGGACTCAGCCTTGCTGCTTCCTTCGATGATGAAAACTTCTTGTCAAATTGGCCGCTAAAATGGTTGGCAAATATCTAACCAAGGTGTGAGTGTTGTGTGTGTGGGACTAATGAGACAACTATGTGTCATTGACTTGGCTTGGTGGGTTAATTACACGGCAAACAACGGCAAGGTTATCCGGTTGTCCCCTGTGCCATGGCAAGCGAAATATTCCCCGAGATCTCATTAACGCTTCATTTGTGACGCAATCTGGGCCCAGAAGTAAGCACATGTACAGACATGTAAAAACATGATGAAACACGCACAGATTGTGCCTGTAAATGTGCTAAATTTTTGTTTTGGAAGTCACAACTTCTGCCTCCTCCCCATTGATTGTTCTAAAGTTTGTTTGGCTGGCTTGCCTTTTCGTATTTATCTTGTAAGCTTGAATATTTACAGGCATTCTGGCTATGCTAAGCCAAACAAAATTATTCTCACAAAACTGCTGTTCTTTGGTTTACAATTTCATTGTGTAAATATAATGTAAAAACAGAACACAAAACTGGTACAACATATAACCCATAGCTGATGACATCAATGGAATGGAAACTATAAACAAAAAAAAAAAATTATGGCCAAATGCGAGCACTTCTGACTTTAGAATACTTTACAAGTTTTTAGGTTAAACTTAACTTTAAGTTTGGTTGAGGCAACAAGTTCAAACGGTAGTTTTGCAACCATATGGCCGGTATAATGTATATCAAAATAAGCTCAGAAATAATGTATTATAATTTTGTTATCTAATCAAAAGTTACAGCATTTTATGGTCATGTACAGATTCACATTAGACCTACGAATTTTAAGATATATTTTTTACGACTTCAAGCATTATGCTACATACCTTTGCACAAATGTAACAGATCCCTTGCACCTCAAACTGCAGGGTATCAAACACGGATATTCACGCTTCACTAGCTTTACTCTTTGCAGTGAATGCACTTCCGATAAATGACACTTTAATTCAATTTCCTAAGGAAGAAGTGTTGGATTAAGAAATACAGTGCAGCTCTTCTGCTTGAGCAAATTTGATGATTTCAATCTAAAAATCGCTGCCTCAAAAAAAAAAGTAATTAAAATTCCAATCCCATTTGAAATGTCTCAATTTATTTAACTAAATTAATCATCTTATTAGAATTATTTAAATATTTTCAAATTACAATTTTCGAATCAAGTCTTTTTTTCTTTATTCTTAAATAAACATACAGAAAAAATATATTTTACAAACGTTTCACTTTACTTTTTCCCATTTTACTCTTGTTTGCTTAATTTTTACTTTCTAGGAAACAAAAATAAAACCGCCTCTAAGTATTATTTAGTAATATAATATGGATAGCTGAAAATTCCGTTTGGTTTCTAATGTGTTTTTAAGAAACACATTTTTCGTTTCTTTATTGACTTTAAGATGATATTTAAAATGTATTTGTTGTTTTACTTCAATTGTGTATATCTATATGGATTGCAGCAATTCCGACAAAAAAAAAAGAATCACAACTTTCAAATGAAATTGTCAATTGGTAGCCTAGGGGGGCGCCTCAATTTATTGGAGACCATTTGTCTTTAAGGAATTAACGTGGCTTTTTGACGCAACTGCCCATTGAAGCCAGAGGGACAGACACACATGATAGAAATATAAAAATAAAAAAATAGTCGATGGGTAGGGGAGAAGCAAAATAAGCCAAAGCGAAAGAAAATCACCAGCAGACATCAACTATTGTTTTTGTTGCTCTTATAAATAGTTTGATTTACTGTCATCTGACACAATGGCATAAGAAATGAAAGTCAAGAAGAAAAAAGAAAAGACAAAAAAAAAAAAAACAAAAAGCAAAAATGGAAAAAGTCAGAAACTCAGCATGGATGCCGATGGCTATGACAAGCCATTTTGATAAAGAGTTTTGCTTTGATCAATTACAGTGTAATGCTGTCATGTTAACAACCAGAGACTGGGCCAGGGACAGTGACAAAGCAAGGAAGTCGACCAAATAGAACGTGCCGTTAATTAGTTTCAGCTGAGAGCTAAGGACACATAAATTTAGCTGTCGGCAAGTCAAGGGGAAAAAAATTATAATAACCAGTATAAAAAATTAAAGATATCGCCAGACGAAAAAGAATGATGCTGAAATCATAGCCCACTTTTGGGGGAGCATACAAAAAAAAATTCAGTTCATAAATTAAACCAAGCCTACAATGTGCGCGTTTCAGTTCTTAACCTCTCAACCCTCAACCAAAATGTGTGAAGAAGAAAAAAAAAAAAAACTCGCAAATAAAATCCCGTTAAATCGCAATTTACGCTTTTTGCCAACAAAATCAGAAAGGAAAAAAAACTTCCGCACGACTTGAATTGACAAAAGCAAAAAAAAAAAACAAAAAACCTTTACTTTTTTTTTGCTTACTCGAATCATTTGTCACCTCTTGGCGTGCGGAAATAAAAGATCTTAAGAATCATATGACCATAAAATCACACATACGTTGATAAGGTGTGGTAAAAATCACAAATGGTCGCAGCAGAAGCAATATTATTGCAACAGTGAAACGAACAAATTTACGGGCCATAAAAACGTTTACAAATCAAAAGTCTACAAATTTATCCTTAACTGGCCTTCATCTGACTTCACAGTTTTTAATGGCCCAACCGTTTAACATTGTAAATTACTGAAAAGGCCCAACAAAGTACGGACTGGTATAGGTATACATTTTAAGTGCTGCTTTTTTATTGGGAAAATTTTTTAATAATAAGGACTTGCTTTTACCTGCATATCAATTAATGTATACATATGTTTTTTTTTTTTTATATATATATATAAGATTTTCATATGCAAGTTTTTATATTTGCATTTTTCACAAACATTTGTGTTTGTTTTTTTTTTGTTTTCTTAATTTTTTTTTTTTTTTTTTTTTTTTGATAATTCTAATGTGTAGTCTCAATTATGATCTCGTGTGTATCCAGATCGGGCACGGCAAATTTAATTGGCAAAAATTCATCTGCGTGCATATGTTCCATTTGATTAACCTCCAGTTGCGCTTGTTCGTGATCTTCATGGCATTTACTCTCGTGCTTCTCATAATCCGAAAACGAATCGAATATAGCCCGACAGATCATACACTCAAAGAAGGTCCTGAATATGGATGGGGGGAGGGAGCAAGGTTTAACGGTAATTACAACTCCTTTTGAGCATTTGGCAAAGAGATTCACTCACGGTTTTTGCTCGGCCTCCAGGCGCTCGCGTGCCAGAGCCGTAGCGTGTTGTATGGCTGCAGGGATATCCACTTCGAGACCCTCTTTGATGTGGGACTGCAGGTGGCGTTTAAAATTGGACAGTTGGGTGAAGCCCTTCTCACAATAATTGCACTGATACGGTTTGGCATTCAAATGGCCTAGCTTGTGCTTCTTGAGGTTAACCAGCTGGGAGAAATAGCGTCCGCAGCGCTGACATCGAAACGGCTTCTCGCCTGTGTGTGTCATTTTATGCCGTTTCATATTGCTCTGCTGCGTGAAGGATTTGTTGCAAAAATTGCACTGGTAGGGCCGCTCGCCGCTGTGCACTGCATAGTGGCGTTGCAGGTTCACAGCTTGTGCAAACGCTTTCGAACAAATATTGCACACAAATGGACGAACGTCGTTGTGCACCTTCATGTGACGATCCAAGTTGCCGCTATTACAAAAATTTTTAGCACATAGCTTGCATTCGTAGGTAGTTTTGTTGTGGTTGTGCACCTCTTGCCGATGCAGTGTTTGATCGCGCTTGCTTTTAAAAGTCTGCGGTGTGACAGAACGCATAATTAAATCTACCACAAAATTACTGTTTTTGTTGGTTACTCACGCGTTCACAGCGCTTGCAGCTAAATTGCCCAATGGTGTCTTCGAATTCAGCCGCCATTCCCGCCATCGTAGACGCTAGTACAACATCGATACGATGCAGTTTTTTATACTAAAAATTATAATTTCATTTAATTATACTCAAAACTAAGCAAATTGCAAAAAAAAACTTACTTTTGAGTTGTAATTCTGTAATAGGTAGAGTTATGTTGTTCCGGAATGAATGAACTAAAGTGAGTTATTCAATTGAGCGGAACTTTCGTTCCCGCGAAAAAATGCTGTTCGTTCATTTAATGCTTAAAGCCGCGTCTACCAGCTGTACATACGACCCTGTCAACTCATTATATTTTAATTCGTTTACATTATATACTGGAATCACAACCAATGTTTGAAACATATAACATACTGGAACTGAATGTTGGACACTATTAATTATTTAAAGTCATCTATATGGTAAAGTGCTCCAGATTTAATTCAAAATTATTTAATTTCAAAATGTTATTCAATTCCAATGACATTTTCAGTAAACGAACTAGCAAGTTCTGTCCAGGTTAGCCTTTTCCTTGTAGAAAAGGTTGGCAGCCTTAGTCAAAGCCAGAAGTCGATAATTACACCGATAAGAAATTTATATTCGATTATTTAAGATATCATTAGCAGTCCTGAAAGCAAACGAACGCAGTTTCACAATAAATAATAAAAATTGTTAATTATTTTGTGAAACCTAAACCGAGGGCTAGTGCAATGGCCACTTACTCTAACCAGCACTGGCTGCTGTCGCACATCCGCAACTCGTTCATTTCCACCGACGATTCGGGCGTTTGTGAAACTGTTATGCTTAGCGATGATCAACCGAAGCATTTCTTGCGTAGATTAACCACTGCCACAATTACTACGGATTCCTATCGGCGCAGGGCACAGGCTCAGCAATGTCGGTCACTGCCCAATTCTACCACATCCAGTAACAAAACAGAAACTGCCCATCCCACAACCAGCGCACCCACACATACAAACTTGGAACCACCCATACAAGATGTGGATCTTTTGTGTTACCCTGGCCTAGATTTGAGTGACGAGGAGGACCTGGACGTGTCCACGCATTCATTCGACATACAAATGTATCCAGAAATGGGTGCCCATCGATTTCGCTCGAACACAGCCCAGAAATTAGAAAAACTAGACCTAGCGAAAAGAAAAGCGGCACGAATTAAAACTGTAAATTACAATGATGTCGTACAACCGCCAGACCGCAAGGATTTTTTTCTACGAAAACCAATCAAAGCCACCAGCACTCTATCTCAAAAATCTACATTGTCGGCGGCGGAGGCAAAAACAACGAAGAAAACAGGAAGCGACGATGAACTCTCCGATCAGGGTGTCAAGAGCATGCTGTCAGAGCAACTAGCCAAAAGTCCTAAGCAAGTGCAAAATCGTTTTAATGATTACGCGCGGTTTGACGGCACCTCTCAAGTAGGCATGCCAACAAAACGAATCAATGTCTATTTAAATATGCTTCCCGACCCGGAGTGCTACAAACCCCTGAAAATTTGTGTTATCTCCACAGCGAAGATCTTAGAAGTCATAGGTTTCATCTGCTACAAGGCTACCATTCAGTATCCCGAAGTTAACCTCAAGTCAGTGCATCACTACGCACTCTACATGACCGAGGACAACGACGACATGGAAGATTTTCCACCGCTAGATAATCGCGAACCCTGTTCCAAGTTTGGCTTCTCACACCTAACGCTGGCCGAACGTCGACCCCTCGCCCCGGTAACACGCGTGGACTATCACAACAATATGCCCACCAAATCAATGACTTCCGAAGAAGATAAAATAAATGTGGCCGATGCTGCGCTGCGTGCCTTAGCTAATATAGATTTAAACGGCGGCGTTTCAGATAACGGCCGAGGCAGAGAGTTCGATCAAGACAAAGTCCGGGAGTATGAGGAGCGCATGCTGAATCACAACGAAATGCTGGAGGCCCCTATGCATCGCACTTATCGTGTCACCATGACCGATAAGCCATTCTTCAAATACGATGTCACCCTGGGCGTCTCTGGGGAACGCATTGAAATCGACCAGTACAAGAACTCCAAATTCTGGGCACAAAAGAAAGCTGTCATCATACCTATAGAGTCGTTGGCTCATTGTGACATCATCGAACGTCGCCCGCTTAAAGCCATGCTCCGCATTTGGCTAAAATCAAACTCTTCCAATATGTTTTCCACTCACGCGCCACTCAGTACCAGTGCCTTTGCACTAAGTACAACAACGACCAGTGGCACTGGGACAGTTAGCACCAGCTTGGGTAATCCGCACTCACCCGGCAGTCCTACCCACTACCCGCCGCACACCTCACCGTTCTTCCACCTGCCCAGCCTCCATGCTCACCAATCCCACATCCGATTCAAGCACTACGACTTCGACACGGACCTCCACACAGCCACCCAGATAAAAAACAAAATCAACTGCATCCTCGAGATGCGCTCCAGCGACATACGGCGCGAGTTCCTACATCAACGCGAACGCAAACAGGAGAAACAACAGGCCAAAAAGCAACTGAAGTTGTAGTATTTGTTCCTAGTGCGTACCTGGAGCTGTACGTGTGCTTAGCGTGCGCGCATTATAAAAAAAAAATTATAATGATGGCAACGAGAGTGGCCATTCTACTGGTATCTGGATCCGCAAGGCTGGCTAGTTCCGCCAATTCTAGTTGGAATGCATTGAATGCCCCAGCAAGACAGTATAGCGAGTCTGCCTTGATTATGCAGAGTTGGAGTAGGCTTAGAATTACAGTTATGGCGAACTAAAGAATGTGTTACACATGTTTAATAGTCTTTAAGTATTTATTGAAACAAACAAACAAACAAATCAACCACAAAACACACACTAAACATACTAAAGCAATCCTAAAGTAAACTAAAGAAAATACAAAAACAAAGCATCAAAAAGTTAATTAAAATATTTATTTATTTAAAAAAATCCTAAATTTCATTGTTTATTCAAATATGGCTTCAGTTGGTCTAGATAGGTTTAGATTTTCCCAAAATCTATATTGAACTATTTGACAATATAAAGGATCGATCCAAAGGTATTATTGGTTCAAGATCAAGATAAGTCCTACAATTTTATAATGTGCAATAGTGTTGATAATTTTATAGACTTGCCTGATCTAATTTCATGAATTCATAAGTGGGGAAATTTTAGAAATTTCATGTTATTTATAAACATTTGTGGATTAATTTATTGTAAATGTAATCGTTCATAATAATTCCCACAATAACAGAAAATTGACACTGAAAATAACCAGCTTCAAGTAGCAGACTGTCTGGGCGTGTGTATGTGATATTTTTGCACTTGAAAATTATAAAAACAAAAAAAAAATTGAACAACTTCCGCATTAGAAACGTTGCGACGTTTTGCTGCCTCCCCCAAATGTGCCGCGCGAGTCCGAAGCGTTTCTGCAGCTGTTTTTGTCGCCGCCTTTGCCTTTACGATTTCTATTTCCGTTTTGCAAATAAACAAGCGAACGGGTGGAGTGAGTAGACAGGCGAGCGGGTTGAGTCTGCCTGACATTGCAATTGTCTGTAATCAAAGTGCAATTAATCTAACGGTTGTTATTGTTGTTTGATTTGTTTTATTTATAGACACCAATGCCAGCGACAATGGAAACGGCTTACGCGGTTTTAGCAGCTGCTTAACAGCAAACATTTTGCAGTTGTGGCTGTTCGAAGAGAGCAAAGAAAACGAAACAGAACAAAGCTTCATCTTAATTGTGTTTGGCTCACTTAGTGTCTGGTCTATCGCTTGGGTTTTCTATTGTTTGGATCTAAGGCCAAGGTGATTTGCTCACGCCAAAAAGTCAATAGGTGAAGCGACAGTTGAGGTCAGTCGCAAGTTGGTTTGACTATAAAAAGGCAAAATTTGTTCACTTTTCCCATCAGAATGAAAACACATGATTCATAGTCCCAGCAGTTGAAATACAAGTGTCGACTGATTTATATTTTTTATTAAAAAAATAACAATCGTCGGGATGTTCGTTCTCTTATCCCGCCTTTCACAGTCACCATTACAGATTCATTTTCTCTGTTCTGAAAAACAATGAGGATAATCTTAAAATCAGCCTCTGGCATAAGGGCAGGAAAGTTTTCAATTGCCGAAACGTTGTAGTAGTAAAGGAGACCCTGAAAGAGGTAAAGGACCTGGGAATATGACTCTTCTAAGGATTTAAATACTTACCACTGGTACAGGACATTTTGCAGGCTGATTGCTGAACTTGATCATGTTCTGATAGACATACATAGCCAGTCTATTTTCGATTTTGCCATCTGAGAGGAATTTACAGATATCCACTACGCTTTCAAACATTTTCATATATTGATTATTTGGTGGTCGTTCCACCAGGACCATGAATCGTACCCATATTGTGGTTATTTGTTCTAGGATTATGAGATCGGCACTCAATTTACTCTTATCGGCTTCTACCCAACAGGATACATTGGAAACTTTCGAAAATGTATTATTGCATTCACAAAAGTCCCATTTAACTAGATATTTGGAGCGCTATAATAGTTAAAATCTAACATAATTTATTAGATAAATTTATGAAATTTTTCCACTTACTTTTGCACCGGAATTGGAACCAAAACAAACCAAAGATATAAAAATAAACAAGTGAATTAAGCTGAAATAGGCTTTGGTCATATTGAATGGAACTTTCATTCGAAAATATTTTATATTTTCATTTTAATATTTGAATATATTGACTGAAAAAAAATGTAATCTAATGACTTTTTAATAGATAAATTAGTTGTACGTGACTCTATTTGTATTTCATCAATCATACAACTTAAATGTCATTTAAAAGGGTGCCTAAAAAATATATAATATAGAAATTATATATTTTGGGAACAATAAAATTAAAAGTCCATTTATTTGTATTTCGAAATTTGCTTTAGTTTCTTAAAAACTTTGCATTGACCATTGGCCGTTCTCTGGGTAATTCTTATTTACCTATGATATCTGAAATGTTAATTCATAGCCTTGGTATTCACTCACACACCCACTGTGACCAGAAATCCAGCCAAAAGAAACCAATTCTGACTTTGTCGACCGCCACAATTGTCGCATAATAAAAAATAATATTAAAAAATCCATCCCACCCCCCAATATATATTTTTTTTAATATTAATAATATTTTTTCCCCCCCCCCCCCCCCTCACCACCCAACAAAAAAAAAACAAAAAAAAAATCCCCCCCAAAAAAAAAAAAAAAAAAAAAAAATAAAAATACTAAACACCCAACCAAAAAAAAATAAAAAATTAAACCATAAAAAAATATACTTTGTGAATTTCGATTTGAATATCGCGTGCAATTTGTCAAATGTTGTTGGCAATTCAAATATTATTTTTAAGTCGGTTTTTATATACACTTTAACTAAAAATATATAAAATTTTGCCAGATATATAAGCTTCTAAGCAAACTGTAGTGTTGGGATTAGTCTCGGTCATAAAATGGTCTTTCGTTCTTGTAATTCCCATTTAATCAGATTTGAATAAAATATATGCATATTTGCATCGTATTTTAGTGTCGATATAACACTATATTTTTCAGTTATAGAGTATTTAATATTCGCCCAACTAAAAAAAAACAAAAGCTTTTATTTTCCTTGATTTTAGATAAATTTTGCATTTCGCATAAAATTTATTATCGGCAGGCGGACATATTACCTTCAATTTCTGCTATTGTCACAACAAATAGAATTGCATATCTGCATATTCTAAATGTGTGCGTATGCAAGTGTGTGTGTGTGTGTGTGTGTGCTTTTAGTTTTTGTTAATGAACTAAATTTGCAATGAAAACAAAAAACTGAAATGTGGGCGTCGATTGAAGAACATTTCACTTGTGTGGTTGTTGAGCTCACATGCCCATTCGACTATTGAAATTTGCAATTATGTTCTGTCCCAATTGGCCAGTGGGTAGGAGAGAGCGGCTGATTAGGCGGTTACCACAAGGATGCCATGAATTTAGATGTAAACACGACGTTCTCGAGACTTCGATACATTGTCACATTGTTTTTTTGTTTTTTTTTTTTTTGTTTTTCGAAGCTAATTGAAAGTCGATGAATGTAATAAATTAATTAAAAATACATACTCTCACACAGACTTGCCTGAGTGAGGCAACCTTGACATTGAAATTGAATGCCATCTCAACCGACAAACAACAAACAACAACAACAACGCCAACAAAAGTTCACATATGAAAGTTGCAAGTGGCGGGAACGTTGATAAAACTTGGCACTCGAAAAACCGATTTTCACTACAACAACAACATAATCATCTTTTCTAAAATGATAGTCATGCTATGTCAAATTGTAAATACTCTTTTCTTAAATATTTAAATATTAAAATATTTTTGATTTAATTTAATTTTTAATTCGTTATGTTTTTTCATATAAGATACGAACTTTTTCATACACCAAAAAAAAAAGAAATATTAATCTTAATTTGACGTAAGCCCAAAACTGAGCATATTGACTCTTTCGATAAGAAAAAGTTGTTTAAAAAAAACTTCTTCTAATTCTTCAGTTTTCTGAATAAGTTTCAAATTTAAAAAATTCTATACAATTGGATCTTCATATCAGATATAGCCCCAGACTTGTTCTCTGACAAAATGTTGGTTCTGAAAATAAAAAAATTTAATTCGAAAATTTTTAAGCAATTAAAAAAAAAAAATGCTGACTCTACTTAAAACAAATGATAACATTTGGAAAAATCCATTTAATTCAAATTGAAACTCCTGCAACCTTGAAGACTTTATGACCATCTTCAATAAGATTTCACATCAATCATTTAAATACTAGGTTAAAAAACGGTATAGAATACAAAAATATTGCACTCACACACACACATTCAAAAATTCTTACATTTTATGAATAGAACAAAAAGTGAGTGGCCTGGCGAGGTCTATCAATATATACTGTCGACGTCGACGTCAATTTATCAATTGCATGAAATAATAGGCCTAGGCGCATAATTTTATGCCTCATGTGTGCATGTGTGTGTGTGTGTGTGTGTGTGTGTGTGAAGGCCGCATTTGTTTTATGCAGATTAATCACGACGCTGGTCAAGCCAAGTCAAAAGCAAACGAAAACCAAACCCAAGTTATATCAAATCGAATTGAACCAAGCCAAAGCATTTGTGCATGTTTCACGCAACACAATCAGAACTGGTGGCCAACTCAGATACAGATAGAAGATACCAGATACTTCTCGCTATACTTTGCCCGAACACCGGACACGCATTGGAAATTCAATTAACTGAATGCAATGCTGAAACAGATGTTAATTTCCAGTTTCCAATTCAACGCATTCCCGGCTCACACTTCAAGCCCAAAAAAAAAAAAAACATTCTTAATTTAAATGCTTCTTACGCAATTGGCAAACAGTTTTTATGAGGCTGCCACTACCGCCTGAGTCTAATGCAGCTAAGACCGCATATTTGGCTTAGAATCGTGCCTCCATTGCGTTTACTTTTTCATGTTTTTTTTTTTTTTTTTTTTTGTATTTTTCATTTTCATTATGGCCATTACATTTTACACATACCAAAAGCAACCCACACGCCCTGCTGTCTAACACTGTCACAGGCTCGGGCCACACTCTGTTCATGTGTGTTTGTGTTTGTGTTTGCATTTTTTTTTTTTTTTTTTTTTGTGTCGTTCACTATGCGTTACATTCATTTTTTGTTTTCACACAAAACGCACAACAACAAGAGGCAAATAGCCTGGCCAGATCCGGGCAGGTCCGGCCTTTTACAAAGCTTTTTGTGAGCCTAAAATGTGATTTTAATTGCACAACAATTTTTAAAATTGAAATTTTTTACCCAATTTTAACCCTACACTACAAATATCTAATAAAACTTTAAAATTAACGGAACTCTATTTTTGAATATTTGGTTGGAAAAAGTTAATTAATTTTAGAACTTTCAGAATAACAAATATGACCATTTTCGAAATTAACCTTTTTTCTCAGTTTTAAAATTGGTATATAACCTTCTCTTTTACCTAGGCACCAGATTTGTCGGAACCGGCGGGATAGGACTACTATATCATATAGCTGTCATAAAAACCTAAATCGGTTTAAGGAATAACTCTCACATTCATTATCTGGACATTCTCAAATTGATTATATTATATTTGCTTATTTATTTTGGAGATAAACCAGACTACAATATTATTCCCGATGTCATAGTCATATTCTCCAAGTTAACTAAAAGAAATGCTTAGAATTTATTATATTCAATTTCACATAATTTTGACTTTTCAAATAGATATATAGACAATATAGAGCTCTACCAATATATATCAGGCTCAAGTCTTAAATAATTAATTTAATTCTATATTTAAATCAAATTTTTACGTTAGTAGAAATTATACATAATTAAAGGTACATTTAAATTAAATAATAAAATAATAAAAAATCTTTGCTAATAAAATCAGGATTAGTTTTGGTATTTTGATCTTTGATTTGTAGAGTTAGCTTTTAGTTAAATAATTATTTTTTAACTTTCTATTTTGATTTTTAAAATTCATAGAATTTTTAATTGTCACACAGCAATGGGTTAAGAGTGCAAGCCCAACCCAATATAGGCCTAAATTCAAAGAGAAATAAAGTGAGAGAGAGAGAAGAGAGATCCATGCTGTGCTCAAAGCTTTTTGCAATTGCAGTTTGCGTTGGGCTGAGTGAAGTCTGTTTTATGGGTCTATTTTTTGTTGCTATATCTTTGTTGTGGCAGACCGAGCCATTGCCATTTGAGACTTGTAACCTAATTCTGTCGCCCAGGGCGTTTAATTACTTACTTGTTACTGCCATGGCCAAGAAGTGGCCAGTGACCACCCAAAAGGCTTCCTAAAAAGAGAGAGTCAAAAGGAACAAAAACTCAAAAAGAGAGAACCGCCAACAATCGAAACTTAATTAAAAGTGAGCATGCGTGTTAAGCCGACAAAAATAAATGAATAAAACTGCCTGAAATATACCAAAAAAAAAAAAATAATAAAAATAAATAAATATTTCTGCTTATATGTAAATAATTTCGCATATTCGTATGTAATGAATGCAACGTCAAATGTGGAGGTCAACTGCAGTCAGCCAACCCAAAGTTGAAGCTGTCGGAGCTGGCAACCTGTTCCCAAGCCCAGACGAGACGCACAGACAGGTAACCAAAGGCACAAAACTTTTGGCCACGAATCTTTTCTGCCCACTTGTAAGCAACTCGAAAATTTGTAGTTTCATTGTTTTTATTGTTGTTGTGTCTTTTTAAAGATCCAGATGCTTGTATATTGGAATTGTAGCTTCCGTCAAGGTTACATGATTGCCGCGTTGGTGGCGGTGGCAACATGCTAGCCTGGCTTCATTAATAAACTGCTGAAACCTGGAATCCCTTTTGAAAGAGACACTTGCAACCGCCAGTCAACTGGTTCCAGTTGATGCCACTGCCACCAGGGAGCAACTTTTATACAGGTGATGATAACGATAGCACTCGCTGACCAGACAAAAGCCAAACCTGAAGGTCAGACTGCCCTTGGCTCATCAAGAGACCAATCTTAAACCAGTTATGCCCACACTGACCACAGGTAGGGGTAAGTAAAAGGTTCTGAGTTATGTAACACTGAAGGAAATAGGGTATTCTCTCATGACCCAATTTTCAGGCATAAGTGACTGCCCGAAAGCCATGTAATTTTGACACAATTAATGAATGAGCCAAGAGTCTGATTGCTTGAGCTTAACAAGGAGTTCACTATACAGGGTGTTTCGAATAATCTTGCACGTTCTGGAAAATAATTATAATTTATAAAGATTGTCAAATTTTAATAAAAATAAATCAATACAAATTTTAAATATTTAAGCTTCATAACATATTTAATGCCAGCAGCACCCTTTATTAATTTTAAAAAAATTTCTTATAACTATTTAAGCTTTTAGGCTACGAAAAATTAATGCCGCATCATCTTCAACAAATTATGGCAAAAAGTTTCAATGTTGCTTTTTGGGCAAATTAAGTGTACAATATGAGATCCGAAATAACTGTGATTTCGTGTAACATTGAACTTGAGGTGAGCCGCATTTATCGTGATGTGAATTTAGATGTTTCTGTCGTTGGGTTAGGAGTGCCACTGTCATGGCACCTATGATGATCTGACTGATGCTGTATTCGATTTACACGGGAATATTTCGGCAAACGAAGTCTAAAAGATTTATTTTGAAACACTTCTCAACTTGAGGCTGAATTTCCAATACAAAATCGAATTGGAAACACTCTAATCAAGTGGCAACGATCTCGGCATTTTAAGGTAATGCGTGCAAAATGTCAACAGAAGGACACACAACAAAGGCAACAAATAAATTATACACAATACCATAAAATATAACAAGAAAATTAAAGTGTAATAAGACACTGATCATAAGCAGATCGCCAACCAAGATTGCTAGCCTAGATGGCCTTGTAGACTTAGGCAAAAAAAAAAAAAATACTGAACACCAAAAAAAAAAAAAACAAAAGGCGAAAATGAAGCGAACGCACAAAATAATAAAATGTACACCAAAAGCAAATAAACGTTAAATAAAAGCAAATAAATAAATGCGTGAACAATGCAAACATACCAACAATGCAGCCTAAGTGGCTTTTAGACGCAATTCAAGTGTGGCTTAAAGTCTTTGTTGTTGTTGTTGTTACCATTTTTTTTTTTTGCTAAGCCAAATGGCAGTGGGTAAATAGAAGCAAGTGCGCATACTTGGGTGAATAGATTAACAGTAGTAATTGGCTATAATGCAATCTAAATGTGATAAAATAATAGCAAGAAAAATAATACATATAGAAACTAAAAATAAATAAAGAATAATTAAATCTGATATTTAGGGTTTAATTTTTTAAATATTTTATTTATTGACAATTTCCAGATATCTGTAAAATTATTTATTTTTCTTTGATATTATTTTATATTACTCAGATCTGAGGAACCAAAATGTTGATCGAGAGAGTTAGGACCCAAACATATACAAATCAGTGGAATCACCGTGGCTGCTCTTTTGTTATTTACTAAAGACAGTTGATAATATCCTTGAAAATTTAAAGACATTGATATAGTCAAATCTATTAAGACATTAAAAAAATATTATAGACTAACAAAAGTCATTTAATCTGCCCAAAAGGAACCCAAGAAATTTAATATAGTTTTCTAAATGACTTGAGACTTTATAATTTCCTTAAATAAAATATTAATTTTTTATCTTTCCTTTTAATCACTTTAATAAGGTCTTACTGTAGTTGGGAATAAAAAATTTGTGTATGCCAGTTCAAGCGGCAAAATTGAAATCAATTGTTGGCTAAAGCTTTTTATTTCAGTAGGTTACTATGTATCGTATTATTATTTTTATTGTATTCATTTGTTTTTTTTTTTTTTAGCTTTTTTTTTGGCACACTACTGACCTACCTTAGAAATAATCTTTTTTTTTTTTTTGAGGCTTTAGGCAGAGTCACTTCCTACTTTAATTTGCTTATATTGTGGTCAAGTGTTGAGTTGGGCAAGGGGAGAAGGGAATGAGATTTATTATTTCTATGTACGTTTGATTGACACGCCTTTTGGAGGCTGCGAATTCACAAAATGTATTTAGGTTTTTTTTTGCTGGCTTGGAATATTGTGTATATTAAATAAATCATTTGTTATTATGAATTTTTTTGGAATATGTTTTATTGTTTAACATTTTTTTTTCTACCTACAAAAAGTTGATTTTATATGATTGTTGTTATGGCCAAAAATTATCGAATTGAGTGTGAGTGTCCGTGCATGTCTTTTACCGCAAGGTTATTTTGGCATTGTGATTTGAAGTTTTCATTTTGGGTTATTTGCACGGCGACAAGTTTTTAATTTTTGTTGCTATTATTATTTTTTCTAAATTACTTGTTGGCAAATCAAATTGTCCAGCCAACTACTTCAAATCAAAAATGTTTCAAGTCAATTGGCTATTATGGTAGCTTGACCTTATCAATCGATTGTTAAGTGACTACCGCAGTTATGGCAAAAAAAAAAAAAATAGATAAAAAATTAAATGGCAAATACACAACAAAAACCCATACGCATGGCACGTATACCCCCCGTTTGCTCTCGACTAATGGAAAAGTCACCAGTTTCCAAGCAGGCGGTGAGCCAGTTTTATTTTTCAATATTCAAACAATATTCTCCTCCTCAGCACATCCAAGAACCATGTCAAGTTGGTAATTGGATTAAGAATGGTTGTTTCATATGTACCCATGGTGGATCTAAGGGTTGGGGGGCTTTTGTTTTTGGCTTGTATAACTTTAACAGAAATTGAAATGTTGTTCAGAAAGAATAACAAACCCTGGGAATGATGGCTTGGCTGATGCAATTCAAAAACCCCATCAAGTGGGTAGAAAAAATTTGAGACACAACAGTTTCACTGCGTCAGTCGCTAAAAGGATTAAAAATGCCAAAGAACACAATATTTTTACATCAACATTTTTTGCTTGACGCAATAAAAGAGAGAAAATAGCAAATGATGATGACATTTCTCCACACGACTGCCCCTGTTTTAATTTGCATTGGACTTGGTCGTGAACTTGCACTTGACATGCAAAATTAAAGCAACGACACGAAAACAGTAGATGAGCAAAGCAAAATGCAAATAAGTAGCCTGAACAGTGTAAAGATTTTGCATAAATCAGTAATCCAAAAGGACTTTGAAATAAATGAATATTTTGTTGCGATTCATGATTTTTTTATTATTTTATTTTTGATCAATCAATTTGCTGGCCATAAACGGAAATAGACATTTATTTTATTTGACCTTTGTCAAAAAAAAAAAAATAAATAAATAAAATAAAATGAATTGTTGTTCGAAATGCATTTCCTATTTCCCCTAAGATAAAAACAGAAAACACATTTTTAATTTATTTTCATGCTGGACACTCGCAAATGCAGCTTGCATTGTAATTTGTTTGACAGCAATTTGTGCTTGACGAGGTCACCGCGTGAAATAAACAAATGAATATATCTGAGCTCACACATAACGCTTTGCAATGCAATTTTGAATTGCACTAGAAACTATCGAAATCACTTTCCCAATATTCAAAGGCTTGGCTGAGTGAGCGAGAAAGGGGTTCGACAGCCAACGGTGCGTATGAGCGATAAACGATCACTCTGTTCGCTGGCTGGTCCAATTGTTTGTACTCTTATTTTTTGCTTTATTTTTATTTTTATTTTTTTTCGTTAATCTCTGTCTCGGTCGACGTCTCTGTGGCAGCTCAATGCAAACTGGCAAAAACAACAACAGCCGAGCACTTGTAAATTCAAAATCGGAAGCACCTCGCACCACGCACTCACCAGTGCGCCTGTGTATGTGGATGTAAATTTCAGTAAGTGTGAGCGTGTTTTTTTTTTTTGCCAGAACAATTTATAAGAAATAAAATTCATGAATTTAATAAAAACAACAACAACAACAAAATCAACAGGCTGACAAATGCATTGAACAAATGTGACTGCAAATGTTGTTGTTTCTGTATTTTGTTTTTTTTTTTTTACCGAAGCAACAAGTTTCGTGAGTAGCCAATATAATTTTGTTTTTGTTATTTTTGCTCGCTCTGTCTGTCTCTCTGTTGCTGTTGTTGTTATCGGCTGTTTTATGCGTACTTGGGACCCCGTCGCTCAATAACGCCAGCGTCAGTTGTTGCCGTTGGCGCTGCTTCTCAGTTTCTGTCGCTGTCTCAGTCGCCGGCTGCGTCACAAACACAAACAAAAACAAAAAAATAAAAATAAAAAAAAAATTAAACGAAAGCAGAGGGTATTTAACCGACCTCAAATCAATTTGCAATTTCAGTCTATCTCCGTGTTGCAGCGTTGCATGAACTCGCGTGCGTCTGAATTCAAAAAAAAAAAGAGTCAAATAAATAAAATTTAAATAAATAAAAACTTGATGTGTAATTTTACAACAACAGCAACAATCATTTAAATTAAACCAACGAAATTTTGCCAAATACACAACAAAAAATAACAAATAAAAGACTATTCAAATTGGGGGCGCTACTGTAAAATTCGAAAACAAAAAACCAGAAGTGAATTTCGGAATTACTTGTAAATTTTTAACACAAAGTTTTATTATTTTTATCAACGTTTAATGGCGGTGTCTTTTAACGATTATCTAATAGTGTCAAAGAGGCGCTTAATGCCAACGACGGCCTAGAAACTCGATTCGAAGGTGTATGAACAAATATAAAAATACAAAATTTAATTTTTTTTTTTCAAATAAAACCGAAAAGTCTGCCACAATTCCAGACACGTAGCAGACGGCAGCAATACTCACAACAACGTTGACTATAAAAAAAAAAAAATTACGCAAAGTCAGCAGCAATTGAAACAGCTGACGACCACAACAACAACAACAAAAAACGACGTTCAATGAACGTTGAAGCAGCTCAGCAGCAGTAAAAATAGCAACAACAACGAATGCATAAGAAGCCGACTCGACAACAGTGACTGACAAATGTAAATGGACTCACCAACACCAAAACTACCACTGCCAAATCTTGTGAGCTATGCCGAGCTGAGCTGAAACTCAAGCTGAAGCTGAACTGAACTTGAAAGTGAAAGTGAAGTTGGCAAACAGACAAACGGACAGACTCGAAGAAACAGAGCAGAGTGTGTTAAATTGAAGGAGAGCCAGACTACCAGCAGACCAAGCAGAGCCAGCTGTACCAGAGCGTGCTTAAAGACAAAAAGTAACTGTTTAGCTGTCAGCCGCAGAAATTTGAGAGCACACGAAAGAAAGTAAATGGTGCCAGAGCCGCCAATTGGTGGAGTGCTTATTTTAAAGAAAAGAAAGAGAGAGAGAGAGAGAGTTAGCCGAATACGATATCAGCCATCAACGGAGCGTGCCAATGAAGTTCTAAGTTACAGAGCAGAACAGGCTTAGTATTTTTAATTTTATTAAGAAAATCCCAGGAAATATATTAATTCAAAATGAGTGATAAAGCAACCAACGATCTGTCCGACTCTATCAATGAGACCTCCTACGAAGTCAAAGCTCCGCATGCAGGCGAATCGGGACACACTTTTGTGGTGAGTGCTGTGAAAACTGAACTGACACTGCAACCAACACCTATACTCACGGCAGTGCCAGTAATGAAAGCCTGCAGTAGTTCCATCACTAGTACGGCCACCAGTAGTCCCGTTATGGAGGATGAGCAGCCCTGCTGCAGTTCACAGGCTGTGGTGCCCTTGTCCTCGTCACTGCCCTCGAAACTGCTCCGTTTCCATGCCAAACGCTCGGCCAAGGCTTTGTTGCATCAGGTGGACTCGATGGACTCACAGTTTGGCAGCGATGAGGGCATACCCTTGGGTCTGGGCTCGGCCGACGAGTCTGAAGATACTTCGCCAACGGCTCCACCCTTGACTCCGCCATCGAGTCTGTCGCCCCTGGCGCTGGGCAGCAGCAGCGATGAGAAGCTCATTGATGTGGGCATGGGCTCCTCAATTGGTGACTCTGAGGAATCCGAAGAAGATGATGAGCTAAAGCCCTTGGCCGTAGACAACCACATTATGCATGATGTGGACTTGAGTGCCGAAAGACAGGCCTCACCTCCACATAGCTCGGCGACGGTTCTAAGCGAAGCCAATTTGGAGAAGTTTCGTAAGCATCATGGCCACCAGCAGACGCAGTATTCGGGACCTGGTCATATGGATAATATTTATTTGCATCCCAATTTCAAGTATGAACTGCAAGAAATGGAGGGTCAACACGAGTTCCTAGACTCTTCACCGCCACCAGCCGTGGCTCCAGCCAATTCCCCAGTGCCCGAACCAAGGCGAGTACATCGCTCGTTCTTGACCATGAAAAAGCCAGCCTCAGAACCGCTGGTCGCAGACGTAGTTGCTCCCGAAGTAGAAGCCACAACGAGCCCACGCCGTGAATCTGAGTCCTTGATCAATGAGATTGACACTTTAGATCCTTCGCTGGTGCCCAGTGATGAGCTGGCTGCTGAGATAGCTGATGCTGTGGAATATTATTTCTCCAACGAGAGTATACTTAAGGATGCCTTCCTGCTGAAGCATGTGCGTCGCAATAAGGAAGGTTTCGTCAGCCTCAAATTGGTCTCTAGTTTCAAGCGTGTTCGTCAGCTGACCAAGGAGTGGAAGGTAGTTGGGGATGCAGTGCGCCGCAAGTCGCGCAAGATCGAGCTTAACGATCTGGGCACCAAAGTTCGACGTATAGATCCATTGCCCAGCTTTGATGAGACCATGCCTTCGCGCACAATTGTGGCCTGCGACTTGCCACTGGACAAGCTCACCATCGAGAAGGTTTCTGATTTGTTCTCAAAATGCGGTGAAATTGCCCTCATACGCATACTCAAACCGGGCATGGCTATACCGGTGGATGTGCGCCAGTTTATGAACAAGTATCCGGAAATGCAGCAAAAGGAGTGTGCCTTAGTAGAATATCTAGAATCTTCATCGGCTCGGGATGCCAAGAATCTGGAAGGACCATTCCAAGTCTTTGAAATGGTGGCCCCCAAAAAGAAGACAGGCAAAAAGGCGGTCATCCAAGTGGCTGCACCGGTGGCTCGTATGGTGGAAAACTATCGCTATTACAACGATGCCAATTACGAGCGCACTCGAGGCGGTAGCTTCAGTGGTATAATGGCCCAGGATCACACCGATCTTCGCTTCAAGCTAAAGCGCAACAACTCCGACTTTCATCCCAAGCCAATGGGTGGTGAGCTGTCTCATTATCATCATGGCTATCATCACCAGGGGCACTCCCAGCCGCATAGTCCCTCCCATCGTGGCAGTTTTGGTGAAGGCCACGGCCATGGGTATCAGCATGGTTACCAGCCTCGGGGCAGTATAACCCATGATGTGGCCTCTTCGCCTTCCAGTAATATGAATTTTTTCGCCTATTCGCCAAGACGGTACAGCAATACTTCAACTATCTCGGCGGGCACAGCTGCTGTCTTGGCCGAGTCCTCTGCTGCTGTCGGAGTAGGAAGCAGCTCCAACCATCCTAACATCAATCAAAATAACAACAGCAACGGGAACAGTGGTGTCCCGATGAGCAGCTTGCAACGCCGTCTGTCAAATTGCTCAGATCAAAATTACAATGGAGAGATGTCTCGTCGTCCATCCAACTGCTCTGAGTCTCTGGGCCCTCAACGACGTGACTCGAATTGTTCTGAAAGCTGCCCTTGCTCTAGGCGTGTTTCAGATTTTGGTCAAGGCGAAACCTACCGCAAGACATCAGTCTGTTCCAATGGGAGCTGCAGCGGCAATGGGAACAATGGAGAGCGACGTTTCTCCAATGGCTCCATGCAATTCGAGCGCACTTTCTCGAATTCCAGTGAGGGTAATGGCTTCTACCGTCGTTCTTCTAACGAGTTCAATGTTGAACGTAAGCCTTCCATGGAACCACAGACCAACCTGGTCAATTACGAGACCGATCAGATGGTAGGTGGTGGCGGAGGTGGCTACCATGTGTGGCCACGTCGCTACTCTAACAACTTCCAACAGGTAAGCAGCAAGCTGGCCGCCTATGACAATGCTCAGTACATAAATGGACGCCGAATTTCCACGGACTCGGGCTATGATCGACGCTACTCGTTTGGCTCGGAATATGAGAACTCTCCTCGATCCCGCACTGGTAGCTTCCTGAGCAACTACAAGCATGGCGGCGACTACGATGGTCAGCCAAGATCACGTACAGGTAGTTTCCTAGATGGTTCCCCACGTTCCCGATCGGGTTCGTTCGCTCAGCGCGCAGCCGAGAGTCTCGTGCGTACTCCCATTGGTCCCGATGGCAGCAAAGGTTTTGGCACACGAGCTCGTAAGTTTGGTCAGACCATATCGCCAGTAAATTAAAGAGAAACCTAAAAGAGAATTGTTAACTAATTTTAAGAAAAGACCATATTTTTATTACATTAAAAGTACTTGTGATTTTAATGGCTGTACACTGTGATGATGTCCATCTCACTATAGGATGAATCCACAAAACCCAAGAACCCATTGAATCCAACAAGAAAAAAATCTTTTTGTAGAACAGAGTAGAAGTTGTAATCCCAGTTAATTATATTGTGCCTTAGGAAATTGTGGTATTTCAACTAGAAAGTATTTTTTTAAGAGCGATTCAGAAATGCTCTTAAAATTTAAGGCCCCTCTTATTTCTTAATACGACTCGAGCCAAGTTCAGAAACTTAAAGCTTAGGTCAGTATAATTATAAATTATGGAATCTTTAATTTTATGAATATACATATATTTTCTTATAAAGAATATATAAATATTTTTATCACAACCAACACTGCCAATAATATATTTTAAGTCAAGATAAATGTGTTTTCAGACTCATTTGACACATACAATAAGATATTTTCAATTTAAAATTGTTTCAATTATTTTTTTATACTTTAGGGAATTCTAATTTGTAAGTGGAATAAACTCAAAAATATCGAGTACATTTTAAATATTCTTAGGAATTTTTTTATCGTTATTCAGAAATAAAAGTGAATGGGATTTTCACTTTTTTGGAATCTTTAAAATACATATAAAATATTTTATTGAAAAAACTGATAAAAAAAAATTTATGGAGCTTAATATTTTTTTGTTTAACATCATGAAAAGCCCAGCTGCACACAAATTTATTTTTGGTCAGCTTAAAATATTTAAATATATTTTCAAATCTTAATCAAAGGTTCGCACTTTTTCAACAGTTATTGGAGATGGATGACATCCAAAATATGAATAAAAATGTTAATAAAATTTAAGGCAAATAAGTGTTCCACGCTTAGGCCACTAAAAATAATTTTAAGTAGAGTCTCAGGTTTTATATTTAGTAATATTCTAAAATTCTAGTGAAATGCCACACTCTCTTTACTTTTCAAAACGAAAAATATTTTACCTTTCAAACCTAAAAATATTTTTGTCATATTTTTAATTTGCTTTCCCCTATTATTTAATTAGATGAAATTATTTATAATTATATACTATTCCTATACTTAAGATGAATTGGTTATCTTCAGTTTATATAGAAAACAGAAGAAACAGAAAAATGGATTTATACAGGAGAGAATAAAAATATTTTTCATTTTTAGCTTTTAATTTTACAAAATTTTTAATAGTCTTAATTGACTTGATAGTCAGTGTCAATGAATTCAATATAAAAATGATATAAGTAAATTATTTTAATAAAATTTTAACATTTAAGTTTATAGGTGCCAATATAAAAATATATATACATATATATTGTTTTTTATTATAATTATTATTTTTTGTTTTTTAATTTTAAGTTTTCTCTTTTTATTTTGTATGCGCGCATATTTATGTACTTCTTATTATATAATTAAACTTAAGCATTGTAATTTTCAAATAAATGAACATGTAAACTCATATATATATAATTAAATAATTTTGTAAGCAAACCAATGTTTCAATAAATATTAAAAAAAAAAAAAACAAGTATTTGTGTGAACTTGAAATTCGTTGGGGAAATACTTCTTCCGAAATTATAGTGGAGAAGACATTACGCAACTTTGAAAATGAAATTCATTTGTTGGCGGCCACTCCAGCCACACTCAAGAATAGCTTACCACTTCACATAACTAGGCCAACATTGGCAAAAAAACAAATATATATGTGTACACAACACCCCCACCAAATGTCTAGCCAACAATGTGAAAGCAAGCTCTTTTTTTTATTGATTTGCAAACGTAAAACTCGCATTTATAATTTTCATGATTTTAATTTTTTATATTTGGTTTTTTCCCTATTTTTTTTTTTTATATTTCTTTCATGGAGCCCAATTGTCGCTCTACTCGTGAAATGAAGTGACATGAACGAGCGTGCGCGCCCTCGGTCACCGTTACCGCTGTCGCCGCCACCGCCTCCGTCGTTACTGCCAGCAGCAACCAACAACGCAGCGTGTGACGCATGCGCCTGCGCATGCCTGCGAGTCATAATTGTTCATAAAGCGGCTGTTAGCATTGTTTTTGGTTTTTTTTTTTTTTGGTTGAATTTCGAGTATCTTAATTGTTGCCATGTGTGTACTCAGAAAGTGTGCGTTTTTTTTTTTTTTGTTTAATTTTTTTTGCGGTTCCAAGGTATTTGATTTTATTTCAATATGTTTTTTGGCGCACGCATTGCGCCGCCCACTCGTCTTGGCCCAGGGCAAAGCCAAGCCAGTATCTTAAGTCTCAGCCTCAAACTCGTTTTATAGATTTAACAACAGAGCATGGTCACAACGCCCCTGGTCACAGCCTCACAGTCCCGGCAACCGCCTCAGATCTCGGATCACATTTGCCAAGCTAATTGTCGCACATTTTTCATCGTGTGGGCCAAAAGCAAGAGAGCCACCGAGGCATTAAAAGTGGCTTGCTCCAGTTCAATTTTGCTTGTTTTTTTTATTTTCTGGTAGCTAACGGGAAATAGTGCGTACCGCTTGCATAACTTTTAAAGCCATGCATTCATGTTTATGTATAAGTAATTTAGTATCCAACGATTTGGTGAGCCTGACAACCCAGCTAGCTGGTCATGCATTAAAATTATCTGACTCTGTATTTGTGCTGAGAAAAATGCAGCCTAAGGAATTCTTTTGAAATTACACCTATCAAATCGGCGAATTATCAAATAATAAAAATAACTTTTACTTTAATGTTACATTTATGCTAATTAACATTTGATGAGCTTGTGCTTAAACAGAAAGGAAATAACTTCACTTAAATCACACAACAGGAACAAAATTGAAAGCTAAATGAATAATGCTAAATTACCGACCGGTTCCGAATCCCCAAAACCTCTGTCTCATTAAACGTGTAAAAGAAAAGAAAAAAAAACAATAATAATATTACAAGTTCGTTTGTCGAATGAATTATTTTTAAATATTGTAAATTAAATTGTAAATAATTTGCAGCATTATAAATGTCTTGAGAAAACCACATAAATTTAGTTAATAAAAAGTAAGACTTCACTATAACGAACAAATATTGAAGGAGCCTTAAAAAGACGACGAAAATTAAATAATTAATATGTAAAAGATAAACTTCTCATATCTTTCACATATTCCATTATTCCATGATAAGCTTTCAGGTCACTTAAGCCAATTTCCTCTTAAGCCTGGTTTACTGTACCACAAGGCATTCATTTCGTTAGGTCTTCACCTTAAGCCTTCGTTTGGCGATGACATAACCCCAGATGAACGTATACTGTGCATTGAACTTTCATTGGCAACCGAGTCTGGGCGCCTGCTCGGGCAGCCGAAAAGCAAAGCTGCCTACGTGCTGCTCACAGCTTATTTAGGTATTGAAAGCGTCGAATGTCTCACGTTTGTGAATGATGTGCGAAAGTTTTACAATTGCCAAAATGAAAACAGCTCGTAAGTGTGACCTCAACATGCACACCACTTTTGGCATCCTAACGCAAAACGTTATCCTTGAGGTGGCTAAAAATGTCTCAAAGCAAATGCGTGCAAACTTGAAAGAGCGCCGCAGCGAAGCCAGCGGCGACGATGACGATCTTGCCAAAAGCTGAAATATAATGAGTGAATCGAGTAGACAAATCGAACGTGCACTGTGGCAAGTGCAATCTCAGTAGCAGCAGCAGCAGCAGTGGCGACGCGGCAACGAGGGCAGAGCTGACTGCATTGGTGACCCTGACCGTCATTGATCAAATTGCTATGCCTTTGGCTAATGAGCACTGGCAGGCCACTAGAATTTGGCAGAAATGGCTGCTCCAATGCGTATATGTATTTCCGGCAATCATTATGGTTTCACCTTTTATGTTATTGTTCTCTTTTGGTGAATTTTACGCAAAGTCATCTTCAAGTTCAAAACAAGAATGAAACAAAAAATAAAAGTGCCTAACCTTTGCTTGTCGAGCATCCAGATAAATCATGAAAAAAGCACTCGGCAATCCCACACTCACACACACGCACACTCAGATGTCTTGGTTGTACTTGAATTATTTCCGCACAGAAAATTAGCATTGCCAGTTGTGTCATCAGCTAAATTTTTATTGATTAAATGTTCAATTGTAAAGCTAACCAAGTTACGATGCCACCCGAAGTTAAGGCAAACCGAATTGTAGCTGTGCGTACGCAGGTATCCATACTAAATAATATAAATTGTATTTACAATTGTACAAACAATAAGTGATGACCTTAAGAATTGTTCACGTTCTCTGGTATGGAGACAACTGGCGTTGCTATAAATAAATTAACACCTTATCAAAACTAAAGTAAATAAAATCGTTTATCTATAGTATTTTAAAGAAATTATTCCGAGCATGCACCACAAAGTAATATCAGATGTTTCTCGAACCTCCTAGCAACTGTTATGAGGTGTCATTAAATTTCAGCTTATTTTGAATAGACATATAATTCAATATTTTCTTGGCTAAAATATGTGCAAATATTAATTTTTCACTTTCATATGAATATTATTTGCATTATATTTTTCGACGCTCAAATTAAAATTTGTGTTAATAAAATTGAATAAAAATTATTTGCAACATTTTTTTTTTATTAATTTTTAATTTTTTTTTTTTAATTAATGAGTTCTATGGCTTCTAAAAGAATTTAATTTCAACAAAATATATATACATACAGCGTGGGCCCAAATAACTGTCGCACTTTGTAAAAGCACCGTTATTCGCACCGTAAAAGCACCGTTATTCTTTCTATCACATTGTTGCCTTCTTTATTTAATTTTCAGTTGAACTTTGTATGGTTTCGACATAATCAGTAATAAATAAACTTTTGCGAATGATGGAAGCAAAAAGAGAGCTGGTGCTAAAATTGCATTTGCAAGGCAAACAGACAAGTGACATAGTTAAGTCGCTAAAAAACATAGACGTAAACCGTAGATTTGTTCAACGCACTGTGGCTCGGTTTAAGACAACAGGAACTGTTAAAATATCCAAGAAATCTGGTCGAAAAAAAACTCGTAAGAACGTCTGCACTAGTGAAGAAAGTGCGCGAGAAAATTCGGCGAAATTGTGCAAGATCCACTCGAAATCTGGCCAAGGAGCTGAATGTGAGCCGCAAAACTATTCGAACGATTTTAAAAGACGATTTGGGGCAAAAACCTTACAAAAAAAAAGGATCCATGGTCTTACGGAGCGCCAGAAAAAAATGCGGCAGGAAAGAAGTGGTGAGTTGCTTCGGCGGCACGCAAGTTGCAATTTTGTGTTTTCTGATGAAAAACTATTCATATTGCAAAAAAGCCACAACCCACAAAATGATCGCGTTTATGCAACAAGTATGCAGGATATCCCAACTGATAAATTAGCTGTTGAGAGATATCAAAACAGTACGTCTGTCATGGTGTGGGGAGCCATATCCGCAAAAGGCAAGATTCCTCTTCTTTTTATTGATAAAGGAGTCAAAATCAATGCCCAATTCTATTTGGATAAAGTGCTTGTTAATCATTTTTATCCTCAAGTATCTGAGCTCTTCGGCAATGAACCATATTGCTTCCAGCAAGATTCTGCTCCGGCTCATAAAGCAAGAACTGTTCAGCGCTGGTGCAAGGATAATCTGCCATGCTTCATTCCTGTTGATGAATGGCCATCATCTTCCCCGGATCTAAATCCATTGGATTACTGCATATGGGGCTATATGCTTGATAAACTAAAAAATATAAAAAATATGAAATTGGAACAATTCAAGCGTCGCCTAACTAAAATTTGGAATGAAATTCCGGAAGAAGTGTTGCGTGCCGCCTGCAATAGTTTTCAAAAACGTTTAAAGCTCGTAAAAAAAATAAAAGGTGAAAGATTAGAACTTAAGCACAAATAATATAAGATAAAAGTCTTACTAATAAATAAAATTGTTTTAGAGCTCAAAATATCCTATAGTTTTAATTTTACACAAAAAATAAAGTGCGACAGTTATTTGGGCCCACCCTGTATATTCATAATTAAGCCTAGTCAATACGATGGAAAACTGCAGCACAAGTCTTAGATGAAGCAAATAAAAACAATAGCATACTTTTGGGCTGGCAGCTAAATTCTTTGTTCAATTTAAAATGTCTTGCATAGGCTTGTGCACTTTTTAAAACAATTCAAATTGTTAATAAATATTCATATATGTATATTCTTTCTTTGCCTTTTTATAGTTAATAATATTGCTTGAAATGTAATGAAACTATAAACAGAAAAGGAATAATAACCAACCTTAGAAATTTTTTATGAGTAACAATTGAGCTCAAGCCAAATTTATTGCATTTTAAAAGGTGCAAAAACTTAAATAAATTCTTTTTATCACGTAATATGATTTATGTTTTAACTGGTAATTATTGAAATTATTTTTATGTTTATATTATCAAATCAGATTTTTTTGGGTTTCATTTAACTGATTTATTTCAATTATCAATATTTCAACTTAAAAATATCTCTTAATCGATCTTATGACTTAATTTATAAGCAAGAAATCAAGTAATGAGTGCATAAACGTAACTATAGGGCCAGATTGTATCCATCCTTTATAATCGACTGTTATATTCCTAAAGCGGATTTAATCCTGTCATCTACTTGACAGAGATATTATTTAGTGGTGCGAACTATCTGATTTCGACAAATATGTAGCTTATAGACAACAGAAGACCGTATACCAAGTGATATTATGATAATTTCAATCTAATGAGCTTGTTCGCATAGAAACAGACGTCTAAGCAGATGGCCATATCTCAATCTTTGAGCAGTCTATCTTCACTCTGAATTATTAACATTATCCGTAAAGAATGTTTCAAAATTTTTCCGAAAAGAAAAATTTCAGTCAATAAAAACTTATTTATAGACTCGAAATTAAAATTCTATAGAAATATGAAATGTTTAAATTTTTTTATTAATAATGACTAAATAAATTGGTATTTCCTAAAAATTAGATAAAGTATTAGATCTTTGAAGTTCTTTGAATTTTTGTTCGGTTGGCGCCACAAGTGCTCTCAGGAAATACCAAGGCCAGGATAATAAAGGCGCCAGCCCGACGATAATTCGGGCGACCTAAACACCTATCCACGCCCCTTACAAAAAAAAAAAAAAAAACTGGCGCCAAAAGGCATGCGCTAATTGCTTTTAATGGCGACATTAACATCGTCATAGCTCACACCAAAAAGAACTCGAAGAACTCGAAAAACAGGAAGCTGGGGGTGTCTCTGTTACCAAATTGAATACGCATGTGTATGTGTGGCTGTATTAGGCGGACTAGGATAGGGGCAGGAGCCAGTATTTTCCTTTGTAAGCCATTTAGTTGCCACATCATAGCTAATAATAAAAGCTAATTAAGCATTTTTCTGACAACACCTGTAATTTATATAAAGGATGAGTGGAACCACCTCGCCCCCACTTGAACAGGCAACACTTTCAACAATAAATTGCCGCTAAATGTCACTAATAAGCGTTTCAATATGCACACAAGCACACACACACAGAGAGAAGGGAGACTTTGTTTGTTTTTTGTTTCTTCTCCAGTTTTCCCCAAACTATACGTAATTAATTTATGATTTTCTTCACCGCATTAATCTCACTCAGATGGCATAGAAGAGGATGTTAGGCGCTATGTTCTGGCGTCCCCAGTCGCGTGTGGATTCTAAACGAATACCCTGAAAAAAAAAAAAAAAAAAACAACAACAACAAAATCACCGTCACCACGCAGATGTGTCTCAGTCTTTGACTAAGCGACTGTGGTGACGATACATTATAGGGCCAGGCGTGGGGGCAGGGGTTGTGCCAGAGACTATGTTTGGTGATTATGTGGGCTCATGTTTTTCTTTTTGACATTTATCATAATTCCAAACGAAGCCAAAGAAACCGATCCACTTACAACGTCACAATTACCGCTTAGGTGGATTAGTTAATCAGTTTCTTTTTTTTTTTTTAATGGGAAGAAAATGATTTAAGGTATCAAACCTGCTTTGTATACCTACATTAAATATTTTAGCTTTTAATAAAAAAATGAAAAAAAAAATTAGCTAATCCTTTACTTTTTTTAAATATTTTTTCCAAGTTGATAACGCCAAGCTAGTTTTTTATAGGTGCTTATAATCTCCTTTACTTTTACTGAATAATTCAATTTTTAAAAGGTATATTTCCTGTTTTACGGAAATCATATTAAGATAAGACCGACCACTTTTATAAAGACAAGCCAGTTAAAAAAAATATATAAAAATGGAGACAATTAAAACACAGAGTAATGACAGATTTTGTTGTCAAGAAGCAAGAATTAAACAAGAGTCTGTCATATGTCGGCGTTACTTGCCTGTTAAATGCTATTTGCCAAAACACTTTCTTGGAAATTAATTAAAACATATGCTCATCAGTTTGCCCCATAAATCTACAAATGCCAACTTCAATTGGAATCAGTTGCAATTTGAGTATAAAACTGTTTGATATTCAATTGTCGAAAAACTGACTGACGCCCTGGCGACGACATCCTCAACAACATCGTCAATGTCAAACCCCAAACAGACAAGGCAAGGCAAGGCAAGGCTCCCCAAAAGCAGAACAACAACAGCAAACAGCATCAAGTTAATTAGTAGCCAAGTACTCTAGACTTAAACAGATTTAGTTTTGGGTGCTTAAGGGTGCCACCCCACAAAGCAATTTGCCGCCACTTGAAGGGGGAATTTGTTTCGACTTCTTGTAATGTGCGACTTGCCTGTTTGGCTGGTTGGCTGGTTGGCTGGTTGCAGCTCATTAAAATGCCACGGTAATTGCAGCAAGAGTCAAAGAAATTAACCAAAATGCTGCATTTCAATATGGAATTAAGTCGTACAGTCTTGATATTCAGCCAAGCGTTGAGGTGGCAACTAGTCAAGTACTTACAAAAATCCTTAACAAGTGAAAATCCTAAGCTAATCGAATTTAAGACACTCTTCATGAATCTAAGATTTGAGAATCAAACTTCTTTAATTGAATAAGACATGAAATCAATTGAAATACTTAATAAGTGTAGAGATTCTTTCCAAGCTTTATTTTTGTGAAATTAATTGTCTCTGATTATTCAGAAAATAATAAAACTTTTTACCTCTCAAATGCACAGACCCATCACAATGACAGTGGAACAAGCCGTACGACATTTAAGGACAGATATGCAAGCATTTCTGTCTCCAGTCCCTGTCACTGAGTAATTACATCAAATTAATTGCCTGCTCTGTCAGAGCTCACATTGTCTGCTAATTTTTCCAATTGCAATCCAGGCTACTTTGGAATTTAATTGCTCCTATCAACACGTGATTTGAATTGATTGTTGCCACGAATGAATGTACTTATTTGTATATTTCAGGAAGTCCAAAAATAAGAGCAACCTCCCCATTTGAAAAGAACAAAAAAATAAAAAAAGTTTAATAAAAAAAAATATAAATATCGAAATCTGAACTGAAAAAACAGCCACCAACGCAAACGCATTCGAACCGCAACGGGTCTCTCTGGTAATAAAAAATGTTTAACCAAAACGCATTATGATTTAAGCTGCATGTTTTGTAAATATCTAATATGATAATTGGTTGTAATTTATGGGTTCTTCTCCCTGTCTCGCCCGGCTTGTGTATATTTAAAACATGCATTTAAAAATCATAAATGACGCCTTTTGCAAGTATTTTTTTCTCTCCCAGATTCTCGGAATAAAACAACACGCACATTAAATTAATATCCACTTTTTTTCTCGTCTTTTTTGTTTCTCAAATTATTATTTATATGTGTCAGAAATGGAAGCAAATATGGGCATGTAGATCTGAAAATGAATGCATTTCCATGAATGAAAATTAAACGACGGTTGTCTTGTTTTTTGGAGCTAATGATAAGGATTAAAAAAAAATGAGTTTATAAAAATCCAAGCTACTTTTCGTTCAAAAATATCATAACATATATCATATCTATCCTATATATTATATATTATAACTATTGGAAAATATATAAACTATGTATTTCTTTGGTCAATAATATTTTCTTGATTAATCACGAGGAATCAAAAGTATAAATAATCTTTTCATAGAAAACAGAGTAAATTCATTTTATTTTGATGTTTGTAACGTATAGAACCAAACATCGTAGACCCCCAAAGATTACTTCTAAAATACTTAGAACCTCTAGAGGAGTCGATATAGCCATCCCAATCTGTTCTTCTGTCTGTCTGTTTCTATACAAACTAGTCTCTCAGTCTTGAAGCTATTTTGATGAAACTTGGTAAATAGCCTCCTTTTTTACCTAGGCAGCATATTTGTCGGAACCGGTCAGATAGGACTACTATAACATATAGCTGTCATACAAACCTAAAACGGCCCTATTAAGTGACCAACCCCGTTCATGTGATTTACGGCAGAAAAAACTGCGAATAGAGTTTGTCATTTTCGGCACTCCAAAGATAACGTTGGAATTTTTTTCTTGTTTTCTGTATTGTTAAATGCTTTTATTCAACTTCAAATTTTCATTTATTTATAGAAAAAATCTCTCTTTCGGTAGAAACACAGTCAGGTCCACTCTCGGCCTGACTAATCTGTACTAAACATTTTGGAAACTGGTCAACTCCGACACATAGATAGGTTTTATAAATAAATGTATTCGTTATAAAGAAAGAATATAATTTTAGACTATTTATCAATAATAATTAGTATAAATAGATTATATATCTATATTCTATATACCACTAAATTCTAAATTAAAGTCTAAATAGTATATTTTTTTTAATTTTCCCTACTCTTTCATAAAATCGTAATTTATTTTCTTGGAATCATATTTCCACCCAAAAGTCGATCATTGTCAACAATCTTAAGGCGACTGTTGTGGTGTGCGACACAAATTAGCGTCAAGAAAAACAAACAACCCAACAAATTAATCATGCTAAAATTTCCCAAAGAGTTCAATGTACGCCCTCATAAAGTGTCCAAGATGTGATGCGCTTCACCTTTATGGTGTAAAGTAATTGGAAACCAGAAGAACCCATTTGGAATGGCGTGGGAGTGTCAAGTATTGTGGAATCCCGAAAAGCCGCAACTTTTCCAAACCAAAAAAAATTCCAGATGTTTCAATAAAGATCGATGTGCCTGTGGTGCGTATTTTTTAAAGACTTCGACTAGCGGACTTGAATGCATCATTAGCTGAGTGTGACAAAAAAAGGGACGAAAAAAAAAACGAAGATATTTACTCTTCAAGGGGCTGTGCAAGGTTTTTTGCTCCACGCGACTGCTGCTCTTGCTGAAATGAGAGTGATACCAAGACTGAGAACCAAGGAGACTGAGGAGTGAGACTGTGATTTATGTTGCGTGCGCCTGACAAACACTTGAGAAGTGATGATTTATAATGGAGATGCATACATTCATATTAATTAAATTCTGACACGGCTATGCTCCATTTAAAGTTAAATGGGAGTGGATTCACAAAACCAAAAAAAAGGAGAGAGAAAAATGTAAGAGTAAGAGTAGCTTAACCCGAAATTATATAATTTTGGGTCAGTGTAAGGCAAAATTTCTAAGAACAAAGACAACAAATTGTTAATCGATTGGAAATTCATAAAAAATTACATTCTAATTAGTTTTGTTGCCTATTGCCAAGACGACGGTCGCCTGCCTCCGCCCTCATACTCACCGACATCAAGTGTACCAGAGGAATTTAAAATATGGCAAGCAATAGTCGAATATTCATTAAGTGCAATTATGAAAATTAAGTTGTCATTTTGATTTGAATGGCAAGGCATGCAAGCAAATAAAAAAAATGCTCATAAAAATTTGCTCATTAAATTAAACCAAACTGACAGTTTTGGTCTGGCTAAATGGATGTGCTGCAGGCGCTCCGCCGAATTCATTGCTGCTCCTGTTCTCTTTCACGCCCTCTCTCACACTCTCTTTCCCACTGTCTTGCTTCATACCTTTCTCTGTTTGTACCCTGCCATAGTTCTTAATTAGCGGGTTTCCACATTATTTCCCTGAAATCTCGCATGAATAATTAACACATTATCTTTCATACAAACGCACAGATACAGTCCCACATTGATAGACCGTTATACACTTCTTTACTTGACGGAGTTGGCCGCCAGCCAATTGGAAACTGGCGTTGCGCACGAGCCATTTAAATTCACACGGCAGAGTCGGATCAGGTCTCTAACTTTTTGCCATCTCTTGCCTCTGAATTATGTGTTAATAATTTCAAATTAATGAACATTTTACAAAGGTGCAGGTAATAGGCTGACGCCATCCTAAATACACATTAGCGGAAAAATTAAAAAAAAAAATTGCAAATTAAAAAATGTGTGGAAAAAGGGACAAAATATTTGAAAATATCATTAGAAAGCTCCAAGAAAAATTAAATGATTATTTTCTGTATTATAAGTTCTTGAAAATGAAACCGCAAATCACCTAACAACACTTTTTTCTTTCAAAAATAATAAAAGAATATCTTATCATTAATCATTATGAAATATGTTTGCAAAAATTATTAAATATATTTAGCCAAAGCTCGTAAAATTAAATAGCTCTACTTGTAGACAATTAGCCAAAAATTATGACATTCAATAATAGTCACATTAAAGATATTTTTGCTAAGGAAAAATAAAGAACCCGCCCACCTACGCAAAAATTTCTGAAAAACCAAAAAACAAAAAAAAAAAAAAAATGGACTGAGAATTGACTGCCTGAATTTCACACATGTTTTAAAAATAAGCATTGAAAAACATATATATTTTTTCATTTGTGAGAAACTAATTCCATTTCTTTCCTTTGCATACTCAGCAAACGGGAGCTGTAAAAGAGATCGCTATAGAATAGGCCACGCCTGCAAAGAGATCGTTGGTTCTTGAGTTTTGAAAAAATCATATGCACAGGATGCGTTCCGTATTCAAATTAGTTTTTCGGAAACTCTTGTCGCAGACTGTTGTGTCATTCGTAGACTGAAGAATAGAAACCTAGAAAATGAATACGCACTCGTCGATCCGTCGGTATCCGCACAGTTTCTCAATTGAACAGATATTGGCTAAGCCGGACAATCGTAATGCCGACAACTTCAATATTCTAATCGAACGTGGCGGTCAGGATAAAAGTTTTCAACCGGTTACGGCTTCAGATCAGCCCTCTGAGAGTGGTAGTAGTAGCTACGACATTTCCCGAGTATCCAGTCCGGCCACTTCCAGCTGTATTGAAGATAATACGGAAGATGGCAAGAGTGATATAGCATCCGAGGATGATAGCAATGGTGTGTAGTTTTTTCAAATCAATTAATTAAGTGTGAAAGTTGATAATATGTTCCCACCGTTCGTAAGTCTTGCGACATTCTGATATTCCAACCTTGTGGAGCTGAATTTATTGCAATGTTAGATAATGCTTAATGAAACTTAAAGAACAATAAAAAAAGAAGACATACCAGTTCTTTGAGTTCACCTTTAATTCGATATTATGGATATTCGATAATTTGCAAATATGCAAATGCGATTGTTTCAAAATGGTATACAAGATTAGTTCAATTTATTTTATGGAACTAATTCTAAATAATCATTAGAATGAGCACTTAAGGCCTTCATTGTATTTATTATAAATTAATAGAATAAATCGAAATATGCTAATAGTCATTTTGTATATGTTGCATAATTATTTTCTTATTTCCCTAAATAAGCTCACTAGCATAAAAAAATTATATGTCGACAGGATTAATTAGAACTGCTCCATATAAGGGGTATAAAGTAATAGGTTAAAATGATCGGATCTTACAATTTAAGTCATATATACAATTACAAAAAAATCCGTCTCAAAAACTCAAAGAATAGTGTACAAGTTTTTTTTTTTTTTTGAACCTAAGACGTTTCTTTGAAATGCGTTACAAGCTTTAAATCAAAATGAATGTACTCCTAAGAAAGTAACATACATAGTCTTTTATACGTCGGGAAATATTAATTATTTGACAAAAGCTTCACACCCAAAAAATACTTTTTATCAGCAATAAAAAGTTATCTACAATTGACACAAGCATGGTATTTTTTATGATAAATATGAAGTACTATTATTTTACGATTGAGAGAGTAAAAATGATCTTGTTGTATATTTTATTATCACAATTTGAATAATACAGTAGTAATTATATATTGTAAAAGTTAATACTTAACTGGGTTTTTATTTTTTATTTATTCATTTTACGGCCTTTCAACTTCTCGAAAATATTATAGATAATACAATAATATGAAATTACTTAGAATATTATTATATAGTAACATATTCAATTTAGATATTATTCCTTTTCTCTTGGTACAATTACAAGGCGTTCTTAATTAGTCTTTTTGTTAAAAAATAATTATTATTTATTTTACTAAATGATAATATTTGTTCCTCACGAATACCTATGACTTCTAATGGCAATGGTTGAATGATCTTATCTGTCACGAGGCCAATCACCAAACAAATAAATAGGAATTAACCTGGCTGGTGTTATTTAAATGCGTCACGACAATCGTGTGGCTAATGATGCAAATGTCAAGAGTGAAAATCTGACAGAAAAGAAAAACGAAAGAAAGAGAAAAAAAATATAGGAAAACAGTCAAAGATAAAAGTATAAAATTTATATGACAATTTGTTTTTCGACCAGCAAACGAAATGTTTTGCCAAATGACCAATTAGACGGTAGACCGAGACTAAAAGCTGAGAACACGAAATAGCAATTTTAAATTGGGGCAAGTGTAAAAAATAAAAACCATTTTGAATTGATTGATAAATGAGGCAAATAAAACTAAGGAACAAGCTCGAGAACATACCCAAGGTTCTAAAATCTTTATGCCCTTTTTTGATAAATCAAAAATAAAACTTTCTTAATTTCATCTTTTTATTTCCTTGTTATATTTTAAAGCCCACTGCTTAAGGATAAATAATCCTAAAGATATACTCCAAGTCTTAATCATATAAATATATATATTTTAGCTAGCCTCAAGATAATGAATGATTGGTTTCGTCGGTAATTTCCGACGGGGTGTTTTCATTGCACCTTTCTTTTTAGGGAATGAGGTAGAGACTGTGATCCGCAGTGGCCAAATGCCAGTCGCTCTAATTAATGCAATTAGTCTTAAATTGTTGGCAAGGTACTCGGCTAATGTACAACAAAGGCATCTGTCGGTAGCAATTGAAAAGCAATACTTAAATTGAATTTCCCAATTTCAATTTATTTTTTCAGTTTTCGGTGATGATCGCAAAAAACGACCGCGTACAGCCTTCTCGGCTGCCCAAATCAAGGCACTTGAATCGGAGTTCGAGAGAGGCAAATACCTTTCGGTGGCCAAGCGAACGGCTTTGGCCAAACAACTCCATTTGACCGAGACTCAGATAAAAATCTGGTTCCAGAATCGACGCACCAAGTGGAAGAGAAAGTACACCGCCGATGTGGAGACTCTGGCCTCGCACTACTACGCCCAATTGGGGATTGGAGGACTGACGCGTCCCATGGTTGTCGGAGATCGGCTGTGGCTATTTAGTCAAACCCCCTCCGGTCCCACTCCCATACAGTCCATCATGCTTAACGGTGGCGGCACAGCAGCTCCCATGGTGCCAGCCACCACCCCACTGCGCGGTTATGCCAATAATGGTCCCATGTTGCCAGGTCCCAGTGTGATGGAAAGCGCCCGCAATGCCATATTAGCCCGAGGCCAGCCTTTGAATTTCACAGTGCCTTTTGGAGGAGGTCTGGCTAAGCCTGGCACAGGAGCTGCAAGCACTCACACGCCCTCTGCGAGTTACCTACCACGCTGTAAGCCCTTTGGAGGATTCGCAGACTACTCCCTTCCTTCCAGCAGTGCGGACTACCAAAACAACGAGACTTATTTGCAACTTAAGTATGCCACACTGCCACCAGAGGCAGAAAGCGGCACTACCACCAATGGCCTGGCCGAATTGGAAAGGGTTTTCGGTGATGCCAATCCAGGCTTCCTAGAACATCGAGCCACCGCTCCAGGTCAGCACACCAGCCATGGCACTGCTTCAAGTAAGTCCACCACTAGCTACGGACACGAGGCCCTAGCCCAGGCTCAACGCAGCCGGCAAGCCACCCACACCGATTCCGATTGCAGTGACATTGATTGCGAGCAGCTGGATGACGACGACGAGGTGGTCGAGGAAAGCTAGAATTACACTTGGACAAATTAGTTGCTGATTTTATTATATCATTTCACAGTAAATTGCTTCTTGTGTTAGGAAATATCATAAATATCTTTTATACAGGCCACACAACACAACATAAAATTAAACACAAAAATTAACAGTTTATGTGATCATTTACAGCATGTGAATTGGTTAATCACTCTTCTTCTTGTTCTGTACAATTTGATTTAAGAATTTTGAATTTACATTTTTTGGGGGGAGGGGATCACAAAAGTGTGGCACACATTTAGTTCAATAAGAATAGTTAATTAGTATCTATTGCTATGCTATGTTACAAATTTGTGGGTCAGTTTGTTGGCTTCCAAAAAATTATAGGTAATTTAAATAAAATTTAATTAAAATAAAAATCACAAAATATTTCATCAAAAATGTACACACACACAATTGCTCATCATTCGTAGTTGTCCCTTAAAAGCTAACTACTTGTCATGTAACTAGGCTAAAAAATAATTCAAATTTAAAAGCATTTCACCGATCAACAACGAAACCGCTAAACAACAGCAATCAAGTCAGGCATGACTATTTACATAAAATATTTACGGGGCAAAAAAATAAAGTAGTAATTATCTATATAGTAAAAAAAAAAATGAGCATTAACATTAGTTAAAATATTTGTAGATTGCTGTTTTAGAAACATCGTTGTAGTAGTTGTTGCTTTTCTAATTACTATTGATGTCATGGATTCAAACAAATTATATTCTATTATCTATATAACCGTATATATAGAAGACTCATTTGATTCATTTGTCACTTTGGAGCAGCACTGGTTTAAAGGAGATAACACATTCGCATTTTCAATTTACATAGCTATTAACTTATCTAGTTTTTTTGTTTTTTATCGGAAACACATCAAGTTAAGAGTAAATAAAATAAACATATATAAACATAATCTAAGAAATCAATATTTGTTTTAGTTTCTTGTTGAACTGTTTTTTTCTTTTCTTCTTTGTTAGTTAATGCTACTTTTTGGTATTGCATACAGTTATAAAATCAAACATTTTGATTTCATTTATGTTGTCTCTAGATTAAATGAACTACTGTTTGCTTAGAGAGCCAAGCGCTGTTAGCTCCACGACAGTTCATAGCCTCGCCAATTGGCATTCGGTGCTAAGTGTACGCGTCTCTTGTTGTAGTAAAAAGAGACAATGCCATGGTAAGCAGTTCGGGGCACGCCACTCTGGAAACACAAACAATTTCAATAATCAATTATTTAAAGGGGATATGGGTCTCCTTCTCTATACCTTGAAATCGTCCATGAGCCCCAGTGATTTGGCTAAACGCTTGTATTGATCTCGTGATGTGTACTGTATACGTACTGGTCCGTCAATCGCTATCAAATTACGTCGCAGCTCATCGAATGTTACAATGGGATACGAATAAACACGATTCAAAAAAGTTTCATCGTAATTATCCTGCAAGCAAGACATTAAATTAAATCAAGTTACTGATTCACAAAAAAAAATAAAAAGAATTGACAAACCTTTAACAAATAGTTTAAATCGAGTTTTGTAAATTGCACAAAGTCCTCACTAAGTTTTATATGCTTAAGATATTTATCAAAAAATAGGCCACTAAAAATGAGAATCGAAAAGTTTGTTATTTACCCAACGTTATTTGCTTTGTAACACTCACTTGGACACACCAATTTTTCCAAAGGTGCGAGTTCTCGATATCTCTGGTCGTATACAGACACGATTTTTACGCTGTGCTGGATGACGAATCCAATCATCCCAAAAACTATGGAAGACAAATTAACACTTTTAAGAGCTAATCAAATTACTAAAAGAAGAAACCTACGATTTGGGCCATTTGACTGATAATTCACTCCACAGTTCTTTGGTGAGCATCCAACCGAGACCGGGAAAGAAATCGGTTCGATATAGCAGTTCAGGTGCTTCAATGTCCACCACATTTGCCTTGCCATTGTCATTCCAAGCGGAAACGCACCTAAAAATACAATATTAAATCAACATTCGGTAGATTTTATGATTTTATTTTCATTGGCTTACCATAAGCTGGGGTCCTCCTTGAGCAGCTTGTGAGTGCCCAGAAAGTATTCAAAGAAATCGGGCGCCACATTCAAATCATCCTCAACAATGACCACAAAATCGAAACCAATCTTGAAGGTGGTATTCAGAGCCCAACCATAATGCCGAGCAATTTTATAATATCCTTTGAACTTCTTCTCCTTGGGCAATACCATAATATCGCTTTGGTCGGGCTGCTCTATAAGTGTGACCTGATTGCCATAGGACTGAATGATATGTTTAGTGGCCTCATCTCCACAGTCCTGTAAAAAATAAGGATTCAATTAAATACATTAACAATCAATATCTTTGTTAATATTACCTGAGAAACTATGATGGGAAACTGTTGAACGCTGGGGCGATACTCCACCAAATTGTCAAGACAATTTTTGACTGAGATTCGATTACAGGCAAATACCAATATCGGTATCACTGGCTCTCCATTTGGCATATACGTTTGAGAGGGTATCTGGGCTGGTGGAGTACGGAGGTCTAATATTTCGTCAGATAACTCGGCAGCTACGATACTAATTTTTGGCGTCGGACCCGTTGTTGCCTCATCTTCAGGCCTTCTCGCGTATTTCAATTTTAGAAAGTCTAAAAGATAGTGTCTGATTTTTTCACTTTGTTTATATTCTCCTCTGGCTCTTGGCACAAACTGTTTCATTTTATGCCAATTTGAATTGCTCAATTGTGATGTCCCCGCATTGCTCCTCAATAGAATGTAATAGGTAATAAAAATCCAAGATATCAGGAAACCAATTGCAAGAAAAACCTTACGCGAGCGCATTTTTAAATTTATACGGTGGGGGGTGGGCGTTTACGTTCAGCTATCTCTTTCGCTCCGCTAAACTCGCTCCAGCTGACTGCGCGCCTATTTATTGTTTGGTGTCTGACATTTGTGTTGAACTTTTCTCTGGCTGCTGAAGTTATTGAATGAGAGGTTTAGCTAGAAATCGAATTTCTGTGACATATGATTTTAATGCGACAGCAGCGACAAGCGCTTTCATTTATTGCGAGTCGTTTTAATCGGTGGGGGATGTGGAAGTATTGCTTTTGTTGCTGGTTTTGGAACTGCTGGCGTTGTTGTTTTTGCTGCTGCTTTAAGCTCCAGCAGGTCTTTTTTCTGGTCGCAATCACAACGCAAACTACTGGTCCAAAAAATTCGCTGTGTTGGGGCCACATTTATTATCGATCGCAAGTGTCACAGACCGGCGACATTCTGAATTTCCGAAAACTCCAATTCTTTTCTCTGCTTATGTGTACTTTTTGTTTCGAAGCAGGTCCGTCAGGCAGGTGTATTTGTTTTGTTTTCTTAAATACACGTTGCTCTTAGCAGTACAAAACACAGCAGCTGGCTTCACAAAATTCGTCTGTTATTGTCTGGTAGGATATCAAGAGAGTTTACCAGCTGTTTGTACCGTTGCTGATGGTCGACTATTTAGTTGTCGGTTGATTTGGGTGTTGTGGACTTATATTGATAACGTATTTTTCTCATTTTTGACGCGCGCTCTTTTGCTTAATAATATTTATTAGAGTTGAGTTGTTTCTGAGCGAACGAAAGAGTTGAGAGCTAAGTGAACGAACAACTGAACTACTGAATGTGGAACTGCGGCCCGACCCTGCCAACCTGGTGCTAGCGCGTCCAAAATTTGAACAGCGTATTGCAGCCCTGAAATTTCCGCGCGCAGCTAAAAATTTGTAGCTTGGTTTTTACAATCATGGATAATTATGGATAATTAGGAATACCCATTTCCATTCGCATATCTCTTAATATGTGACACTCCGTGAACTCCAAGGCGTCAGTTATTTCCAAGGTATGACATTCTTCTGGTTTCATCTCAGTATATATTTTGTCACGTAACTCTTTTTTAAAAGGGCGTTTCTTGTATAATTCTGTTTTTGACTTTGCGGGTAACCAGCCATGTTTAGGATAATATACAGTGGAAAGACATTCATTTAACAATGTAGGGCTCAAAGTGAAACCTATAAAATAAAAACTATTGAAATAAATAAACAAAAATACGCAGAGGCTTACCCCTTTCCATAAATAATTTTAGGGGTTTTCTGGAAGGTACATAAGCAAATTCTCTCTGTTGTGATTCTTCTGCTTTTTGTATTGAATCATCTATGTTCTTCACTATTTTTGGTTTCTGTAAAGTTTTTTTATTTGTCCAGACCTTTTGCAAGCTCTGCTTGTATTCTGATTGTATAACTTTAAACAACTGTGACTCTAATTCCGGAAGTTCTATTACGAGCTCATTTTGTTTACTTGATTTATCTTGTGAAACAATTTCCGGCAGGAGAATCAATAAGAAATAAAATGTCACCCGAAGCCCCATAAAAGTTTGCATTGTGTAAAATCTGACAAATTTTCAAATGCTTCACAATTATTCTTTTTTTTAGTTATTTTATTGATTTATTTAAATTTTAGTATTTCACTTTTGTTAACTTTTATTTTATTCGTTTTTATTAAATTAGCTTAACAGTTAAACTTAGAAGACTAGTAGTGCTTACGAGTTAGACAAACTTTTACGATTTTAAGGAAATATTTTGTTAAGAAAATCACTGTGTTTTTGATAGGCTGCCATGGGTATAGAACTTTATCTTACTCTTTATTAACTGTTTTTATTTAAAATTATATTTAATTACGTTTCATAAATGGCAGTTATATGAATTAGTTTTTAGTATAATTATTATTTTTTTATTGCCATACATATTGTTTGCAATTTTTCGCAGCCTGAAGCTGATCATCACTTCTTTTCTGCACTTTCATTCCAATTAGCCTGATTAATGTTTTACTCCGCCATCTACAGATTTACACAATTGACGTTTCGCACTCCACAAAGGACTATTTACATGAAGCTCCAACTCAAAGTCAGAGACACTAGCAGGATGCTGACACTGCCGAAAGAACCGAAACTGTGAGCCGAGGAGGACAGTTGTCCCAGCTCCCGTTCATCAACCACAAATGCAGGCACCGCACTGCTGGGAGTCTGTTCGACCATGCGGATAACCTCACCAATATTTCCACGACTATTGCGAGCCAAACGCTGATTGGCCAGCTTCAGTTCCCTCAGCTTTTCTTCCAATTGTAGGACTTCATCTAATGAAAAGAGTAAAGTTTAGAAAATAAAATGTTTTCACGAATTCGAAAGACTTACTCTTGTTTACTCCATCAATATCGTTGACTTTGATGAACATGGCCAAGGATATTTCGTAGACCTTGTTGGTACCCATTAGGGCCGAGCTGATCTCACGCTTGCGCCGCCCATACCCCACTTGGTTGTTGGAACACTGAGTGCCCAGGCATTTATCCAGGCAGACATTCACAGTGGCTCGGAACTGCACATACGAAGAATCTGGAAACTTAAAGGCCTTGAATTTGGCACTTAAAGTATCGCCATCGATGGTATTAAAATTCTCAAACAAATACGGATCCACAGTGCACCTGTATAGGCAAATGTAAGCAAATCAAACTCTGGCAATCAATTCATGTCAAACCAATTTTACCCTTTGAAAATTAAAGTCTCCGATGAGGTATGAGTATCGGTGACATCCAGATAATTAACGCCCAAGCCATAGACCGGTGCAGAATCGGAATCCAAATTGATTTCCATAGTCAGGGGAGTACCCGACTTGACAGTCAAATCGCTGGTAAACTTCTTGCCATCCTGACTGACACCAATCGAGAGACGTGGTTCGGGGGCTCGTTTTGTCAATGAGGTGGTTATTTCCAGATCACTACGATTAAGAAAAGGAAATGCTAATGAGTTTAAGTAACCTTAGCAAGTCCACAATTATAAAATTTACCACCCTGATCTACTTGCATAATTCTTAAAATAATGCAATTAAAGGCAATTGAAGATGCTTCTGCCCAGGTCAATTACCGAACTACAATGTAAGAAACGATATCCCCAGGACATGTTATAAATCATTGCAACTCCCCCTTGTCCACTTTGGACTGACGGAAACCGAAAAACAAACATTGTCGGTTGCCCAAGCACGCCCTATAATTAAATTGACTGTAGGGTATTAACGCGTGCCCTAACCCATGGCCTGTCCAACCTGTCTAGAGTTGGCCAGCTCACAGGCGATTTGTCTTTAGTTGGGTCGGGCAGGCCAGTTTCGATTTTGCAGTTAATTACCCGGTAATCGTAGCCGGACAGCTTGATTTATGATCACCGCCTAAGTCTTTTGTATTTTTTTTTTTTCTTTGCTTTTGTAAGGGTATTTAATATGCCATAAAGTTGGCGGTGCAGTGGTATAAATTGCACATAAACATGATGTATGCTGAAAATATGCATTTTGACGCGTCCGCAGTTGGTGGAATGACTTGAATTGCCCCCGCCGCCCCTCAAGCCGATCAGAGCCTTTAATGGTTTATACCCAGAAACGGGCACATGGCACATGGTTCGGCTCAGACGTTGGCAGTTTGTTTATGTTAGTCGGACAACCGATACATTTTTATGCCGGCCTATTAAATTGTCTGGCAATTAAAAATTGTGAAATTTGAATAGATGAAGTGGACGCTGAGCAAGTGTCCCAAAAAAAAAAAAAAAGAAAATAAACATACTATTTTCCTTTCGAGAAAGTTATCCAAGTTATTCTTCATCATCATTCAATCACAGATCTTTTCAAGCAATTTAAGATCTGATTAGTTTAAATTAATTTTGCTTGCGAAATAAAATTGGTGAATATCTTGAGAAATTCAGAGATCTATGATCTATAATTGGGATATGAGTAGATGAAAAAAGAGAGTAGAAAATGTAGAGTGTGTGATTTGAAAACTTACTCTGGTTCTTGAAAACCTGCTGGTAAGACATCACGTCTGACGACCCCATGATGCTGCTCTTGTGGCTCTGTCGACAACTGTTGTTGCTCTTGGAGCACAACGCGTGGCTGCTCGCGGCTGGTCTCATTCATCATGACATTGTATAGGGGACCACTTGTGGTAATGCATTTAACGCTGACGATCTCTTTGCTGCTGACCGATTCAATGATGATTTTATGGTAATAAACTTTTTTGCCCTACAGCAGCAAAGAGTTAACACAACAAAAAATAAAACAAAAAAGAAAAAACAAAAATAAATGTAGATCAGTCAGAGCCAAGAAAGTGGAATTGGTCAATTAGGTGGATTACCGTTAACTGGTTGACCATGCGCGTGACACCGCACTCATAAAAATCGCTCAGCGAGAGACGAAAAACGGCCAAAGTGCCGTCGATTTGTGGCTGGCAACGCACATCCGGATAACCCTTGAGACCCTCCAAGTAGATTTGTGGCCGTTCACTGTCCGCCGGCAGGCCAATGTCAACGCGCATTTGATCCTCTGAACAGTGGACTTTGTGTGTGCCTGAAAGACAATAAAAGGAAGAGGAGGTCAGTAAGGAAAATGGAAATTAAATTGTTTATGCCATCAGCATTTTCCACTTGATAATGGAATATTTTTTATTACATTGTTAAAAGTGGGCTAACATGTCGACGACGCGTCGTCATCGTAGTCATTATTATCTTCATTATTATCGTCATTATGGTCGTTGGCCAGGAAAACAAGCTGCCAAATGCACGGCGAGGAACGCCTTCAAATTCGCAGACATTCCCGGGACATTGACGAGCCAGTAACCTGAAACCAAACGACCCACCGACCAACAGATCAACCGACTGACCAACCAACAGACACTAAACAATTGCCGCATAATTACTATGGAAGTGGAACGCGTTCGTTGCCAAAGTCTTTCGTTTTTATTGCTTCTACAGTGGCTTCAAGCGATGCTTAATAAAGCTGCAGGGCTGCTTTTTTTTACAACCCATTTTTTTTTTTATTATTTTCCTGAATATGGTAAAAGAAAAGCAAAAACCCCACATTAGCCGGCAGACACACTCACACAGTGCTTTGGTTTAGTTTGGGCAGGTTTGGACATTGGTCAAGTCGGGCTCTGGCAATCACTGATCCGGTCTGTGGGATGAGGACGTGTCCCGCCGAAGAGCCTAAATGACTTGCCCCGGCTCAAAAGTCGGGCGTTAAACATTCGTTTGGCATAATTTTCGACGAGAATTTGAACTCACTCCCAGGTCTGCCGCTGATCCTCTGACTGTGTATAAATATATGTTGTTTCCCTGGCATAGTAATCAAAATCTTATTATAGACACCAACATGTGTGTGCACGTAGGCAGATGGCTCTGAATGCGTTCTCTGGATGTGTGCAAAATTAGCAGCTTAAATGTTGCAGTTATTAACCAAAACACAGACACACCAAAGATCTAGAGCAGCATCAAAGTATAAACAATTAACTACAAATACATAGCATAATCTTTGGAACTATTTATCAAGATTGTCTTTCATTAAACTTATCGATTCCATCGTTCAAATATTTTTTAAGTCTTCATTCACTTTCGATCCATGGAAAGGCCCTCGACAAATACTTTCGCCTTTTAATCAAGCCTCCTAAGATAACAACTCATCTTGGCCGGAAAAAAAGTCTTGGCCTAGATCAATTCCACTTGTCACCCTCACCACAGTCCAACACTAAATTTCTCAAATCTTTTTATATTCTTTGGAAAAAAATAAAAACCAACGTGTCTTGTCTACCTAGCAAATGAAAACATAGAGAACATTTTACTTAAAGAACTGAGCACTCTTCCCCAGAACTGAAACCAATTAAATGTGAGCGCAGACTAGAAACAGCCCAACCGGATAACACAACCAACACATTAAGTCCGAAAAAACTAACAACTATCGTGGGTGAAGGCGTGCAAGAGGAAAGAGCTAACATTACCACCAAAAAAAAAAAAAATTCATTGTAATTCGACATTAAAAGACAACAGCTCAGGCTTGGTAACTTTATCTCCCGAGTCGTCAGCGGCAGTGGCAATGCCAGTGGCTGCTTCAGCCAACAGAGCATGCGATAATGAAAGAGGCACTTAAGATTTTGGGATTTAATTAGACAGAGGAGAGTGAAATCTCAGTAGCGAAAAAGCAAATACGGAAAATAGAAATTGCATAGAGAAGACAACGCAACTTTAAGTGACTGCGGATTCCGACAATTAAAGCTATATAGTCTGGATTCGAAAGTGGGCGCCAGGTGGGCGTGCTGAAAGATATGAAGCGCCAACTTCGACACGCACGCTCAAACAGATAATAAACAGTGCGAAGGTCATCAATGGAATGCTGAAGGACACATGCTCTTTTTAAGGTTCTCTGGTTTGCCTTCAGTTAAAAATTTCATAAAAACGGAACAAAATTAAGACTGAGTCTCAATTGTCTTTAGACTTAGGATATGTGGACAAAGTTAATAGCAAAATAAAAGTACTCTTTTTGAAAAGAGAATTACCAGGTGCCTGAGCGGTCCAACCAAGCAACAACTTCCGTTCTTGTCGCATTAAGAGTGGACATAAAACAAATAAATGAGAGAATCACTAAGGATGCCTCAATGATGCAGTCGGCTATTTAGAGTTTAGTGGATTACTCACTAAATTACCTGTGGACACGGTAGCTGATCATTGAAAACCAACTGCAGCGGATGCATTTTAACAGTCTAGACAGCTTACTCGGTCGCGTCTCATAAAACTGCGTTTGTAATTGAGTGCAAAGCATTGCGATTTAAATACACCACCAAAGTCATGGTCATGTGCCAAAAACCCAAAACGCCCACCACAGCTGAATGAAAAATGCCAAGTCCAACTCTTTGGATGCGGGTTGGCCCCGATGCCGACCAGACAACATTGTTCGATGCGCTCGACCAACGACACTGGCCAACGCCTGGGAGTGTATTTATAGCCAGACACCACCAGCAAATACTTGGCCAATTGTCCAGACTGTCGGTGCTGTTAGCGAGGAGAAGGTGGACTGCGGCAGGAAGGCCTTAATAAAGTTGCAGACTACAATGTTGGCGACGGTCGCCTCTGCTGGGTCTGCGTGGTTGGGTCTGGGCAAATAACAATAATTGAATTTTAAACGGCCAGCCCTTTTAGTTGCTACTTCAGCTGTTCAGCTTTTCAGCTGCCCGGCTGCTCCAGAACAATGTCAATGGCTTGGCAGCACGCAAGCGTTGAAAAGCGACAACAACAACAAAAAAAAAAGTTTGTCGCTTAAGTCTTTTGATTTTTGCCCATAGCGAGAGGTTTTCAATTAACCGCATTGTTGGAATATCGAAATTGAAATCGCTTTGGCAAACCTTTAATTGCGATTGAAAGAATTTTATTGAGTTTTAACAACTCCTTGGGCATCTCGAAGCCTTAATAAAATTTAGCTTGTCCGTGTGTTGATTAGAATTTATTTGACATAATTTTTATGGGCCATTTGAGCTTTTATGTATTGTACTTTGGCCTCTGGGCGCCATAAAATCGCCAACATGATTGCCCCGCTCGTGAGAAAATCATTTCGCAGAGCATTTTATTTTCGAAAGCCTCACTCATCAAATTGAGCGCATTTCAGTTCATAAGAAAAATAATAAGTTTTCTCCTAAGGCAAAATGAAGATTTTATACTCTCTATGAAGTAATCGATTTACAAAGAATATTGAAATAAAATTAAGAAATTAATATATTTAAAACTTTAAGTTTAAGCCTTCTTTTTTTCAAAATTACATTTTCTTATTTAAAACCAAAACTGGAAGAAAATAAAAAGAAATATTTATAAGCTTAATACATTTTTAAAATCATTTGCCTTGAAAAGTGTATAAGTCGAAATCAACCCAATTTTAACCCACATGTGCCGTTTGACTGGCCCAAAGAAAAGCCAATGAATTTGAGCGACTGTGTCATGACTTCTATAGATGGGCAAGTGCAGTTTTCATGTTATACAACAGCCAATTTGTGCAACAACCTTAAACAACAGCAACAAAAAAAAAAACAACAACAACAACAAACGACAGGAAAAACAGCATAACAGATCATCGAAATAAACATGAAGGCAAGGAGGAGAGTCAACTGAGAAAACACGGCCAAGTGAAATAAGCAGAAATGCTTCTTGGAATCAAAGGTGCATTAGCATTTAACCTCCAACATGACAAATCAAGAAAACGTGCAGCAAATCGGTGCGCGCATATGAAACATACACAGTACATAGCCCCCTCCCCACCCCTGCACATCTCTCACCCCCTTTTTTCTATCACTCTCTGGGGCAACCAACAGCCAACACTCAACCACAGATGTGGTTGCAACAATAAAAACAAAACAGAAAAGTACAGTAAAGCATAAATTTCCATTAACAATAAATTTAAAAGAAATTACATTAAAATGAAAATGACCTGGGGAGAAATTCTCAGGAATAAGAGACTAGAAAGAGACATAAATGCAAAGTACACTGAGCGGAATTCTATGCAAGAGGAGTATAGAGCCATGGCCTAATGGGTGGCTCAGAGGTTCGGGACTGGGTATATATCAATGGAATAGCAACAACGGCAGCCACAGTCGGAGTCGGAGCCGGCGCTGGTGCCAGTCATCAGGCAGAAAACATGCAGAACAGCATCGCCAGCACCATCAGTTTTGAGAAGCTCTGCAGCTGTGCCTGAGACTGGGAGTTATCCCCTGCTCGAACCCCTCTGCCGCCGTTCATATCAAAATCAGTGGACACGATGCTGACGCGACTCGCTGGCGATGACGACAACAAAGACGGCGTTGAAAACAGTTGAATAGTTTTCCATTACATTTTCCACAATTTGGTAACAAATGCCCAGACAGAAACACACACTCACACACACATACACACTCTTACATGTATGCACAAATCAATAAAAACAATACAACTACAACAACAACAACAACATTAACAACGTGCAAAAACTTTACAAGCCACGCCAGCAGCCAGCCAAGACCAGCCAAATCATTGAGCATGCAAATGGCATCGGATTTGCCGGAATACCCGTAGTCACCATTGCCACATTGCAAAACTATTCACAGGTAGTTGCAGTTGGCCTGTTAGTCGGTGGATTGGACATCTTGCCAGGTAGTTCCTCGTGAAAGGTGGGAAAGACATCTCCCACCTAAAACAATGCGATAAACAGTGGGCCAATTCTATCATTAATTTGCTTCTTATTGGAAAATATAAAGAGATGTTCTATTTAAAATTCTCAGTTTATAATGAAACGAATCAATTAATCATATTTTGAAATGGTCGAATTTGTTGGATTTTCATTTTCTGGAATCAACCTAAGGAGGGATCTAAATTACAAAGCAATTTTTGAAATTTACTCGAAAATAAATTTTGTTACTTTTAGTTTGCTCCACTGTATCTTGATAACTCAGGCAATTTTAGCCAATTGTTTCAATGCCAAGTCGTATAGGCAGAAAGCCAACAGAAGACACAAAGAGTCAGAGTCAAGATTATGCAATTGTCTAAAGCCTCTAAGAGGCTTGAAGTTTCTGACTCACTTGCCAATTGTCTATGTGGTTGGCTGTGGGCCGACTGTGTGGTCACGTTTATTGTTATGCTTGTGGTTTGTTGTTGTTATTGTTGTTGATGTTGCCACTGCCACCGTTTTGGCCATATTGTAATATTTGAATTTGGCCAAAGTGTTATAGCTTACGGCAATATTAAATTGAATGAGCTAGACCCCACGCAAACATATGCAAGAGGACAGATCTGCAATATTAGAAAATCTATTCTCGCATTATTGCAAATTGAGCAGTCTTTTTGGCATCAAAATTCCATTAACATAAGTTGAAATTATTGAAAAAAAAAACCCATGACTGCTTGATTGACTGACTGACTGACTGAGTGATCTTCTGGCAGACTTTCATGATGATCATGAGATGGGAGAGTGACTAACAAAAGACATTTGGCCAACAAATTGCCAACAACTGAACACAAAATACAAGACGGCCGGCCAACTGAGTTGGTTTGACACACACGACGCACGATCATCATGCATCACTTGGCCAACAGGAAATACTGGTCATTACGGCACGCTATCGTACCTCACACACACACACCACTCCAACGCCCTCCTACAACCCCTCCCTGCCTCCACAAATGCCATTTCAATCGCTCAACCCCCCTAACTCCCCATCGGTTTGGCTACTTATCTTAGTGAGGTAAAAGCAAAACTGGTCGCTAAATAGATTTGCTCTTCCGTGGCCACACTCATTGACGCTACAAATGACCAATTACTTTTTTAACGGCCACGCGTACAAAATAAATTACAAAACGTTACGTTTGGGGCACAGCACAGTTAAATGCGTACCATCTCTTTATCCACTCCACCCCACATAACCCGCCTCCAGCGATCACCCGACCAACCTTTTCAAGAACCTAGCCCAGGTGGGTGCTGTCCACAGTTAGCCACCTCTGGTCTGACATTAATGGATATGCTAAGCAGTGTCAAAGTGCCAATGCTGTCGAGTAAATTAATCAAAGTGGGCGAGTCAATAAACAAACTTGTTTTCTGTTTATTTCTCTCTCCTTACCAGCAATGCCATCACCAGTCCAATCAAATAGACAATTTCAAATTGCAGCCATCAACATTTGCCGAAGTCGGAGAGCACTAAAAATATTACTACTCTAAGTAGCCAGATATAAATTTCTTGAGTGTGCAGTCGTCCAACTCGAGTAGCCAAGTAGTCAGTAGTCAAGTAGGTAGTGGTATGACCAGACGATCGTATAAATGTGATAATTGTTTTACTCAACAGTTGTTTGCAATTCACTTGGAAACTTTCTAAGCTATTTGCCAAGGCAGCCGTTAGATCCAACGATTTCAAAAATATTCAGATCGAAATTTACTAGCTTCATATTTTTATACATTAAATCGGATAATTCTAAGGCTTTGGTACTTTTCATTTAATTGAATATAATAGTTAATTATTAAATTGCTTAACATGTAATTCGATTTTATTCAGGTTTGATTTGAATCTCATTAGCATTGTTCTTGCTTTAATAAATTAGATTAGATCGGCTGACAACGGCAGGGGAGATCAGTCATAGACCAGTGTGATCCTTAGTGACTTGAGCAGTGAGAATTTCATTTAATTATCAATCTAAATTATAGGGAAATGTAAATGATTAAATAATTTTTATGGGAAAAATTTGACCCTGCAACATTCTAATATTTTCTCTTTCATAATTAGTTCACATTAAAAAGGATTAATTTTAGATTCACAGAATTTACCAAAGGAAACATTATTTCAATCATTTTATAATGTCAAGCAAAAAAAAACATTTCTTATCATTCAGATATATTTAATTCTCTCAAATTTATTAACACTTCAATCTGTTTAATGCAAATTTTTGGTTGGACTTTGTTTCAGCCACTCTGTGGCTGTGTATGTGCAAATTATTAAGACTTGTCAGCAATGACATCAACTTAGACAATAAAGAAGAAGAAAAATACAAAAACCTGGACAGTCAGTTACTCTTGTTTTTATTCTCCGATTGTTGGCTTGTTAATTGTCTCAAATGACGTAATTGTAGACTGGCATTTATCGATTTCAGCAGTTGATTATCTTTTGTTATATTCCTCTCGGTATTTGCTTCTCATTCTTGTTTGCTAATTCTACTGGTTTTGTGTTAATGCTATGTTTTTCTACTGCGTGTCAATTTGGCAAATTTGTCGGCTCATCAACGACTCATCAAGGCCGGAAATTGAATCTGCGTGTGCGCGTGCACCTTGAAACCGCCCAGTAAACTAATCATTAAAAGCATCATCGAATTGCTCTGCATCAAAGTGATTGGAAAAGAAATGAGTAAAACTGCAACAGTCGATAGAGGAAGGAGATCAGAGCCATCTGGTGGATCAGGACAAACCGGCCCAATTCTTGGAGGCTTCAATGAAACGCATGATTAATTGCCAGCCCAAGTCAACGACAAGGAACAAGCAAAGTCACCGACAAACGAACGGCAATTCTGGCCATATTCAAAGTCCCAGATGCAAGCCAAAAAAATTTAAGAACGGTAAATTCTAAGTTGCTCCGGCGATGTTCTAGTCAAGTTGAGTTGGACATTTGTACGAATCTTAAAATGAAGCGCAGGTTGTTCCTGAAAGCGTGAACATTACGCGCAGCTGGCTAATTAAATTACATACGCAAAAACCTGCACTCCTGATGAAGAACTGTTAACTTGCCACAAAGACAACAAGAAGCCTGTATGGCTCCAACTTTAGTTAGTTTCGCCGGTCGGAAACTTAATGCTCGCTCAGGTGGCGTCAACAAATTTCAGTTTTTCCTTTTTTTTTTGACATTTGTTGCCCGAGAGAGTTGCATGCAACATGCAACCAAATTGTAACAGAAGACAGTCCATTGACTGGCTTTTTGTGGGTTGGTCAGGTGGCTAGCGGCGGACCCAAAGTTGCCTGAAACCACCGACTGCAAATTTATTAATTAACCAACTATGCTGACGTTGTCTGGCAGTGGCTAAGGCGTCGAAGACATCTACAGCGGCTAATTAGACACCAGCCCACAACTGACATTTACTTACATGCAAAGCAAACAAAAAAGAAAAATCAAACTAACAACAATTACAACAAAAACAGCAACCATTTACTTGCTACACAAACAGAAATTATGAAAATGTTTCCAGAGCCACAAAAAAAAAAAAAAAAGGAGAAAAAGGTTCCAACTAATAAGCAAACAAAAGACAAGCAAGTATTTTTATGTTTATGTATTTGAAGAACTTTTAATACTCTTTAAGTTGTTGCAACTTATTTAATTCGAAACTGATAGAAAATAGAAAGAGACTATAAAAAAGTCGAGAACTAAATTGAGATATATTTGATTTTTAGAAAAGCAATAATGGATATTGATTATATCTCATTATAATGATCTTGAGATTGTCATATGAAATGAAATGGAATATTATAAAAAAGAAGTTCTACAACAATTCGAAACCCACTCAGGGTCTCAGGGTGAAATTATTTTTTGAAGTAATCTTGAATCCCATATTTCTTAAAACCTTAAAAATTCATATCCAAACAGAAGAAGTTACGGATTAATTGATTTTTTTTTAGATATTAAAGGATTTATTTATAAATTTATTACTTTATTGTTTTATTTGAAATGTTCCCTAACTTTCCCATAGAATTATCAGATATCGAAGAATTTTTAAAATATTGCTTTTTCCATTCTTCGGTGTGTTAAGGAAGTAGTTTACTCAGTTTAAAATATCAGATAATATATCAGTATACCTGATACACAATAATCTACATTAATGCTATGAAAAGAATTAAGAACTCAAGTTAATTAGTCTGAAATCTTTTATAATAAATTTAAATTGATGAAACATTACAAAATCGTTATCAAAACTCCTTTGAGAAAAAGAGTATGGCTTATAATCCAAGTGGGAGGTTGGCAACTGCAGAGTTTGCCTGCACGTCAGCGTGACGTAACAGTAAATTGTTAAAAAAAAAAAATGTTGAAACAAACAAATAGTAGAATTTGCAACCCACCTACTCTTAGCCCCTTTCGGTTTAATTTTCTTTCTTGTTTAAGCAAAGACAACTCTGTTTTCTTTTTGCATCTTGTTGCAATTTGTGCGTCACGTGCAATTCTCCAACTTTGTTGTGATTGTTGTTGGTTTCTGCTGTCTTCAATCATTCAATCTAAGCACACACACACAAACATATTCATACATATTCAAAGATACATACAGATATGTATGTATGTACGCCCGTAGTTAGAAATACTTTTAGATGAGAAGTTTGTTTCTCTCTTTCTATTGCAGCGCGACTTTTTTTTCAAAACATTTTTCACTTGGCGCTTCACGGCATTTGCTAAATTGTCAGTTTCCGTTGCGCCATTGAGCAGAGCGTGTGAGTGTGTGTGTGTGTGTGAGAGAGTGAGTGTGTGCTTTCCCAAGCCAAGAAGATTGTTGTTGGTAAAGCAAATTGCTTAGGGAAAATATGCGCACCATGCCGTTTAAACATGCCAGGCACATGCAACAACAATAACAACAACAATACCACCACCATCGCCACAGACAATGCGACGTGCCCAGAAAGCAGCAGGCGCCCAGTTTAGAATGTACCGCTAAAGGCCGAACGAAAGCGAGTTGTGCCTGAGAGTTTCCCCCTCCGCCCTGGCCAACCACCCCCTAGGCCAATGCTTTGTTTTTCTTTTTTTATAGAGTCATTTTCAAAGAAAATGCGTTTTACAGTTTGGGTGGCAACACACACGCCAACATCTTTCGAAACAAAAGACTTAGGCAACAAACTTGATTTGTTGTCAGTCGTATTAAAAGTAACAAGCAAAACCAAGCAAAGGCGGCATTCATCTTCTTTTTTTTTTCTTTCATTATTATTATATTCCTAACTGAAATTAAGTGCTTAACTGTAACTGGCAGAAATCATGAAGATTAATTCAATCAAAAGCACTAAACACGACCACTTTTCAATATGCCCCTTTACTGTCCGTTAGACACAGACTCACACATTCCCTACCTTGTCTGTTGTCTGTCTTTCTCCGATATTTCTCTAATGGCGATGGTGCTACCGCATCAATTAGAGACACTCAATGCCATTGCCGACTTATTAGCCATGGCCAGTTAGTACGTCACTTTGTCAGTCTCTCCGTCAGCCCGCAGAGCATTCTAATTGCCCAAACAGCCGTGAGCCCCGGACAATACAGTACAGTGGGTATAAAAATAAAACTTCAATTTATTTTTAAAATTTCTCAATTTATTTAGGTAATTTTTCAAATAACATTTTCCTGTTTTCTTCTAATATATTCTAATTCATAAAATTTCTTGTGCTTAGATGGAAAAATCCTGAAGCAACTCGCCGTACACTGCTAAAAATTTATCACGCTTTTTCACCATTTGATTTTACGATCTCAAAAATAAAACAAAAAAAAAACTTCAAATTCTATCCAAGTATCCAAGTCCAATAAGTTACGCCCAGTTCCAATATCTGTTGAGATTCTATGTCCGAAGCTTAACACCTCAGCTACTACTTTTAGCTTAAGCAGATAAAAGAATGGTCTCATATGGTTCTTCTTATCAATTTGGATCGAGCTATTCGCGGACCTCCGAAGATGGTTCCATGGTCTTGCAATAATCTTGATTTAGTTTCTCAAGGACCTCCAAAGTTTATCACTACTTGTAAATGCTTGTTTAATAAATTCTCTCATATCTCATATACGAAAGTGCTCTCTCTACTTTTACTTGATATATCATTAGAAGCAATTCAGCTTAGAACCCTCAAAATTTTAACCTGGAAAATACAAGAAATGCAAACACAAAATTCTCACGTTTTCTTGATCAAGTATAAAAGAGATCTGATTTTTCAATCATATATCAACTTTCTCCATTTTTTTTTTTTTATTTTAAAATGTTATTTTTTCTCATCTTGAGTCATTAATTTATTTTAAATATTATTTTGTCTCATATTGAGTCATATATTTACCTGGGCCCACTGTATGGGTTTTGGTGTTTTTTTTTTTTTTTAGCCAGTTTGCCGGACATTACCATTTAAGTGTGAAAGTGTTGTTGGCTGACTGACTGTTCGCTTGGCTGGCTAACTGACCAGCCGACTGGATACTGCGAAATCTTTTGCCATATTTGCAATTACATAAAATGCCTGTCCGTGGCGGACAACCCAGACACCAACTCTATTTTCAGTCTCAGCTGACACAGGCAATACAATCATTAAAAAGTTGGTTGACTAACTGACTAACTGACTGACTGACTGAATGCTTGACTCTCTGATTTGAACACAGCGTATAATTGCATTTCTCTTAATATAAAGACAGAGTTTGCTGCTAATGCTGCCGCTGCTGCCTTTTTACGCCTAATTGGCAATAAAAGTTTTAGAAATTGGAACCGGCTAAGAGAAATGTGTAGGAAACCTGAAGCTCTTTGTCTCTTTGGCATATTAAAAACAAAAAGAATTTTAAGTACAACTCATCGACAATGGCTACGTATCATCACGGCACGATCATCATCGTTATTGGGACTCATTCTAGTCATTACCGATTCGGCCAAGCCATTAGAAACTTTTTGTAGAGATTTTGTCTGCTTTGTTGTCCCAGAAACTGTCCCTTTGGACAATTGTCGCCTAATCATTTATCAAATTTATACAACCACTGACACATTTTCGCCACGCCGCTTAACAAATCCGTGGGCGAAACTCTGACCTACAAAGAATTTCTCTGTCTCTCTTCTTTGGTATTCTTCTTTTTTCTAGTTGCTTGTGTTCTTTCGTACTCATTTGATGGTTAATACAAAACTATTTCCACGGGTAAGATCATTAATCAACTGCCGATTAAATGATGCATTAAAGCCGCCTTGTCAACCGCTCCCGTGGGGGGGGACTATGTTGGGATTGGTTAAGCTTATTAAATGACTACATAAAAACAGTGGATAAAAATCAGTTACCTTTGAGCCTGGCTGAAACGCCGAAACGCTGACCCAAGTCCACTTGCTAATTACAGAAAATCATGAGCTGATCAGCTAGAAACACGCAAAAACTTTTTGGCCCAATCGCAGTGCCAGAGACAGACGTGTTCATAACTAGAGAAAAACAGCAAACAAAAATTTGCTCCAAAGTTTCTCACAGAGTTGGCTAATGAAGCTGCTAGCCCGACACTCCAGACAGTTGGCCAAGTTGAGCCGCTAAGGCGCACACTTTTATTGAAAGGTCAGGCACATAAATTTCCACGGGGCCAGCCGGCGAGTACAGCCGTAAAAACAAAGTAAGACAAAAATAAAATAAAGTTGCACCAACCAACAGACTCCAAGTCTCAAGCTCAGTCTGAAGTGTCTAAATATACCACATTGAAGCATATAAAGAATTGCATATATGGGCAGGCCCCTAAGCGTGTATTTGCTTCCATGCACTTCTGATGAAAAGCAACGAAAGCCGCAAGAGCCACAAGCAAATATTCTATATGGGACAGAAAGCCGTAATAAAAATTACACAACTGACCAAAGACCCAGCAAATGCGGCGAAAATAAATGGGTATAAGCTTATTTTTAAGAAAAATAAAGGGGTACAATAAACTCGGGCGCAGCCGAGCTTGGGATACCAGGCACCTATAGGGGGCGGGTAGGATATTTTAGCTATTTCCGACTGATCGGTCCTATGTGGTCTATACTCTAGGTAGGTACTTATTGAGTGCTTAAAAAACCCTTCAATGCTTTATTTGGTAACAATATTTTTAATGTCGTTTTATTCTTTGTATTCGGAACCTAAGTCCGATAGTGATATAAATGATCTTCAGGTTTTTTTTAACTCTTACCCTCTCTAAGAACAAAGTGTTCAGACAGACACGTCTACGTTAACTTTTCTAGTCACTTTTTCGAGATCATTACTCAAAATTAATATAGTATAAAAATATCCTTGAATTACCATTTAGTATTTTGATCATCATCCTGATTGTCTTGCGCATATTCGCTTGTTATAATTTGATGGAGCTTCATGACTAAGCCGTTAACTTCAAACGGTGCTTTTGATATAGCCTCGTTCACGCTTTTCAGTATTGAGTTCCTGACTACGATAGAATCTGCTTTACGATTTTGTCTTGTATGCTCTTTATTGTCATCCGCTCTAGGTAAGGAATGATGAGCTCGACGACGACTTTGTATACGCGTCGATTCAAACAAACGGCTACACCCCGGATCCTCGTTGTTCTTTTTGACAAAGTCTGACAAATGATAGGTGCGCACATCCAAACAAGGGTAATAATGCTCTGCGATAAACTCTTTCCGTAAGTTAGGGGTGTCTAGGGATTCCAAGGATCTCAGACGCCTTGGCAGCTTATTGTCAGAGCTACCTGTTTCGATATTATAATGGTGTGGCGAAAGAGAGCTGGAGCGATTCTGCTTCCTAGGCTCCGTGGCGAGCTTGCCATTCACAATAAATGATTTTGAAGCTATAAGTTGCCTCGCCTCACTTGGGGACGGTAAGTCTTTCGACGATTTCCTTGATGCGATGGGTCTGTTAAATAGGTCTCCTGATGTATCACGACACTTTTTGTGGCTATTTTCATTGAAAAACTTGTAGAACCACTGTAAAAATGAATAATTACCCTTCCCTTTTATAAGGTTCTTTACTGGTATTTCTTTGATTATACCCATCCTGTGAAAAGCTGCTTGAAGTATCTTAAAGTTGATGATGTGGTCGAAATCCAAATTACTAACAAAATTCACCCTCTCCATTGGCACCATTAACGGAAACAAGCGATGCAATAAGTTACAATAAACGGCACCACTGCACAATTGTTCCAAGGATTTAATATTGCTATCCAAAGTTTTATTGATCCACTTAATTAAATCTTGTTTAGACATATTATCTTCATTGTTTAGATATACGTTTTTAGCCAAAACGGGTTGACTGTAGACACTTTCATTTAAGAAACGTTTACTCATTTTGAATTTTGGTGAAAAATTAGAAGAATCCAAATATACCAAAAATTTTAACAAAAATAACAAAAAATTTGGAATATAAAAATCAAATTTGTTGAACGTTCAAAATCTGAATAAAGGCTGACACAACATTTTTAATTAGACAACATTTGCACAGATACTTAGAAACTTAATAGAAAAATAAAATAAAGCGTGGAATACGTGTACGTCCTATACCAATTCATTCTATATGTAACCAAGAAAATTATGAGTCTGAAATTTCCGTGAAATATATCCATTTCAATAGAATAATCATTACAGATTTATCGGACTGTCTGATCATTGGTAATTTGCTTTCTTTTTAATCAAACCATGGATTCAAATATATCTGAATAGATCAAAGTTTCATCTCGAAACTCAATACCAACCCAAATGGACCTGATAGAACTTTGCAAAGCTTTTGAACTATTTGCTCAATTGGAATAAAGAAAATAAATTGATACTGACGACTTCAAGAAACTATTAAAAAAGCTAAATATTTAGAGGGTTCCGTTCAAAGTTTTAAAGATTTCTGGAAGCTTTTACAGAAAGCATACTGAATATATATAAACCCGTTGCTTGATATTAACTGTACAAACGTTGTTATTACAAATCGGAGCACTTGATTAAAAGCTCAAATTTTCCTTAAGAATTTGACCAAGTATTCCAGCCTCTTGACACACTGTGCCAAGATAAAATAAAGAAAAAATATATACATTATTTTTTTATAAAGTCTTTAGATAGCCAACCAACTGACCAAGTGACCGTCGTGAAAAGTCTGAAATAGAGGCGGTGGCGGAAGCTGAAAGGCAAAGATAGAAACCGAGGCTGAGTGGGCATGGGGCGCTGCATTGTCTAATGCTCGTCTGGCTGACCACAACTTGAAATTTATTACATTTGCAATTTTTTGTGCTTTTGTTGTTGTTTTGGTTGCTTGCTTCATGATTAAAATGGACGTAGGAGCAAACAAAGCTGGCGACAGACGCACACACACACAGAAGAGTCATAGAAAGAGCCGCAATATTTTATTTTTGGTCATTTGCGATTTGCGTTGAATTAGCGTTGCAGGCAGTGTTCTTTACGCCATCGCACCCCCCGCTGCAATGCCCAACTTCTTGCGAGACTGGCAGACACCAGTTGTCCAATGCCCAAAAGCAGCGGCCGGCCTCATGCCCAAATGTGGTTGCCAACCGCCTCCTCCGATTGCTCCGGCCAGGCGAGTGAGTGTCTTGTTTACCCACACCTGGAATTGACATTATTATTTTGGTGGTTTCCATTTGGTATGCAGAGTGCCCCCAGAGTGCGTTGCGTGTGCCGCTTGGGATGACAACAGCAAGAATTACACCAACTTGATTTATAATTGTTCAGACGGTCACAACGGAACTGAACGGAGAACAGAACAGAACGATCAGGCCAGACCAACTTGGCTGAATAGGAGAGCCTCCTGGCTATTCAATTGGGTTTTTGGGTAAAGTCGTTGAAAATTCCTTCCATTTACTACGCATCATGTCTCCATCATCACGATGAAACGCCAACCATCTTGATACTGAATGTTTTCAGACAAAAAAAAAAAAAAAAAACAAAAAAAAATGTTCGCTCATTCGGTGTGCGTCAGTGTGTACTTTATGGCCATGATGAGCGCACGGGCTGTTCAGGTTAACAGACAACGTTGGTCGGTCATCGGTTGTACAAAGTTGTTGAAACAACAGCATTTGTCTCGTTGTCTTGCCTTGACTCTGCTTAACGCTATCGGCGACAGAACATCTGCCTTGGCCAAACAGTCAACCAGGCAACTAGCCAGTTAGCCAACAGCATCAGCCACGTTAATAACCGTTTTTGACATGCCAAACTGCATAATTTACAGCATTTCTTTTGTCTGTTTCTGTCGCGGCATTAGCTGTAATCGGGGCCAGTTAGAGTTCTTGTTATTGTTGCTGTTGCTGTTGTTGTTGTTATTGTTGTGTTGACAGATAGTTGTGGGGTAAGTTGACTTGTCACTTACCAAAGTTGGGAATTGTCGGGTGTTGGGCGCACTTTTTAATTGCCATTTGCCAACTTGGGTGAGAACAGATCACCTGCGACATTTTAATTGAAATTCTCAAGAATACAAAGCAAAGAGAGAAAAAAAAATAAAAATAAAAAACTAAGAAACCAGCAAATTCATCATTGCACACCAACTGCTTGTCATCATTTCTTTTGCACTTTATTGTGCATTCAGCAGACCAAATAGGCTGACAACTTGCAGATCATTTCCCTCAGCAATTCAAAAGAACCATTCCCACACTTCAAAAAGCGAATTGCGACGAAAACTTCATGGCTAGAATATTGCAGCTGGGAGCGCCCAACATCAATCCAAAAGACATGCAAGCTCATTTCCTCATGAGATCACAAACCAAACCAAACCTAACCGAACCAGCCCAGTCCAGCCCAACCCATTCCAACTCAACACCACCAGCAAAACCAGCGGCATTCATTCATTTTCTCAGTGCGCCACTTTATGCCCTTGAAGAAAAGCGAAACCGTTTCAGAGTAGCAAAAATTGTTTACTTCCTGAATGTGGTTAGAGCAAAATAGAAAAGAAAGAATGAAGGAAAGAAATCCAAAAAGAGCTTGGCCAAATTGCGGTGGTCGGCGATCGGTGGTTGGCTTGATTTGGCCAGGAGCGGCTGCCAAATGGTGGCATGCCGTGTGGCCAGCTTCTGCTTATGTTTAATTTAGCTTAGCATTTCAGTTGGATATACATCTTTGGTAACTGTTCGTACTGCTTCCAATTCAGCTATGAAGCTTTATTCTTTTTCTGAAAAAATAGCATATTCAGTTTGCTGACACGTTTGCAAGGGAGTGGATAAATTCCGATTTCAATTTGCTGATTTTATTTTGATCTAGGAATCTGACTACTGTATCATATAGCTGCCAAACGGTCAAGAGTATCTTTAGCATTGAATGAGGGATCAGACTTCAATATCATTAAGTTGCCAAAACTATCTATACTAGCCAACTTAGTAGAATATAAAGACATATTTAGCTCGATCTAGATCGAAATACTATATCATAGTCCTGCTATGTCGTATATCAAATCTTATCCTCCTCAAAAACAGAAAAATTCAAACAGAAGTAAATGTATACCGTATTTTGTCAGAATCAAATTAATATGACGTTAGACCTAAATATTTGATTTGATTTATCTTTAATAAAATTTGCTATATAAAAAGTCTTAAAAAAAGTGTTTCTGGTCTTCCCGAAACTGTTTCTTTTTTTCCGTTTTTCAATTACAGCAAGCCGAGAATGCGCTCATCCGACTCTTCATCTTCGCTTGCTTTCCTTTGGTTTGCCTTGTAATTTGGACTTCAAACGCATGCATGTTTGATAAGCAGCTGGGGGGCTCAACAGAAATGCAGTTCACTCCATTGAAAACTGAGTAGAATCCAACAGGCATGGCAAAACCGAGTCGACAGGCATTCGCTCGATTTTATTTTTCGAACGGCCCCAAACATATTTTCAACTAGGCAGCGTTTTTGGCTCTTCTCTTCCTTTTCGATTTGTGCTCCAGTTAGTTAATTTTAGAATTGAGCTGAATGTGAAAACTTGAAGCTGTTGATTCAATGCAAGAATTCAATAAATTAATTAGAAAATTTGTCACTGATTTTTATCGCTATGCAATTTCGCACTGTCATAATAAATTGTGAGGGGGCCTCTCAACTTTGGTTCAATGTTTTCGCTTTGCTAATTAACAAACAGACACAGAAACTACAACAACATCTGCTCTTGAGACTCACAACAACATCAAACTGGCTGACTAGTTGACTTGGCTGGTTGACTGGCTGACTTGGTTGGCTGGTTGGCTGGTTGGCTGGTTGGCTGGTCGCCTAGTTGGCAACTGCCTTTGCCTCAGCCTCAGCCTCTCAGCCTTGAGCGGCGCGTTAAGATTTCAAACATGACGATAAGATCAGCATAAAGTGTCTGTAATTGTGTGGCCATGTATATTTATCTGTACGACTGTGTGAGTGTATCTTTATAGAAGCCGAGTGTAAATTACGCTCTGAAAAATTATAAACCAATTTTATTATTCTGTTTATTTTCCCTCTAATTATGTAGAATATCAAAAGAAATCCCATTAAAAAGAATCGTAAAACTAAAAATAAAAGAAAGACAACAACTTATAATAAAAACATAAAAAAGAACAAACAAAAACTTGACATTTAGTGGTAATGTGGGTGTTATGGGGTTAAATTATCTCTGAGACTAAAAATATACAGTGGAATAGAAAAATTTCATACACAACATTTCTTACCATTTGAAATTTTACATTTTCTTTTTAGTTAGTTAGGGACTTAGAATTTGGTAAGGTTGATCTTAATGATATAATTATCTTTTAGTTTAAAATAATTGGATAAGTCTTTAAGCAGGAAAAAAAGAAAGAAAATTAGGGACACATTATCTTTGGGGTGACTAAGACTACAGATTCTTTCGGAAATGGTAGATCTGAGTGTCTTTATATTTATCAAGATTGCTCAATGAGTAACCTAAATATTTCGAAGTCCGAATGTTTATACTGACCGATCTGAAAGTAATTATGAAAGTATCTTTTGTACCAGGACCTGATTGTCATTATATTTATCAAGATTTCAATGTTTATCCTAAATATCTCGAAGTCCGAATGTTCACTGATCGATCTGAAAGTAATTTTGGGAAGTATCGAGGTCCGAATGTTTAAGCTGACGAACCCACATTTAATTTTGGGAAGTATCAGATTTCTTATTTTTTTTTTTTTTTTTTTTTGTATCAACAAGCTGAATATACTTTTTTTTAAGTATGAAAAGAAATTTACAACTTTTAGACAAAACGATTCATTTATTATTTAATTGCAGAGAATTAGTCAGTGAATCGTAAAAATTTTTATTCTTCAGATGAAACTATAAATTTGTCATAAATATCTTTTATTTGCATTCTTAAATTTACAACCTTTTTATATGCAATAATGAATATGCAATAATTCATTGGATGCTCAATTCCACAAGGTCTGATAAAATTCGATGTTAAATATTGTCGAGTTTATTTGTTTCAAGGGCAATTCCACTGAGCAAAAACCGATTTCAAATTGTATTATTATTATTACTTTTTGCAATGTCATTGACTTTGGACTAAGTACGGAGGCAATGTGGATGTGCGTGCGCAAATTGCTGCGCTCAATGGCGCACGCACAACTCCAAATAAACTGACACATGCGATGAAAGCAACAACCAGAAAAAACGTGGCTTGAAATTCAACAACTTTGCTTAGCTCAATGTCCGTTTAGTTGTGTCTTGGAAAATGTAAATAAAATTCTACGCTTTTCTTTACTTCCCATTTGCCACACAATTAGAGCCCTTTTCAGTGGCCGAGCTTAGTTGTTGCCTTGCCCCGACTCCACCTGTTGTGGTCGCTGTCACTTTGCCAGAGGCTGACAAAAGAAGCCGCCAGTGTCGTCAGTGCGGCGGTCAGTGACTCTTTTTAAGCTCGAATCGAACAATTGAAAAAGCGTCAGCAAAAATATATAAAAAAACAAAAACAAATTTGCAGACAAATTAATTGTAATGAATTTGAAATTTTATGGTTATTGTCTTCCCTTTTTGTTATGCTTACATAATATTTGCCAACAATGTGAGACTTTTATTTTGCATTTGCATGTATGTCAAACAAAAAAGCCAGAAACTCTTTCTTTTCCTAGTTTCAAGTTTGTTGCCTAAGTCTTTTGTTTGCTTTGACTGCGAAAGCGATCTCTGTGTCTGAACTATAATTCTGAGCTGTCGTTACGTAAGCTCCTAGAAACATTTCTTTAAATTTTTTTTTGTTTTTTGAGGAAATAAATTCCATTTTATTTAACCTTCCATCTTGACAAATTGCTTGGCACAACTTTTCATAGTTCCAAACATCACATTTATCACTCAGAACATTTCAGCGACAGAGTTCCGAGGCGTTTGCCTTGATAATCACACACTTAAATGTCAATCCATTTCAATGTTTGCATTGCCGCAACACTCAAAAGAGGGAGCCAGCCCAGAAAGAGAGACATAAAAATGGAATGAAAGCTAGAAATATGATAAATTTGCCACATGCAGTTAGATGGGCAATTTATCATCCTCTGGCATTGGGGAAGAAAAAGAAAAAGAAGACTGGCAGAAGGCATTTCGCCCGATCCAAACGCCAGGCGGTCTTAGTCGGCCCGTTGCGGGTCAGCGCGTCTAATAGATTAAATAAATTTCGCATAAATTATGCAATTCTGGCGAGTAATAATTTTTCGTATAGCCGACAAATGCCGCCACATGGCACTCGATGTTAAAAAGCCAACTTACGCACAACTTAAAAAAAAGAAAAGAATCCAGCTACTATCTGACTTTCTTGGCAAAGAATTTAAAAATTTGGAACTAAATTTCCCATTATTTATTTACTTTTTTTTAATAGATTTGATAAGTATAAAATTTTTGTTCTTCACTTTTTAGCTTTTTATTTATTAATAAGGTTTTCTTTACAATTGTTTTGAAATATATATTAGCTATGGGAAATAAGGTTGCCCAAGAAGAAGATTATGACTTTATTCTGGTACATAAAAATTTATTGGAATTCAGATATTTCATCACATAAGTACCTGTATAGAGTATATATCGGAATCTATAAGAATTCACTCATGATTTCGTATAATAATTATAGACAGCAAACATCTTCATAATATATACTCTACGTGATCTTGAAAACGCTGTAACTTCTTGTGCTCCCGTTTTATTCCTAAGGACAAGACATTGGAATTTCCTGAACCTTTGAAAAACGAAAGGTGTATTTCCGATTTAGTTTATTCCTTCTATAATTCCTAAAAGACCCTGAAACTTGGGAGCATTCAAGATTTCATTGCGACACTCTTAATCTATGAGTAATCAAAAATTCTTTATAAGAAAGCTTGACTGTGGCGCCTTGGATATAAAATGTCCCCTTCCATCTCCCTGATGGCTGGTCAATACTTTGGCTTCTTATGCTTTATTAATTTCCATGTGGTGCTGATCCTGTTTTTATGCCGTTACCAGTGACGACGCGTATTTGAATAGCCACCAAAGAGCCAGAGACAACGCCAGACAGAATCAGCCGCACAGTAACCGAAGCCGGCACAGGTTCTGCTCTCTTGGTTACTTTGTTTTGCGCCATGATCAAGTGGTTTGCTGGCTCCCCGAACTCTACGCACACCGTTTTGTTGTCTGCTTGTTTCTTTTTTTCGTTTTTGTTTGGATTTGCATTTGAGTTTGTAATTAAAACTTAACGAGCGACTTTGGCATTGGCATTGGTTAACGGTTAATTCTGGTTGCTATAGGTTGGTTGTCCTGTGCGTGTACCGCTCTCCAGATCAAGCCAACTGGTCTGCATTTGAATAATGTCCGAGTGCGTGTGTCTGTGCCCAGCCTGGATTAAAGAGGGCTAGAGAAAAACATGACATCACATTTGAATTTACATAACATTTGCTCTAGATACAAAATATTTCATATGTAGCACCACACCCGTAGTTGACTCGGTTCACTTCAGTTCACTTGGCTGGAGTTTCGCACATAAACTGAGTTAACATTATGGCCTGCCAAGTAGCCAAGTGTGTGTGCTTAATTGGCTTATCAAGCTCATAAATATGTTGTGTTTCTTTTTTTGCTTGTGTTGACAATTTTGCAGCTATTTAAACAGTTAGCCAGCAAGTGTGAGAGACCAAGAATAAAGTCAAGTGGTCGGGTTCTCCCACCTCAGCTGAATCCGCAGACTAGACCTCACTCTTCGCCTCTGCTGGTCTTATGTCAGACCCTCGATACAATTAGTCTTATGCAATCACGTAAGCCCAACCCAAAAGCCCAAGCCCAATTGCAGTCGCAGTAGAATTTGAGGTTAGGAACGAACACAGGCCTCAGGCGAGTCTTCGGACCGTTAATGCTATACAGTTAGTCGGTTGCCTGCTACGCAATTCGCGCCACACACATACACAAGCACATAGGCACACACACACACACACACACCTCTTGGCCACTCACATGCGTTTGGGTGATTGAAATGCCTTGGGAGCGGGAGAGCGAATTGATTGTGTGCGGCAAAAGTAGCCAAAAGACCGACCAACAAAGCACACCAAAAGGCAAAGCCAAGGCAGGCAAGGGGAGGGGAAGCACACTGGTCTTGACGACATGGCAGTGTGCAAAATTTAAAGCCTAAAAGGCTTTTCTTTTCTTTTTTTTTTTTTTTTTTTGGTTGACCGACTGACTGGCCAAAATGGTTGGCCAAGACCAGGCAAGCCGTTTTGCCACGCAGTATGTCAGATTTGTGCTGCTTTTGCTGCCAAATAATGCGATGCGGTGACCAGAGTCTGTTCGAAATGCCTGAAAATGGTCACACTCTTCACTTGGCCAGTTACTCGCAGTAACGGTAAATTTGCTGGCAATTTCAGGTGGCGGGTAAAATATTTCTCTCTCCTTCTCTTTCTCTTTCTAATTTAAGTAAAAAAAAAAGAGTGTAGAAAAATATACAAGCCAAAAGGGGCAATAGGAAAATTCAATTTTCCTTCTTTGAAATTTCCGAAATTAAGTTGTCCTCCTTCGAAATATAACTTTCAATTTTAACCACCTTGTTCGATTTGAATTATGCGTGCTCAGGCAGCCTACAAAAGGTGCTTGTAATATACTCAACTGGGCCGATAAAAATCCAATCAGATTATTATTCAATAAAAAAAAAAATACACCGACACAAAAGCCTTGGCGATGGCGTGCACTTGATGACAAATGCTCAGGCAGAGAGTATCGAGTAGACCAGAGGAATAGAAAATTTCAAGCCCTTTGGAACTAAAGCCGACCAAGAATGAAACTGAGCTGGACGAGTCGCGAAGTGGGAGAGACTTGGGAGCCAGCCAGGCTATGGTTATGCACTTTTCGATTTCCTTTTCTTTTTCTTGTTGTTGTAATTGTTGTTTTTGTTGCTTTGTTATCTTTGGCTTTTAATCTGCAAAACGCCGCGCTGCATCGAACAAGACAGACCAGAACAGGCACTTCCAACTAACTCACAGCGGGCATGTAAAGTTGGCCAGTCTCTATGGTCGGTCTGGCTGTTCTGTCCAGCCCAAAAGGCAAACGCATTGTTTGCAAAACTTCGAGGCGACCTTAAGAGTTCAGGGGACCATGTAAGAGACCCAAGACTTTAACCCATGGCGCTTTGAGTGGTTCATTTGCATATAATTTAAATGGGCGAAAAAAGGATTCGTTAGATCTTTAAAGATCTTAATCTAGCTTCTGAAACCATCACAAATCAATCAAAAGCAAAAGGCCACTTGGATTTCTCTAGTGAAAATCATAAAAACAAAGATTTTAAAAGAACTGAGTGAATTTCAGAATTTGAAAATATTTTATTCAAAATGAAGATCCCTGAAAGGGTTAATTGGGTTTGGAGAGACGGCAAATTCTCTTACATTCCCTACAGTATACAAAAATAAAATAAAAGGATGCGGCAAAGCTTCAATGGGGCGGGATAAGACCAGAGAAGATGGACTTTCGAAAGGGCTGGGCTCGTCGTGTGGAGGATCAAGGGGGCAGGGCAGTAACGCTTGCGCTTCAGTGGACCGCAGCAGTTCGATTTTATTAGCTTAACAAAAGCCTTTGACTGTTGTTGTGGATGTTGTTGTTTTTGCTCTGGGTTGGCCAGTTGCTTGTCTAGACGGGCAATTTTTCACACACACACACACACACACACATGCACATGTCCAGTAAACTTGCTCTAAAATTGGCATTTTTCGCACACATAAGGCAAAAATCTAAACCAAGACGCAAGCGCACACTTCAGACTACCCAAGACCAAAGACCAGACTCACAGTCAGATTCAGATTCAGCCTCCAATTCCCAGTCAAAGTCTCTCCGTCTTAATTCTTGGCAGGGGCAGGCAAAAGTTAAGAACCGCAGCGGTTTATTTGCCTTGTGTGGCATCAACTTCATCATCATCATCATCATGCTCGCCGTCATCGTAGTCGTCGTCGTTGTCGTCATCAGGTTGGCCGTGGTCATCCCCAAAGCCTTATGAAACTCTGGCGCTGAACAGCCAGAAAATAGCCCAGACTGAACTGCTGACTGACTGACTCTGGTTTGGTTTGGCCAGCTTGCCTCCTGCCTGTTGGCATAATGTAGTTCATGGCAATGGGCAGCCAAAGACAGACCAATTGGACAGCAAGACAGAGAATTGGCAAACGTTTGGCGCGCAATTTCTTTATTATTTCGTTTGTCCTTTTAGGCAAGTCGCGACGATCGCAATGAACATGAGTTGCTGTCGCTTGTCAAAGAGCTGATCATTATTGTTGCAAGTTTATGTTGTGCTCTGTCGCATTAGAGGCAACCAAAGCTCCAGACCCTCCATTCCTAGCAGCAACATTTGTTGTCAATGTTTTGTCTTAATGTGTCTGCCAGGTAGACAATGGTTTTCCATTCTGTATTTTCTTCTATTTTTCCCTTTTTTTTTTTTTGGTTTTGTCTTGTTCTGTTGTATTTTTATTTAAATGGCATAGTTGGCCATAAGATTTATAACTATGAGTATTTAAAGCCGCATAAATTTATGTGATATGCCGTGTGATGTATTCTCTCCCAGTTTGTTGCCAAGTCTTTCGTTCTAGCCATAAATAAAGCGATGATCTTGCCCTGACGGCCAGCCTGCCACAAGGTCACCGCAGCACCGCACCGTAACTCAACTCAACTCTACTCAACTTGACGCGGCTCGAGTCAATTCGCTTCGCCTCGCTTGTTGCCCCGTATCCGGCAATTAAACGAGTTAATCACAATTCGATGATTTGTCAGATTCCTTTTGCCTTGGAGGTGCGCTCAACTGTGTGAGCCCGACAAAATGACATCATATTCAATTTGCCCATAACTCCATAAGACTGAGTAAGTTCTCCAACTCTAAGAAATGAATTCGATACCAAGTAAGACGAACTTTTACTTTTTACTAAGCAAACAAAACCAAAAAATTTACAAAAACGAAAAAACAAAAAAGAGAGAGAGACGCCCTCCTTGGCAGCATATAATTTGGCCATCAACTTTTTGCTCTCTGGTTGTTTACTATTCCTTTGGTCAAGTGGAAAGTGTTTTGGTTGCACTTGAGACTACTCAGTAATCTCCAGAGTCGGAGAGACAACCATAAATTAAAGTCGTCTGCTGTCTGCTTAAATAAAGAACTCGGCAGCCCGCGAATCGCAAATGGCATAAACTTCTTCAGTAGTATAAGCACTCTTGTCTATTTATTTATATAAAATTGTATATGGTATTATTTTTATAGCCCACTATCAATTGACTGCCAGACCAACTTGGCCGCACACTCATCAACGCCTCGGGTTGCTTTTTTTCTGCTTATTTATATAAAGTATCTCAATATACATATACATATATATATATAAATCTTGATGTTTGCATTTATTTATGGCAAAACATCTTAACTCCAGACCCGACCAGTTCGCCTACACAAGCCAACTCTCTTCTGTCTCTGGTGTTTACTGCTTTATTAGTCTCTCTATTTCTTAAAAAAAAATTTTGTCAAGCTTAAATATTGTCGAATTTTTACCGTTGCCTCGAATTTAAAAACAACTCCACTTTATATGAATATCTTCTCTCTCTCTCTCTTTTTTTCATTTACAAATATGCCAATGTCATTCCTTTACTGATCATATACCTATTTATTTTGTATTATTTTTTGTTGTCTCGCTTTTCTTGCTTAATTCTTATGACTCTCTTGAGGTTATTCTTTTTTTTATTGTTGTTGTCTGTTTCATTGTCTGACCACAAAATTGGCTTTTAATAAGCCTCAGTGTAGGTTCAAGTAGAAGCGTTAAATTTTTCATTCTCTTTTTTTTATTATTTCGATATGGATCTCTCGACAAACAATATGTTGAGTGTGTTTTGTTTCTTGTTTCTTTTTCATCGTGTCATGTTGGTTGGTCTTCTTCCTGTAGCTTGTGTGGGTGTCTTGTTGGAGACTTTGGCTTTTGTTTTTTTACCGACAAAAAAGGCATTTTGTGTTGGTTAAGTTAATTACTAATATTCTGGGAATATCTACAATGTTTTTCATAAAACAAAAAGTTCAAAACGGCTAGTGTTTTTTTTTTACTGATACAGGTTTGTTGCTTAAGTCTTTCGATTTTTGTTTGACACTGTTAAACTGGCTCACACAGCTACACGCCCTCACATCAAAACTTTATATGTATGGCAAAAAGTTTGCAAAGTACTTCAACCGAAAACGAGGTCACTTCGATTTTTCTACATTGATTTTTGTTTAGCCGTAAATTGTTTCTTTTTTTTTTTTTGTGTGTAAAAACATTTCGTATTCCATTGCACGCTGTCAACAAAATGACATCATTTTATATATTAATTATATATATTTAAGCTCTCTCTCTCTCTCTCTCTCTGTGAATTGAGCTTTTTTGCATATGAAAAAAAATCAAATTGAACTTACCTTTGGCCTGGGCTAATCCAATAAATAAACAAAGCAGCCCGATGGCTTTCCAGATTTGAGTCTGTGACATTTTCACTTTAAATGAATTCTCCTAAATTGGAAAAATACAAGAATAAACAAACAAATAAACAAAGCGATAATCGGCAAGCAACGGTAACATTTAAAAACGAATTCAACAGAATTTCTTTCTTTTTCCTTTTTTTTTTTTAGATCATTTAACATTTCACACATTTTAATTTATTTCCCGCACAAAACGGCACTTGAGAGCCCCTCACACATTTCATTTTGTATTGTATTCTTTTTATTATTTTTGTATATTTTACTTTGGCTTTGTCGTTTTGTCGCACACAAGCTCACGTTTATTATTTTTTTCCTTAAAATGTATTATGAAATAAAATAACAAAAAACACTGGCACAGCCGGTCGAACTAAGCTGAGCCAAGTTGTCTTGGTTTGCTGGCCTGTCAAGAGGCGTTCGAAAATAAAACAGAAACTCAACAAATCAAAACTCCAAAAACGAAAACCACGACGAAAACAGCGAATAAATAAAACAAAGCATAAACACACACACACACCTGACCACCAGATCGTGGGAGGAGGAAGAGTAGTAGGAGGCAGAGACAGACTACGAAATTCACTTCTTACACACGCTCGTTGACTCAGAAACAGGTATAAAGCGGCATACGTCCAAACCGCTCGCTGGTCGAAAAAATTATGAGATTCAAAATGGGAAACTATCGATGATACCATCGAGGTATCGAATTTTCGCCCTGAAAATATCGGATGGCGCCACGATCGATAGTTTCCCAGCTGTAATTCGCGAAGCGTACACTCGAACCAGCCAACCAGAGCCGAGAGCGTTCGGGGCAATTTTTGCGTTCGTGTAATGTTCGTTTGGCGTTTGACGCTCTCTTCTGCTCGACTCGCAACTTCGAACCTGCGAACTCGAATTTAGTACTTTCGCTTAAAATTCTGTAATTTCCCTTGAGGCGAGCTGGCTGTTTCTGGGTAGGAACTCAAGAGTGTCTCTTTTATGTTATAATTATAGCAATAATAAATAAAATATAAGAAATATATTCGAAATTGCTTATATTTTCAGATTTCGTCTCTGAAAACATCGAATACAAAATCTTCTGGCTTATTTTGAGTTTGTTCTAGCCATACTCCTCGTTTTTTCTCAAGTTCGACTGAAAAAACTCGCGCCAACTTATTCGTATTCGAATTTGATTAAACAGGTCTGGCAACGATGTGTGGGCCAGCTAATGGGCATGTAAAGCATATTATTACATGAATTTGGTCTTGAAAACCATACATCCATTTAATATAATTTTATTTATACTGATTTATTTTATTTTTTAGTGATGAAAATATGCAAGCGCCAGTAACGGTAATTTTGTTTTATTAAACGAAAATATAAAGTGTCAATTGAAATTTTTTTTCTCAAATTAACATAATAAAATTTTAATTTTTCTTAGCAATGTACTCAAGCTTCACCCACAAAAATTATACAAAAAAAATTTTTTCATAAAATATAATTTTGTAAAAACATAAATTTTTTATTTTTTTAATTATATATATTTCTTATAATTATGAGAGCCTACACAATTATGCTACTTTAGTTTTTTTTTCTGCTTGATAGCAAACGCTACCACCAGCCAACTGATATTTTTTCCCAGCTTTGTGAAGAGTTATCAGATAAAAGATCACACAGACACATTTATACACACCCAATGACAATTCCCGAGGAGATGCATCACATTTAATTAGTCAATTCTTTTTTTTGTTTTTGTATACCGACTAGCTTATACGTTGAGACAAGCACTTCCGCCTTTCGACCGTTGACCAAACAATTGAGGCGGCCCAAACGGTTGCGCAACGCTGCGCTTGATAATGCATGGCCTGGAAATGCCCCCGAAATATGTTGGTTATAACTAGAACGGTTGTTGGCCATTCCTTGGTTCCATGGTCATTTGGTTCGTATCAGTGGCAAGCCCCTCAAGCTCGTGCCATTTCGCAGCGGACCAGGCTATGCCCAAGACATGTTAGATGCACTCAATTTCACACTTGTTGGTTGCGCGTGCTTAAGCATGGGGCATAGGACCACACTTAGACAACACTTCTCCTTGTTAGCTTTCCAGACCAATGGCCAGTGTGGGCAATCCAAGTGACGGGGGACTGGATTTGCAGCAACGGTAAATGACGTGCAAATAAACACAGTAGTCAACGAACCGCATTAATTCAATTTGCTTATTTAATAGAATAAACTAGATGCACACCTTTTATACCGCAGATAATACAATATTGCATTAAAAACACAACTAATTATTTGGTAGCAAAGCTTAGCTGGCAAAACTGATTACTTTTTGTGAGCAGTTTGAATTTCAAACATTTCGAAAGCATCTACAGTTTGGGAGTCTCTGTGTTTGCCCCCAGATGGCAGCACAAAAGCAAATGGCAACATTATACTCAATCGATGTACAGCAGCTCTGATTGTTTGAATTAAAACTTCCAAGGCGGATACCACGCACAAAGCGCACGAAATAATAAAAGAATAAAATAGGACAGCATTAGCAATAACGATCAAGAGTCCAAAGTGCGAATGCGAAAACAGACCAATAAAAAAATACGTACAAATACCGAGAAGCTTCGGCATGTAAGACCATCTCGCTTGTACCTACAGCATTGGCTTATCAACGCAACTGCTGTGCCTCTCACATAACGGAACATTTTCGGCTGAAAAGAAGATAGAAGGAACAAAAAACAATTACCAAGAAAATTCACAATTCACAACGCTATGCATGAAATTATAGGCCGGGAATAGTGCAATATGATTAATAAATTTATTTTAGCATATTGGCGCCAATCACGACCTGAAAATGTCCAAGCCTTATCCAATTTACAAATATTTTACGCTGCAACTTCAAGGCTGTACGGGCTTTTTATTTTGAGGCCGGGAACGTGCAATGTGACATAAATTTGCACATAGCACATTTTCCAGGCCTCTAAACAACAAGCACTAATTTGATAAACCTGAGAAATCATTTTTTCAGGCCGTTCCAATTTTCACAAAAAAAAAAATAAAAATAATTAATAAAATTCAATTTTCAAGATATTTGAATGCTATGCATGAAATTATAGGCCGGGACTAGTGCAATATAATGTTTAATAAATATTTTGTTTCATATTAACACCAATCACGGCCTGGAAATATCCACGCCTTATCCAAGTTTCACAAATTTTACACAAGATTGTACGGGCGTTTTGTTTGGAGGCCGGGAACAGTGCAATATGACTTAAGTTTGCATATAGCACATTTTCCAGACCTCTAAACAACAAGCACTAATTTGAGAAACCTGAGAAATCATTTTTTTTCAGGCCGTAGATAGTGCGACCTTTTACCTCATTCCAATTTTCACAAAAAAAAAATAAATAAAATTCAATTTCCAAGATGTTTGAATGCTATGCATGAAATTATAGGCCGGGACTAGTGCAATATAATGTTTAATAAATATTTTGTTTCATATTAACACCAATCACGGCCTGGAAATATCCACGCCTTATCCAAGTTTCACAAATTTTACACAAGATTGTACGGGCGTTTTGTTTAGAGGCCGGGAACAGTGCAATATGACTTAAGTTTGCATATAGCACATTTTCCAGACCTCTAAACAACAAGCACTAATTCGAATAACCTGAGAAATCATTTTTTCAGGCCGTAGATAGTGCGACCTTTTACCTCATTCCAATTTTCACAAAAAAAAAATAAATAAAATTAAATTTCCAAGATATTTGAATGCTATGCATGAAATTATAGGCCGGGACTAGTGCAATATAATGTTTAATAAATATTTTGTTTCATATTAACACCAATCACGGCCTGGAAATATCCACGCCTTATCCAAGTTTCACAAATTTTACACAAGATTGTACGGGCGTTTTGTTTGGAGGCTGGGAACAGTGCAATATGACTTAAGTTTGCATATAGCACATTTTCCAGACCTCTAAACAACAAGCACTAATTCGAATAACCTGAGAAATCATTTTTTCAGGCCGTAGATAGTGCGACCTTCAACGACTTCATTCCAATTTTCACAAAAAAAAAAATTAATAAAATTCAATTTCCAAGATGTTTGAATGCTATGCATGAAATTATAGGCCGGGACTAGTGCAATATAATGTTTAATAAATATTTTGTTTCATATTAACACCAATCACGGCCTGGAAATATCCACGCCTTATCCAAGTTTCACAAATTTTACACAAGATTGTACGAGCGTTTTGTTTAGAGGCCGGGAACAGTGCAATATGACTTAAATTTGCATATAGCACCTTTTCCTCTAAACAACGAGCACTAATTTAATAAAGCTGAGAAATCATTAATTTTTTCAGGCCGTAGATAGTGCAATACGATTTCAAGAATAACATAATTGACACTTTCTACCACCTAAAAAAAAATAATGTCCAAATCAATCCGACGTCAAAGATTCTGCAATTACACTTTCTTATTACATTTAAAAAAAAAAAAAAAAAAATGTCCGTTATAATTATTTGCATTTCCACAATTTGATAGTCAAACAGTAACAGGCTGGGGGATGTGCAATACACTCAATTTATTTATTGTATTGCGCCAAACCTCAGCCTGCTAATGATCGACTGCAGGAAACTTCTTCTCAACTCGCGGTTCTTTCATCCTCTCACGGCAAATTGCAAATCCCAAATGACAAAAATTTTGACTAAAAAGGCCGCTGACCCTGTAAAACAGAAAAATCGGCTCTTCCTTTTAACTCTGATTCGCTAGAAATAGAAGAAGACAATTTTCGGCTGAACTTTCGCGAGCCTGAGCGAAAGAGAGGGTGAGAAGGAATGCCGAAAGACGTTAGCTTTTGAAAATGAATTAGGGATGATCAGTTGTGTTTTCTAGAAATTTAGGAATCTGATTTGTATTTTACATACAGAACTAACCACAGAATTCAAATTCAAACTCTGGTACTAACACGCTTGCGCAGTAACTTTCAAAACATTTGTACCGATTTGAAATTAGGTTCTGATTAAATATTTAAATACGTAAGCTTAACTTCATTTAATTTGAAATCATCAGCGTTATTTTCGAGCTGTCGAAGATTACAAATTCTTTTGGTCAGTAAGTCGGGCCGATTTAGGTTGGGATATAATATAGTGGTCCGATCCGGCCGATTCCGGCAAATATGCAGCCTCTGTATATAATAAGGCTATATACCAAGTTTCTTAGGAAGAGCTATAAATTTGAGAGATTAGTTTTCGAAGAAACAGACGGATATGTCCATATCGACTCCTCTTTCTTAAGAATTTCGCTCTTATGTTCTTGGAACTCATTGATCCAATTACCATTTCGCCAAAATTAAACTTAATTAGTGCCTCAAGACTTCTTAGAATAAAGGAACCACAAAATAGAGGTAGAGGTTTTTTAATAAATGTTGCAAATAGTGGTCCAATGCAAAATTTAATTAAAATAGCTTTAAACCTGCGGGTTTTTTTATTTCAATTTTCTTATGTAAGGTCCCATACATTATATTGGTTAAATCTTAAAGTGTAATCTGATGAGAGAAAAAAATTCCAGATATTGAACCAAGAAATATATTATATTGGTTTTATATTAAGATATAAACCAATAAAGGAAACTACTAAGCATTTAAGATCTTGAGCCAAGTATTAAAAGCACTGATGTCCTTTCGGATCCTTCAAACGATTAACGTTCACCAAACATCCAGTTTTTTTAAGTAGTAAATAAAATATGTTCATCGCAAATAACAATCTCCAATTCTTGGCTACCGAAGTGATCTGGAGGTGGCCAGGGTTAGTCATCTTCTTGCATTATATCAGAATCAATTATTATTCGCTTTAGTTCTGCCATAACAGATTGATGGACAAATGCTTCCTTTCGGATCTTGGTATCATTTTTATAGTTTGAATTACTGGCACATCGCAATTTGCCATCTGGTCTGAGCTCAAACTCGAGAAATTCATGTCCAAAATTAACCTCTATGCCCTCTATACCGGAAGTAAAAGTCTTCCGTCGACATAGTTAATAGTTTCCGTCCACTTATTTCGGCCTACAGCTAGAAATGTATTCAATTGAGTGGAAATTAAATATTTTCTTCTTTTCTTATAATGACAGTTTTACACAATGGATATTTTCAGTTTTTTCAGCAATTTCACAAGTGCAATTTGCTTATTTTATACACAATGGTAATAATTGAAATATACAATTTGAATCTTGTTATTTACTTAATATCGTAAAGCTACTTTCCGTTTGTATAGATTTCAAATAATATCTTCATTCATGTCTGCAAGGAGTTTCAAGTATTTTGGTGTGGCAGCATTATAAATTTCCGTTTGTTGTTTCATCATTGCACGGACTTTTACGCGTTCGTTTTGTAAATTTTGAATGCGTTCTCCATATTGGTTACACTCCGCCAGGGCAGCCTAAAATATACATGAAAATTAAATGAATATACAGATTGTAGAAATTTTATACGTACTTCTAAAGCCTTGTTTTGAGCTTCCAGTTTCTTTTCCATAAATTTTATACTCAACTCCTTGTATTGGACACGTACTGGCAATGTTCGCTCCTCCGGCGTCATTTTATGCACCTTCCTAAGAGATAAGATTTATATATACAATAACTATTACCACAAAATAGAAGTTACATACCAATTCGTGCCTTTGTGGTGGGCGAATTTCTCTTTCAATATCTCCAATGTGATGAGCTTATCTGTCATATCGTTTTGATCAAAGAAGAAGTCATGCATCTTGGACAGCGTTTTTGTCATTTTCGCTCGCAAATTATCTATCAAGTCTTGGCCATCTAATTCTAGGTCTCCATGTTTTGATAAAACTTCAATAAATGGATTTAAATGCGAGGAGCTATGAAAAAAGTATATATTATAAGAAACGCGCGAGGTGTTCAAATTGCACATTTCTTACCTGATATCAGAGAAAAATTCGGAGACAACATCTTCATAGTCCTTTTTCACCTTGGACACAATAGTGCTATGCTTTTGAAAGACTTCTTCAGGATTGTTTATACGATTTGCTGTCGGCAGATTCGACATGGCTCGTAAATCTTCATTTACGAAATATAACCAGACGCTATTTTTCTTTTAAAGCAATGCTTATGTTCCGGAACGAACCAAAATTTGTCTTGCATCAGACTGGTAGGGTAGCACTTCAGTTGAAGCACGAATTTTGTACAACTTAGCTTTAGTCAGTGTCGTCGAAATTGATTCGTTCATTGAACGAATCGATTGCTCAGCCATGTTCGTTCGTTCTTGAACAACTCAACGCCATTTTGCAATTCACTTTTATCTTTTTGCATTTTCGATTGTCGTGTGTATTTTTTACGAAAAGTAGACTCTGTACAAATAAATACAAAATCAAATCAGTTTACTTTAAAGAGAAAAAGGCAAGTGTGCGCTGTATTATTTGGAATCAATAACTTTCAAAGATTCAAGACGGTAAAAATAACTACAACAAATCGCATTGGTTAAAGGTAAGTCAAAAACGACGCGCTACTCAAAACAGAAGAAAACGCAAAGAATTTACAACAAAACAAAGTAGCTACACGTTTTCCGCTACTCACGAAATTTTCCGCATACTTTTTTCCCGCATCCAAGTGTATACGTGCGTGTGTGTATTATGTGCAAATATTCGCTGAAACGTATATAAATTTTATTGGTTTTTCATTCTGTCAGCCAGCAAGACTGCCCAAAACGCCCAGGTCTTTTTTGAATTTGACCGGCTCTGTTGGCCTCCGTTGGCAGCCAAGTGCTGTACTCTTGCACTTGTAATTTTTCAATACACCATGCGTCCAAGTATTTCTTCTTGTTGGCTTCTGTTTTTTTTTTTTTTACAAAAACCACCACCACAATGCTTTGCTTAAAAATTACACTGCCAAAGGTTGGCCATGGCGGTGGCGTCGTGCGCTCTCATTCTCTCTCACGTGTTGACATTCAGAGCGCCGGCTTCTTCTTCACTCCCGCATTAAACAAAAATAGTATAAAAACAAATTTATTGTGGCTGTTTTACGCCCAAATCGTCACATCATCTTTCTGCATGTGCTGGAGCAGGAGTGTTTATCAACGCCACCACACAAGCGGGCCGATTATGCCGGCGCATATTTATTATTTTTTAATACATCATACAAAAATACAGGCATAATTTCTCTTTTGTGTGGCTGACAGCGTCAGATTAAATCAAAACAAAATGTTTCCTTTAACCCGCCACTGCCACTGGCACTGGCACTCCAAATAAACTCCCACGCTTGGCTAAACAAAAGTTCAACGCTCTGAGACAAGACGAAATAGGAAAAGAAACAAAAAATACCACAATGTTAGTGTTTTTTGCGCTAGACAAAGCTAACCTATATTTTATACAATAGTCTTCGACTCATTGTTTTTGTTGTTGTTGATTTGTTTGGTGGGAAATGAGGAGCGCATCATTTGAGCATGAATTGTCTGTTTCTTTCTTCGTCTTCTTCTTTTTTTTTTTGCCAACAATGCGAAGCTCTCATGACCAGACAGTCAAATTGATTTTAGAGGCTGTGTTTCGCACCTTTTCTGCTTCTTCTTCTTATTTTGGCATTTCCAGTTTATAGGTTTCTATAAATCCCAAAAGAGCCTCTTCAATTATGCAGCGCTTTGTTTAAAGTAATCCATATAAATCTTGTTCTCTCTGACATTTCGAGAAGAAGAAGAAAAATTAACTTTTGCTTTTGTTTTGTCAGAATCAAGTTTTGTGGTATTTTTGCAAAAAATTCGCTTTTATTTCACTTTTTATTTATTTTTTTTTTTTTGGCTTGGTTTTTTTTTTTTTTTTTGTTTTTACATATTTTTGAAATGAGGCAATCAAATTGTTAGCATCGTTGTTTGCCAATTGCCAAGACATCTCTCAATTCTTGATTTGTTTGTAAGTGTGTGTGTGTGTGTTTGTGTGTGAGTGTGCGTTCATTGACATTGAACTAAATTCTTTGTTAATAATCATTCTTTTTGCTTTTGCTTCTATGGCAAGTTTATTCAGAAATGTTGAACGTAAGATTGGATAGATTTTCCTATTAATTTTTTTTTCTTTTTTTATTGTTATTTTTTCAGCATCTTAAAATAAGTAAGAATTTTAAACTTGTCAAACTCGTCTGGGGATTTTTTTCTTGTTATCTTTAATAACAACAAGACATGACGAGTAAGTATTTGAGTTGCTATTGTTTTGTTTTTTGTTACCAACAAAATTTAAAAAAAATATATATATAAATATGAAATTTCTCTTACGGGGGTGTACATATTTGGCCTATATCGCACACACAGGTCTCACCGCCCACCAGCCAATTCAGTTTGTTTTTGAAAGGCCTAAGAGATATATATTTTCAACCGCTTCATCTCCGGGCTTGGTAATTTTCGTTTGATGTTGAAACAGTCGATTTCATATTCATAAAAATATGTATTTTTTAATGGAAGCTTGGTAGAAGGCAAAACTCTTAGGGATTCTCTTTTTAAATTTGCATACAAAATTTTATTGAATTATTTTTAAAGTCATTTTCTTGAGGACTTTCAGATCGAAATCTCTGCTGTATTCTATATAATTTTGATTGGATTTTAAATTTTTTTCCAGAATTTTTAATGAAAATAATATAACAGGAGAGACTTTTGGGCATTACCAAATTATTATTATTTCTAGAATTTTTAGTTTCGTTGAAATTGAAGAAAGAAAATATTTTATTATTTTTATAAAGCTTTGAATTTGTTTTCTTTGTTCGAAAGGGGAGAGAACTGAGACTTGCAAAACACAACTCGCGATCTCCGAACCCTCAGTCGTGAAACTATTGAAATTGTTTTTTCTTTTTCATTCAGAAAATTCGATATCTATCGGATCGTACTAATCATGTAAAATTAGCTGAGAAAATATCCCACAAATATTGATCAATTTCGATAAAGTTTAATGGATTTCTTATATATATGATGATATATACTATATTGATAAAGTTTAATGGATTTCTCATATATTTATGATGATATATACTATATCTATACCATATAGTTGTGAAAATAGCAAATATCAGAACGGATTAGGGGTTCTTTCGGATACTTCTTATCCAATCTTAATGATATTTGAATAAGTAAACAGAGTAATTCAAAGAATTATAATTTGATATAAAATAATTTATGACAAAGTAAAGTTAGCGGGAGACTCTGTAATCACCAGCATCTCGAATTTATTTGATATCTTCATATCGATTTATCTTGTTGAAAAACAGACATGATATTTTTAATTTATGTTTATTCGTTTGAATCTATAAATTTTGGATAAATCAGTTTGGATTTTTTGAATTAAATTTATTGATTTTCTATCTAGTGGAAGTGCTTGTCATTTTGAACAAGTTCGCTGTGCGCATTCAATATTATTTTATGCAAATTGGGCGAACACAAACCTGCTGGTGTTCGCACTCGAAACATGATTTCTCACTATATTCAAAACTCTTTCCTAGCTTCCTCTTCCTGCCTTCTTTGAAGAGCTCTTGTATACTGGGTTAGATGGAAATTTGTGTAATTTCGAGTTGAAATGACTTGGATGATGACTTGGCAGAAGCGAGAACTTAAATGGCTTAAGCTAAATGAATAATTTGTTGAGATAATAAAAGAGATTGAAATATGAAATGAAATTGCACTGACAGCTGACACTAGTCTCATTAAGCTTAAAATTGTCACTCTAAAATTTGTTGGTATGGAGAGTGGTAGTTGTAGTGGTAGGTGGTAGTGGTAGTGGTAGTGAGAAGCCGATTGGAATTATGGAAGTACATAAGTTGAAGTTTCCGATCGAATACCTTTAATAATTCATCAATTTCAACGTCGTTGTGGCTTCGCCAGTCACTCGAACCACTTAAAAAAGCGCCACCCCGTTTTTTTTTTTGTGTCTTTTATTTCGAGACCCCCTCATTTACTCGCACCCCCACCGCAAACTTTGCTAAACAAAACACAAGCACTAATAACAATACTTATGGCCAGCCCAAAAGCATTGAACAAAGTTTTGCTGTCCTGGCCAGGATAGCGGGAGGCACTCACTTTGCCCACCAAAGCATACCACACGCTATAAGCACATTAGTTATTAACTCAGTCAGGACACAAGCATAGACAGAGAGACACAGACAGGGACGGCTGGGAAGAGACACGCGATGGCCATAACTGTGACCCGCTACCTGTGCCAACCAATCCAACCGTTCATGACAGTCCTTTGGTCTGGTGGGTTTTGTGGATTAGTTGGCTGACATGTCTCGTTCATCTGGGGAACTCTAAAAGCCTTGAAGTGGACAGTTAGCTAGCCAACGAGTCGGTCAGACTAGCCGACCGACTATCTATTTTTCCTAGCTCGGTGGCAATCACACGATGAGAATTGACAATTGTGTCCATTTCCGTTTCCCTCTCTCTCCGTCCATTGCCTATCGCCTATGCCAGAGGATATGGCGTCCATTAGCTGTTTTTCCGCTAAATTATAGACTGCCGTCCGCTAGTTCTTTTCTGCTTCCCAACAATTTCTGAATGCTCTACACAAAATAAGATCAAGAAAATTTCTTATGATGATGATGATATGAGAGTTTTTGAACCTAGTTTGTTAATGACTTCATAAAGTTTATCTCAGTAGACGAGGGGCTTTTAAAATATAAATAATAAAATAATTTTAGATTTTTCAGTATTCGAAAGAATTACTCATTATATACATTGCAACTCTGTCCGTTGTATTCGGCACTGTTTAAATAGGAATTGAAAATGTTTAAGGCAAATCTGAGCTAATGCTTGTAGGCTTTAATTTGTAGAATCGAGTATTTTATATAAACTGGTAGAACATGCGGCTAACTGCTTTAAGAACTGATATGCCCGTGCGTGTAACGCCACCACCAATTAGGGTGTTGCTAGAGGGTGGCAAATGCCCTACAATTGTTGTTGTATGCGAGTTGTGAACGAGTGCGCGTTGTTATTTTATTCACGCCAAAGGAGTCAAACATATCCCCCCCCCCCCACACACACACACACACACACATAAGCAGATGTGAGCATAACTATACCTTTTCCGTTGTACCTGTTCGCATGCCGTGCTGTCCTCTCTCCTGGGCCGGGTCATGGCCTGTGAGGCGGTTTTGCACGTTTCGCTGGGTCCGGCTTGTCGCATTTTTGTGGTTAACCAAAAAGCCACCAATATGGTGTATGGTGGTCCGATGCAGCCCAGTCGTAGTGGCTGTGTGTGGCCTGTGGGGATAGAAAAAGTTTCGTGTCCGTCCTGCCTCTCTTCGTAACACAGGAAGTTAAATTATTTTTCTTTATTTGTTGTAAAGGTTTTTTTTCTTTCTCTCTCTCTCTCTCTCTCTCTCTCTCTCTCTTTGCAAGGGTGGACGAAAGATTATAGGCCGTTCTGTTTGGGTTTATGTCCGTGTGAGAGTGGTCAGAGACGCGTGTGTTCTGTTAAAGTTATTTGAACAGGATGTGTGCGGCAATCAAATGATTTTCACATAATTGCTACCTGTCATTTATGTCACTTTCAGTAGATTTTCATGTGACCATCGAATTGATAGAGCACCGCTTTAAGTGCCTCGACCGCCACATCAGCTTCGACAGCCTCTGCTGGTTATATAGATATATATATATATATTTTTTTTTTTGCCTTTTCCTTTCCTTTCTGAGCTTTGTAGAATCCTTTTGACCAGGCAGTAGAGTGCCTCAGGTTTTTCTTTGGGAGGCTGCAAATATTTGATTAAGGGTCGATTTGTTTGCTCTGATGGCTGAGAGACCAGCAAGTTATCTGTGCTTCCCACCCCGCAGACAACTAATTAATTTCTATACAATTACCTTTAACTATGTTACTTATCGTTTGCCTCAATCTGAAGTGATTTTCATTAGTCTCTTATTGGGGCTAGTCAAATAACCGCAACTTTTAATCAATATACAATTAGCTGAAGGGCAGGTTGAGTTTCCTTTACTCTATTTAGTTAATGCCCACTTCCTGTCCCATCCTCTTGATTAAGTGACTATAAGTAGGTGTTTACCTTTGGGCAGTAGTGTCTGTCCCGATCCTGATTGTTTAGTTTAGTTCTCACTTTAATTGTTGAAGTATGCAAAATACTTGGTTTTTTAATGTAGGAAACTTATGTTTGATAAGTTGAAAAATGTTTTACTACAAATGGAACGCAAAGAACCGCTCAGACTGATAAGTTGTTCATAGCCCAATTATAGATTTTGAGGTACGAGGTCCCCTAGAATCAAAAATCGGACACCTTCGCTCTAAAGACGCTTCATACATATTTTTATAAATCATGGAGCTAAAGTAGCGCAGGCAGCTCGAATTACTAAAGTCATGTTTGGTCCTTGATCCTAAACGAATCGCGCAGGTCGTTTCAATAAGTTTGATTTTGAGGATGTTAAAGGAACAACACTGGCGACCAGAGAGAAAAAACCAACCAACTCTCTATGAGATGAGAGGCACATGAATTATCAATAACTAAGCAAAGAATATTGACTCATCTGGCTCACACCACATTAACCGAAGAGTAGAAAGAATGCCGATGAAAGCAATTCTTTCTTTTTTTCCTCGAAGCGAAGACGATAACTTTTGAAATCACGTGAGATTAAACTTGGATCGTATGGGACAATCGTAACCATTGGTAGAGCTACCCAGCTTAAGTACTCAAATATATGATGTTTATTACAACTGTTAAGAGGAACTTGTCAAACTTGATATTAAATAACCAAAACAGGTCAGCCGAATGACCCACTTAAAATGCTCAACCACAGAAATCTTTGTCAAAAAATCATGAAGTTGGAGCTGGTAACTCTACATTACCCAATATATACGCCAGATCTTGGACCAACACATAATCACTTCTTCCGCAATTTGAAAAACTTGATGATAGGAAATCAGTAGGATTCAGAACTTCCGTGAGCCAGGCTTCTACACCAAAAGTACCACTGAAATTGAAAAAAAGGGAAAAAGTGTTTTTCTTTTAAATAGGAACAATTGTAACTAGACGAACTTCTTGCATTTCTATTCCAATCAAATCGTATTACTATATACCCGATTAGAAAAATTATAGGAAAGGTCCGGTCTGAAGTTATTATTTTAGATGCTTATTTGGTTAAGAAGTCAATTAGGCTGTCAAAATAAAGCAAATTTTTTTACAAGTAAATAAATCATGGGTGTACAAATTGCCCTGTTATCTGAAAATGCGTTTGCATTTTCACCTATGCAACAAATTTTGTTCTACTTTAATTTTTTTAATTTAGAACAAGTTAAAACTGGTTACTAATTTCTCTCAGATCTCTGCGGAGAATCTAGAAAATCATACCCGAAAATTTCCATGATATCTCTTGAAATTGATATTTCTGAATAATTTTGGATTAGGATTATGTAAAAATATAGAAATATGTAGAGAAAAGTTATCAGTTGTAAGGATTCTCACAATTTGTGCCAATTAACTTGTTATTAGAGAAGTTGCACACCCATGAATAATTTGTATTTCGCAGGAATTGCAAAATGGAGCAAATGAAAATTTAATTTTGCAAATGACAAAAGCCAAATGCATTTAAAAGGCGAATTATTGAGCATATATCGATGACATGAAATCGGAAACCATTAGCCCAGTATTTGCATTGGCAATAATACCACCGATTGCAATACTGGAGTGCAAATTGCTTCAATTACTTTAATAATAGAAATTCGAAGGACCGGACCGAACTGCTGAAGTGGCGTTTTGAAATGACTTTTATATTCTCAGCTAATGACACGTCAGTTAAAATAATGATAACTTACTCGCCTGGAGTATACTTTATAAAGCCACGTCATCTTCTGGCCCAACTACTCCCACGCTAAGGCTATGATTCTCCGCAATTCACGTAATGATATTTGTCTTTAAAATTACTCAGACATCACAATTTGTTGCATTTCACAGCGTTTAGCCCCATTATGCATATTTAAATGTTAAATGCCCTGCTTCCTATCCGTCACTTTATTCGGTTCGATTTTCTGGTCTAGTGTGGGTCGTCATGTTTAAAAATGCATAATGTGAAAACATCAGCTGAAGCCGCAACTTCATCAACTCATGCCACTCACAAAAGTTGCATCTAAAATTCATCAACTTGCTGCAATACGGAACCCTTTCTTACCCTCGTACTCTCTCCCTATCGGATGAGTCAATTTGTTTTATTGCCTGACCTCTTATCTATTAAAAAAAAGGCCTATCCTATATATGTATTGTTTTTAGTTTTATTCTAGTTATTAGATAGAATACGAAACTCTAAATTCTTAGCCAGTCCCCTATATAGTCTTAGATATATATTTCCTATAAGCCCCGTGTAAGCTGTCACATATGCACTACCACCACACTAGTGTATGGGTTTATAAATATAAAATGCACTTTTGTGTTCATTAAACGCCCACAAATGCTTTATATATCCGATATATATGGCTCTATGTACTTACTTTATTGCTCACAGACCATATATCATTTTTATTGAAACGCAAAGAGGGTTTTGTTGTGGTCCGATTTGGTCAGATAGGACAATTAAGGATGTTGCCAGGCAACTGGTTCTATAACCGAGAATTTCCCCTATTTTTTGATTGTCACTTGAATAGTTGTAGGATTACCATTGGTCAATTTCCGTTTCCTGTGTCTCTGTCTATTGAAGTAGTGCGGTTCCTTTCGGATTTTGATCTATTCCCTAATGGGGTGGAGTTTCGATTGTGATTGGTGTATTTGCAGTTTATGAAAAGCCTTCGATTCTACCTGAGGATTTACTATATAAAGACAACTTTTTCAAAATTGTATTCATTAGTTTTGGTTGTGAAGTGGCACTTGGTGCTCCAGTGCTTCAATAATGGTGATCTAACTTGGTCTAACAAGAGTTATCTGATTTATAGAGTTACATAACTCCTCAGAACCTGAGATAATATCAATTTTTGAAAGTGCTCAAATTGGAAATACTGAAAAGTGTCAAAAATATTATATTGTGATTTATTTCCCAGAAAAATATAAAAATTAAGGTAAAAGAATTAAGTGTGAAATATAGAAAATTAACAATCCGAAACCTTATGAAATATTTAATTGAGATTATCAAAAATATTCTATTCGGAAAAATTTCTTTGATTTTATAAATTTTTATTTGTTGGAAAAATATTAAATTTTTGTCTAAGAAATTTCCAGAAAATTTCAGAGCTGGTCATAAATAATTTCCTTAACATTTTTGAGAGTTAACTCACACCTTTCGAGACTTTACCTCCACAAAAATTTCAACCTCTTTGGACCATACATGGCTGGAGAGGCTTAACTCTGTCAAAATATTTTATTTATTTATATATTTTTTGTATGCTTTTAAGCTGAGTCAGAAGACAGACTGCGTCGGTCATAAAACAAAGCCCATCAAAATCAATGCGCTGGGGCCCTGGGCTGGGGACATATTTCTGACAGTTTAACAGCTTAGACAATTGATATTTTGACAACTACTCTGGGTACTTGTTATGTAAGAGATAACTAAACAAAAAAGATGGAAAAAAAGTGAAATACAAAAAAATAACAAAGCCAAACTCTTGCTGTGGGCGAGAACTCGAGAGTTTTGGGCGGCATGGGGGAATGTGTCAAAGTCAACAGCAAAACCAAAGTTGAAAAATAATGTAGTCAGTCAGCCGGACTGACTCAACTGTACTCTAGCTGCTGGTAAATCTGTAAGGGCGATCACATGAAAAATTTGTATATATATATATATTACAAGGCCGTTAAAGTAAGTGGGCAGTGGCTTTGGTATTTCCTCTAGACCAGATTCTGATTGTACCTAGTAGTTTCAGCACCTGCAGAATTCCAGTTAGTTTGTGGGCGATTGGCACACGCCACCAACACACAAAAAAACAAAAGTCATTTGCAAAACAATTGAATTGTTTTATGACTTTGTCAGTTGATCTTAGACTGGCTGGCTGAACAAGCTAGTCCACAAATTTTGTAGATAAAATTTTTGCATTTATTTAACTGGATTTATTCATCTCCTTTGCAGAGAGAATGAAAATGAAGCGTGAGAACAATGATGGTGAAGGACCCCAGGATAACAAGCGCAATCGCCGTAATGAGGAGACCGTTCGCATACTGATTCCCAGCAGTGTAAGTGATTCACTCAGATTATGAAAAAAATATGAATTTGGTATACAATTTTTTTTTTGTTTTATTTTATATTCTTTTAGATTGCCGGCGCTGTGATTGGCAAGGGTGGTCAACATATACAAAAGATGCGCACTGAGGTATACAAATATTTAATCTATTTTTTTTTTTAGCAATTTGAAATTAGCCTAACCAAAATGAAAGAATTTTATTGTCTCAATCGAAGCGTCTAGTATTTATTTATGCTCACTTTGCACTCAACAAAAATGAAAACTCATCAAACAAAGCAGCTCTCTTGCCACAATATCAAAATGTCTGCCAACCTCTCTCTCTCTCTCTAAACATTCTCTCTCTCTGTCTCTCTCTCATTCTTATTGTGTCTCCAAAAAGTCTGTTTTATTTTATTTAATTTTTTTGGTCTGGCCTCCCTCTCTCAACCCGTCGTAGACTGCTCCGTTCCCCCTTGTCTGTGAGGCCTTTTTTTTTTTTTTGCCCGTGTGTTTGATCTAACCAAAATAAGCAAAGTACAAACAATTTAAATGTTTAAATAACAAAACATGCTTTTTTCACTAACTTCCAAATCTTATTCTCGGCCTTTGCCTCTGTGTCGGGTCTCCTGCTTTACTTAAATCAATTAACCAAAGCCTTCCAAAGTAAAAAAAAAAGAGAACCAAATTTATCCTTTTCAATTCAATAATTTTCTCCCACTCTCTCTATCTTTGTCTCACTCTCTCTATCTTTCTCTGTCTCTTTATCTTGAACTGTCTCGTCTCTGTCTTTTGAGGATACTCAAATCCTTTGCCAAACTTTGCCCCGTTTCGACTCAGACTCTCTTCTCTCTTAATTTTTTCGTATAGTTTTGAATCATGTCTGAAAATTTACTAAACCCATATAAAAAAAACAGGCGCTTATTTTGATAAAAAAAAAAAAACAAACAAATAAATATTTTATTTTCTTAAATAATACGGATATATTTTTTAATGAAAAGAGAAAGACACAAAAATTAAATACAACAACAAAAAAAATAAAAATAATTCTGCCTCGCTATTAACCTTTTAACTAAATGAAAAATTTTCTCTCTCTCTCTCTCTCTCTCTCTCTCTTCTTACGCCCCATATGCATTGAAAATGTAACAAAAAAAAATCAAATTTATTGTATAAAAAATATGAACCAAATCAAAAAAAAAAAAAAAATAAATAAATGAACCACTGAATTGTGGGGAAAATGTGGGAAACGTAACGCCTGCCTCGCCTCTGCCCGCGCGTTGTCACGCCCAACAACTGCAACCGCACAACTCTGCACCATTGGTCCATGGTCCCACTGGCCCCGGGTCTTGGGTCTCTCCAACGCATTCGTCCATAAATATATATTCATTTATATATCGTCGTACCATGGTCCCTGATCCTGTAACTATCAACTGGCCCGATGAATCAATAAAAAAAATCAATCTATATATCTATATATATACCGAAAATCAATTCAATTCCATTGAGGGTGGTATCTTTTGCATCCATCAAATTAAATCAAATCAAATGCTGCCGTCAACAAACGTCCAAACGACTGCCCATCTCATCGATTGACCGATCGCCCTGCTGTGCCCGTGACCCGTTGTTGCTGTCCAAAAAATAAAAAAAAATTACGAATACAACAAAAAAAAAAAAATCAATCTCCACCACGTTGGGGGAATTTGGTCAACCCGTCCAAACCAAAATCGTTGACCACCATTCATATTATTTATATTGCATTATATCTATACATATATATGTGTATGTATACATATATATGTGAATGTGTGTGTTTGTGTCGGCCGGGCCCGTGTACTTATGTGGCAAACTGATGTCTCTCCCTGACCCATTCGCCACGACACGGCCCAATCAAAAAACGACCACCACACTTCAATTCAACCAACAAAAATCAACCAAAAAAAAAAAATCAAAATCAAAAACATGGCCAACAAATGAACCAAACGCCCAAAAATAAAATAAATCGCCTGCCCGCCCGTGTCTGCCCTCAACAATGCAATGCCATGCCATGCCATGCAGTATAAAGCCACTGTATCTGTCGACGATTCCCAAGGCCCCGAACGGTAAACCATATAAAAATCTATACCAATTTCAATAAGCTTACATCTCTTACAGTATTGAACAAGGCATCCAGAAATTTTCAAGTATCACACACAGATGCCTTGATTTTTATCACTAGGTCTATAAATGTCTATCTTTTTTCTTTATTTATTTATTTATTTTTTTGTTTAGTTTTTCTCCCTTAGGAGTACATTTTTGTATTTCTTTTAGATAGGATGTGCCTGGCACACTCCTCAATTAAGCTAAGCCAAGCCAAATCAAGCTAAGCTAAGCTTTGTTCTAAATTTTTTATTTTTTTTTTTTTTGTATAGCACAAGGATATAACCTTGCTCCCTTTGATCCCGATACACCGTTCCCGTCAATCCAATCCAATCAGCCCAATATTGCTCAATTTTCAGGCCTATTCATTCTTGATTCGGTTTAGAAACTTTTCTTGCCTGATTTTGTTCTTTCGCTCCCAATTGTCTCGCCCAAAAATTTACAGTTGTCCTCTTAATTCAAATTTAAATATTTTAATGTTAACAACAATAAAAATAATAATAATTATAAAAAAGGGGCACCTCTCATCTACTAATTCATTCTGCACCCAATGGAAAAATACAAATAAAAAAAAATAATCATAATTTTAAATAATTGCACGGTGTTGACTTCATCAAGAATTCTTTCAAATTTTTTACTAAAAAAAAAAAAAAAAAAAAAAAAAAAAAACTGCTAACCTAAAAACCAAAACGAACACCCCCAAATCTCTCCCTATTGCTGGATCGCTTGAATATATATATATATAATTCGAATGTGTGTGTAATTCTTATCCCAAAAGTGTCGTCTTCGTGTACGTTCAAGATTTATGCCCTAGATTGTCGACTGTTTTAATTGGGCCCCATTTGAAAAAAAGAAGAAGAAAATCAAAAGACTTTCTCTGCTCTTTTCGTTTTTGGAAACCCAATTTTCATAGATAATTAAATAAAGTTGTTCATATATATTTCATTGACCATAATCAACAAAATTTTAAACACAAAATATTTAATCATATTTGTATATTTTCTGAATTAACACTCTCTAAATTGTTTATTTTATTTCTTTCTTTCGTTCTATTCTTTTTTTTTTTCTTAAATATATATATTTTTTTCCGAACCCGCTATCGATATTTTCTGTGCACGTTGTTTTATCCGTTACCGAACATAGAACTATACAAATTTCGGCGGATATCGAGTCTACGTTGGAGATTATCACAGAAATGCTGAAATATTTTGAAGAGGTAAGTCGAATAGAATTACTCTAGAATTTTTATTTTTTTTATTTAAATTGCCCTATTTTTGTTTTTATTACTTAGCGTGATGACGAATATGATGTACGTCTATTAATCCATCAAAGTCTGGCCGGTTGTGTCATTGGCAAGGGTGGCCAAAAGATCAAGGAGATACGCGATGTAAGTAAAAAAAAAATTACAATAGAAATTATTACTTTTCATATGAGCCATTTACTATATTGCTTTTTGCTCTACTCTGGAAGCGTTTCCATATCCAAAGTGTCCTAAGTGTTGTAATCATTGATCCGTAGCCATGACTGGTCATGGCAGGACACAAGTGTGTCTCTGTGTGTGTGTAATTAGTGGAGTTGAGCCAACAAAGCACCCAGAATGTGGCGGTTGTGGCGTTGCAAATGAAAGCCACAAAGGCACACACAGAACATCAAACTGGCCGAGCTAGCCGAGCTGACCAACTTGCTTTGAGTCTGGCATTACGTGCAAGTGAAGCGAAGCCAATTCAACTCATGTTAATTTGTGTGTCTACTCCAAACAGTTCAACCATACTTATAGCCATAATTAGGCTTATTAGTTTTGTGTATTTGTATGTGTGTGTGTGTCTGTGTATCTTTGCCTGTCACTGGGCCAGAAAGGCAACAAAGTTATCGTCAGCTAGGCTAACTAAGTTTGGCTGGCTTAAAACTCGGTACAGTCACTGTACACATTCTGAGGGCACTCGACCCTACACATGTTACTGAAAACCGTCAGTAGCACTCGAAATAGACCTAGCCACAGCAAGCACAGTGGAACGAAATAATTTTAATTAGATCTGGTCTAATCAAAATATCGATAGCCGATAAAAAGAAAGACATTATCCGGGAAAATAAGACCCAAATTAAGATTTAGGTTTATCGAAATATCGATAGCCGATTAATACTAAAAGAAGCATTATCTGAGAAAATAATAATAAATATATTATTTAATATTGTCTAAAGTTTTGAATCAATGTCCGGATTCACAACAGTCACTATGAGAGTGGGGATAGTTGCAGTTGCTGATACTGCATGCCCTCGTCCACCCACATGGACACACGTCGCGATGAGTGAGTCGACCAGGTACCGTTTAACTGCTTTCTCTTGCCTGATTCAAAATGCTACCGATGCTGCTGTCAACAGCAGAGCCCACCGCTTGATGACGGCAATAGAAGAGGTAAACATGTTAGTCGATGGCATTGATAATAAAACCTGGTGGAGCATTCAGACGTGGAGATACCAGAGGCATATCCGACATATCCGTAAAATTCCCACATAAAATGTCTGCTTCTGACGACTCACTAACTGACAGTTGTGTATGTTGATGCGTGTGTGTGTGTGTGTAGTTGCCGAGGTGATATTGTTGGATAGAGCGCGGGAGGGCCCAGATGAAGGTGATGAAATTTGTGTTCTCTCGGTTATGCATAACGCAGTTTGTCACCTAAGTCTGGATGGGTTGGCTTGGCTTGGCATGCGTATTCAAAGGCTAAATCCGAAAAGGTTACCTTGGCAACCTGCTAGAGTCTCATACTACTCATCCACTGCACACTTGTCAAGCTCTCGTTTTGATGAAATACTTATAAAATGCAATGAAGCAGCAAAGCTAAGAAAATATATATAAAAAAAAAAAATAAATAAAAAAAGTTCAGATTCTCAATCAATAAAAGTCAATTGAAATTTTCTGCATTAATTTCATTTTGCTCAAATGATTTTGTTTTAATTAAATATTTTCGTGTCCTTAACGCACTGAGCCATCTCGTTAATTAGCAATGCAACAAGCAACACAAAAAAAAGAAATAAAGCTTAAACAAATAAACCAAAAGACAAGGTGAAGTGAAGACTTTTTAATTGGAATATATTTCATTGTTGTTTTGTTTTGTCAGTTAAGAATTGCTCAGGGGTGGGTTGATGTTTTCATTTTCTTTACTCCTCAATGCGCTCGTGAATTTAATATTGCATACTTTTAAGCGCACAACAAAAGAGAGAAAAAATTACTCGTTTCTTTGCTTGCAGCTCACTTTGTCTTGCCTTGGCTACTCATTGTTTCCTTTTTCCCCCTTCTGCTTTCCCTGCTTTTCCACTTGCCTTGCCTCTCCTTTCCCTATGCATATTCATATGTATTGTGTGTGTGTGTGTGTTTTTTTTTTTTTTTGCGTCCGCGGCCCTATGGAGGTCAACAAGTTTAGCATAAACATTGCCAGAGCATTCTAGCTATTTTATGGTTAGATCTAGCTATATCGGCATTTTAATGCTTTTTATGTTGGCAAGTAGCTGAAATGTATTAGTTGGAAATATTAATTTTTAAGTTCCAAGCAATTTTATCATATTATATAATAACAATTTGTCTATATTTTTTATCGTTAAAATTCCAACATCACTGAAACTCTTTGTTGACTGACTTTGTCGACTTGTTGCTATATTTCGTATCGTTCCTTTTTTTTTTTTTTAGCAAACTTAAAGCTCTACTTATTTTATTATTATGGATTGTTTTTATTCTATATATATATTTTTTTTCTTTGGTCTGGTCGGTCACCTTTTGCAATATTCTTGCAGCTGGCGTTGTTCCTTTGAGAACTGCGCAGATCTTGGAAAAAAACAACAACAAATTCAGGCAAATTTAAAGGCAAGAGACTCGGCGGGCTGTTGTTAAGGTTTATACCTTTTCTCAAAGGAAGTCTGAAAAGAGAGATGAGAAGCAAGCCAGAACTGGTCTAACCAGCAGCTGTTTCCCTTTTTCAAACAAAAAATTGTTCTTTGTCTTCTGCTCTTCTCTTTGATAGCTAAGTTTATTCTGCCATTGCCAAGTCTCCTCTTCTGATCTGCTGCTTCACTTGGATTACTTTTTTCACTTTGAGTTCGAAATGGTTTCAGTCCATTTCCCCCCCCCAAATACCCCAGCATGTGTTGCATTTCTATAAACAACTCCAGGCCTCATCTAGTTGCACTTCAATGCAGTCCGAACATTAATTTTGTCCTGTGCCACATCTGCCTGGGCAGCAGCTGGTTGTCTGGTCCTGACTTGAGCCTTTCGGAAACAGAATGAGAAAGCAGACTGTCAATTCCTTTTGTTATACTGTAGACCATCCTGCTCGATTCCTTTTGAGACATTTGCGCCTCCCTGCCGCCGTAGACGTTGTCGTGGTCCTAATGAATGCCTAACAGGTGCTACGCTTACACAAACACACGATATCATCTGCCCAGGCCAGAGTCTTTTAGTATATCTTTCCACCGTTTCTTTCTGTGGCAAACATCTGTTCCTTTTGGGTCTTTCAATGGCATTGGCTTCTTTCAGCCAGAGTGTAACATTTGTGTTTCATGCCTGCTTTAGTCCCAACTACTTCACGACTCAATGTGTCCTTTGGCCTTTCTTCAATTTCCTTGTTACGGCTTCGATTAAGCATTTTTTTTTTTTTTTTTTTTTGCTCTCTGATGGATTTCAGTTATTATTTAATTGACTTTGTTTATTTCGCAAGCTCAATAATATTTCTCAGCCTTAGGAATGTCTATTTTCTTCTTCTCCTTATAAAGTTAATAATTTTTCAGTATTTGATTAACAAGCGAGTAAAGAGCACTTTTGCCTTCTTGTTGATTTTGCCCTTGTGGCTGACAACATCCGTTTTGCGTTGCTGCTTCTTCGTCAAGCCAGTTGCCACAATATCCGGTTGATTTATTCTCCTTCTCTCTCACACACACTCACTCACACACTCGAATATCCTCACCAATGCATTGGCTCCATAATTAGTTTGGCTCCAACTTCCGTTGCGCTTTCGCGGAATTGACAGCCATCAATTTATGCTGTCGCATCAGAGTTGCTGGTATCCTTTTCGCAAGAATAGCAAAAAAAAATCTCTTGCCATTTTAATGTCAATTGCAGTTTTTAGCTCTTAAACAAAGACTTGTCACTTGATGTATTTAAAAAGGAAATTTCCATATCTCTTTCGCACTTCTTTCTAATTGTTGTTGTGGTATTGAGGACAGGCTTAAAAAGTTTTTAATTGCTGGCGTTGTAGGAACCTCAAGTTCCCTGGAGCATTTTTATCTGCTTGCGTGTTTGCTCTACTCTAAATTTCATTAGTGGGCAACACACCTCAAACCCAGCCCATTCTGTGGGCCTATTCAACTTGAACGATTCCTTGGGGCCCAGCAAACTAAATTGAACTGCATATGAATTAGTCGACCTGTGTGTATGTGTGTGTGTCTGTGCGTGTGTGTCTTTGTTTAACCCTTGAATGATTAAGGAGAGAGTGGCATTTTCACTTGCAATTTAGTCAGTCAAACTGGGGATTTGTTCAGTTTTTCTCTTTATTCTTTAAAAAATCTGAACTAAATTCTTAATGCCAAACATATGTTTAGTCCTTCTAATTCATCAGAGAAAAGAAATTATTTTCAAGTGGATCGAAAAAATTATCCATCGGAACATAGCTCAATCAATTTGTATTTGAGATGCACATTTTCTAGAAAAATGAGTGAACGTTAGGAGGTCCTGGGTTGGACATATAATATGGTACTGAAACCTATCTAAAGATGGATAAGATCCACATCGCTCACAGAAAAAAAAACCTTTAAAGGATTCTGAAGTCTATTGGATTGGACACATAAAAAGGTACTGAAAACTATCGAAAGATAGTTTAGGTTATAGATAAGATCCCCACTTTAAAAGGTTCTAAGACATTTGAAGGTACAAAGGAAACTATTTGCTTGCTTTAGACCATCGAGATTCGAGCTTTTAGTTTTTTTTCTAGTTTTAATTCTTTGTGTCTTTGGACGATTCAGGGGTGACGGAACATTTTAAATGTTAAGCTCTTTATGGCATCGGTATAGTTATGAAAAGCTCTTAATGGTTTCTATCGAACGCTGCATCTCCATCAACTGATGCTGATGCTTCTTACTCCTCGCTCCCCCTAAAAGCGTTTGCATATGAGAAGTGAAGGGGATTCTTTCAGTTGTCAGCAGGCGGCGAAGGAAACTGATTTGTTGATAAATCAGCTTAAAGTTTTCTTTCTTTTTTTTTTGCTTTTATTTATTTTATTTTTTTTTTGCTGAGCTCGGGTAAAAGCGCAGGGAAGGCGTTGTTGAGTAAATAAGTAAACTACAAGTAAAGGGAAAATGATTACAACGATTCATTTCCTCGTTGTGGTCTCTCCTCCAGACTCTTGTCGGTAGCAGAGCGTTTGCATTTGTATTTGTGTTTGTGTGCTTATAATTTTTCAAGCGCTTTGTGTGCCTGGCCATGGCCAAGTCCTGCGCCTGCGTACAAGGACCAATATGTACGTAAAAAAAAATTGTGAAATATACAAAAACAAAAAAAAATACAACAATAAAAAATGAAGAACACGAACAAATTGAGAAAAAAAGAAGCTACAAGAAAAAATACACCGGTTCCTTTTGGCTCACCCAAACACAGGCACCAACACCAACACCAACACACGCACACTCGGAGAGTCGGCAGCTGCCAACAGAAGAAGCCAGGGTGGCCTACGAGCCGACCAACTAACTTGCCTGCGTATCCTTTTTGCCTGGCTGCCTGGCTTGCCTGTCAGTTAGCCTGACAACAACAATGACAACCACACGCACATGCCACTGAGTCTCTCCCTGGCCCTATGTGCATGTGTATGTATATGTGTGTGTGTCCTCTTCTCGTGGCCTGTTCGGGGCTCTTGTGCTCCTTACATGCTGCCTGGCATTCGTTGAACCCAATTAGTTCGACATTGGCGCTGGTCGCGCACGGTTCGTATTCCTAGCTAGCTCCTGTTTCCTTTTTGGTAACTCGCAAACTCCGCGCTACTTTCAAATGAAGCAAAAACAAGAATTTAAATAAATAAATTATATGTGTGAATTCCCCAAAAAAAAAAAATTGTCAAAGAAAAATCTTACCAACAAAATAAAAAGTGTTATTTTTGATCAACTCCGAAAAGTGTAAAAGGTATAAAAAAGTAAATAAAATAAAATTCCCAAACTCCGGGACTCTACTATAATTTTCCATCAGCCTCTTTAGCTCTCTTTTGCTTCTGCCTGGGAAGCCTATCAAAGAATTGAAATATTTATAAATTAAATTGCCTGCATGTGTATTTGTGTGCGTGCGTGTGCGTGTGTATGTTCAACTTTTACATGCCAATGGACACACAGAATTTTTATATATTTTTTCTCTCGCGTTCTCTTTCTCTTACTGCTGCTGCTCTCACGCATAGTCACACACACACTCCCACATATATAGGTTTGTGTTAATTTTTTTATATTTCTTTTTTTGCCTCCCAAAAAGTATGCTAACATTTTGTATAGTTTCATGTTTTCACACACACACAGGCAGAGGGAGTTTTTCATGTATTCTCTTGCTGTTGCCGGAGCCGTATTGCGCCCATGTTTAAATTTAATAAATTCAAAGAAAAAAATTATAACCAGAAATTATTTTGCTCTCTCTGCCCTTCTCCCTGGCGCTATTTCATCGAAACCGCCTGCTGTCTTTTTGATGTGGCGGCCACACCAACACACTCACTCAACACACTAATAAAAATAAAAAGAAATAAAAAATTCCCATCCAAGACTTTTCCTCTCTTGATGTTTGTAAGTGTATGTGAGTGTGTGTGTGTGTGTTGTCACTCTGCTCAGTGTGTGACTCAACATTCGTTGTTCTGTTATTTCCCATTCATAAGCAAAGGCGACGGCCCACTTCACACAGCTCCTCCGTTATTCTAGCGAAAGCCTTGGAGAATTGCTAAGTAGGAGGATGGCTGGTGTGGGCATGGAATCAGATAGAACGGGGTGGGTGGCCTAGTGGTGGTACTGACTTAAAAACATGACGCAGCCTTGGTCAATGGGCAGAATGTCGCCAGAATAACAATGTCGACAACGTCACGCACACAACAACAACAACAATAAGAGAAGTAGTCGTTTTGAAAAGCGCAGAATGTCTGAAATTTATGACTGAAAAATGATGCAATCGTCAGGACTGGACAGTGTGCGAGCGAGAGAGAAAGAGTAGCCCAAGCACGCAGTGTGCATACTTGATCAAAGTAAAGAGTGTTTCACTAAAAAAAAAGGGTAATCAAAAACAGTAGAACAAGCATAAGAAATAACGGAAGCAGGCTCCACTGCAGGCTTATCGTTGCCACATTTCCTTCGACCCCAACCATTCTCCGCAGTCTCACACATTCTAAAGTGCATATCAAATTTCGAATTTTACACTTCCGCTGTGCCCAAACGATAAACAGATTTCCAACCATTCAGGCAGACAATGCCTGCCGTTATACCCATCCGTGTGCATGTTTATCTGTGTGTGTATGCGTGTGTAACTTCCTGTCTCGCCCCGCTCAGCTTCAGTTGTGTGGGAGCCTTTTTGACAAAATGCAATCGCAGCTGCCCAGAAATACCAAAGGCGCAGGTAACAATTGTGGGTCGTTTCGTCTGTCTGTCAGTCAGTCTATCTGTCTGCCTGCCTCTGGCCTATCATCCCTAATGATGAAGAGTCCTCTGGTCTCTCTCTTCCTTTTTTTTTCATTCTTTCCTTCTTTCTATCAATGCCTGGCCACTTTGCCTGGAAACTAAAACCCGCAGTCAATTGAGTCTAATGCAGCTGCCACACACACACACACACACATACACATATACGCATGGTTGCTTGCACACTCATAAAGAATATGAAGAAGAAGACAAAAACGAAAGATCTTTTCTAAGCCAAAACCGCCCGTTGTTTTCAGACCTCAACGCATGAGTGTGTCTCTGTCAGGGCTCAAATTGATTTAAACTGTGCAAAGGATGTGACCCTTTTGCCCATAAAGGATGCCCGTTGCCATGGTAGCCGCAATAAGCCTCGACTTTTTTTCCCCTGAAACTTGGAATGTGTGTGGCATATGCAATTTGAAGAAGTCCAGAAAATTATTTATTTAATTGTCATGTCAAAGCGGGGACTTTCGGTCCAGTTTCCTAGAAATTTAATTTAATTTTGTGACTTTTCGAAAAAATCCTTTTTATAATTTTTTCTTAATTGAAATTTATCTGTATTTTTTTTACAGCGCATCGGGTGTCGCTTCCTGAAGGTATTCTCCAATGTGGCCCCACAGAGCACAGACCGTGTGGTCCAGACGGTTGGCAAACAGAGCCAGGTCATCGATGCCGTGCGCGAGGTTATCACACTCACCAGGGACACGCCCATTAAGGGGCCCATACACAACTATGATCCCATGAACTTTGACCGTGTGTATGCCGATGAATACGGTGGCTATGGAACCGGCAGTGGCAGCACCCGTCCCAGTCAACGTGGCCAGAATCGCAATGGCGGCGGTGGTGGTGGCGGCGGTGGCGGCGGAGGCAATCTTGGTGGTAATCTCGGTGGCCTAGGCGGCGGCAATCTGAGTGGCTTTGGCAACGGAGCTGGTGGACGCGGTGGAAACAATCGCTTTGATGGCGGTGGTCGCGGCGGTGGCGGCGCTGGCAATGCTGGTGGTGGTGGTGGGGGAGTGGGTCCACGAGACAATCCCTTCATCAATCCCTGGGCCAATAACGGTGGTGGCGATGGCGACAGCTTTGGCGGCGGCAATAACAGCGGAGGTGGCTTCGGTGGCAATAGCTTTGGTTCTGGTGGCCCCAACTTTGGTAGCTTTGGCAATAATGGCTTCAATGGCGGTCCGAATGGGCCCAATGACTTTGGCAATGGCGGTAGCTTTGGCAACCAGGGTGGCAACACCGGCGGCTCTGGCGGCGGTGGCAACAACATGGGAAGCTTTGGCGGCGGCAACTTCGGCATCAACTCCCTGGGCAGTGGTGGAAGCAATCTGCCCAATCTGGTCAACTTTAATCCCAACCAGGGCAGCAATACCGGAGGCGGCGGCGGAGGCTTCGGTGCTGGCGGCAATAGCTTGGGCAACGGCCTGGCCGGTGTGGGTGGCAATGCCAACAACGGCGGTGGCAGTAGCAATGCGAGCGGTGCTAACAACTCGGGTGGCTTCAATGCTGGCAGCAGCACTGGCGGCAACAGCTCTGCCGGGGGTCCCAATGGCAATGCCAATCCCACGGCCAACATACCACAAGGCCACGATCCCAACAACAGCACACAGGTCACCATTCCAAAGGATGTAAGTGAATCAAAAATTACCCCACATTTTTGGATTTTCTAATAATTTTTTTTCTTCTCTCGTTTCCAGTTGGCTGGTGCTATCATCGGCAAAGGCGGTGGCCGCATCCGACGCATACGTAATGAATCGAATGCTTATATCACCATAGACGAGCCACTGCCCGGCTCAAACGATCGAATCATCACAATCTCGGGCACACCCAAGCAAATCCAAATGGCACAGTATCTGCTGCAACAGAGGTTGGTGTCGCAAAATGACTAAATCAAGTATGCACAGTCTACATTTGTTCATCATTTAACCCAACCCAACCCAAACCAAACCAAACAAAAAAATATATACATATTTAAAATTTCATCAAAATAATTCCACCTCCGCCCTACTCCCTAATCCCTTCAATCATTCATTGGAAAATACATTCGAAGCGGTAGTAAAACGTTCTCATCAACAATTAATCCGATCAGACTTAACTCTCGGCATAACGGTACCTCGCTTTATTTAAACTCTCTCGCTTTTCTCGTTGGTTTTGCATTTAAAAAAAAAAAAAAAACAAAAAAAAAAAAACAAAGAACGAAAACAAACCCAAACTAACCGTCGGTTTTGGCCTATTCGTAACCGCAACTCTTTGTGTGTCTGTGCCTGTTGGTGGGTGTGTGTGACTCTGTGTGTATGTATGCATTCCGTATGGAAGACTAGTGATTTTGTTGTTTGGTTTTTGGTAATAACAATAAATCCCTTGTCTTCTTATGGCGTGCATGGTGCTCTTCATAATAATAATCAGTTTTGGTGCATTCAACAAAATAACAAAAAACAAAAAATTTTTTTAACGAAAAAATTCGCAAAACTAAAACAATTAAATCGCTCAAATCAATCGCTCTCATCCAAAATAAAACTCCCTCTTTTCAGTTAATCCTTTTCATTTCAATAGTTTTCACTTTTTCATTTATCAATTTTTATTTTCAGTGTACACGAAAACGGCAGACGGAATATTTAAGAGCTCGGGTGCGACCACCTCCATCTCAAAAAGAAGCCCGGAATAAGCGCTTCAACCACAACTGAAAAACAAGAAGCAAAAACAAACAAACAAATGTAACTGTAGTCGGCAGTTACTCTTTGTTAGTGTCTACATTTAATTTTAAACTTAATGTTATGATTAAAAAAAAAAAAAACACTCAGAAAAACTAAAACTCTCCAAAAAATACAAAATGCAACACAAAACAAAAAAAACTCTTTAGTTCTAAGTCAAGATTATGAGTAACTTTAAATGATACAAACAACATCAAAACAAGAATTAAATGTTCAAATTATGTTTCCTTACCAACCCCACCACCCATTTACCAAAATTATTATATATACGGCAAAGGGGAGCTTTTTATTTTTTCTTCAAATTATGAATTGATTAAATGTAATGAGAAACTACAAATTTGTATGATACAAAAGAAAAGAAGAACAAATAAAATATAAAATTATATATATATATGAAAAATATTACAAAATTCTTTATTTTTTGAGTAATTGTAGGGCTCAATTTAATTTCAACCATTACAAATTTTTAACTTGCACAGGCAATAGAAAAATAATTATTGCATACTTTTAGGCTTTGCATTAATAGTTTTACTGTAGCAGCGCCATCTACAATCATAGCGCTCTCTGCAGTTTATTCAAGATTTTTCAAATGCAACCATGATCCTGCCTTTTTAAACTGTGGCGGTCTTAATTGTTCTTATACCAAATTCTTTATTACCAAAACAGAAAATAACTAAATTGACGGATGCTCAGCAATTTGTAATAACAAAAAAGAATCAATTTGATTTCAAAAGTATATTTAGCATTTTACACAAATGTGTAGAAAAATACAACGATTTCATAGTTGATAATTGATAATAATAAATTATTAGGCATTAATAATTAAAATGTGTACGATAATTACTAGGCTCTCTACAACTAATGATTAGAATCTAGAGTATTTACATTGTTCTGTTAAGATTTGCAATCGATTGCCAATTTCAAACATTATTTTATAAACTTTTAAAATAGATTATATTTTAATAATAATTACGGTGCCTTGCAGTGTTCATTAACAATTTGTTGGTATTTTTTTTTTTTATTTCAGTTTGAGCATTTTTAAGTTATAAGTTAGCACCTTTTGCGTGTAGCTTATTTGTGTTTATGTTAATTACTTTTTAATTGTCGCAAAGCAATTTGAATTATTTGTTATAGCTTAAACGTATTTTAAAATTAATATTGCATTTTGTTTTAATTGGTTTTACTTTTTCGGTGTGCGTGCGTGTTTAGAAAAAGTCAACAAATAATTGCATATAATTAAGTGTGTGTGTGTGTGTGTTTGTGTGTATTTTTAAGTCACTTTTAATTCCGCTTCGATGAGTTTATTAAATATTTACAACAATGCGTCAGCAAATGTTTTTCTCCAGAAGAGGCGGACGAATTGTTATTATGCTGATGATGAGGAGCCCCCAGCTCCCTCGTATAAATATCCAGACCATATTGACCCTCCTCCGGGAAACTGCAATTCAAATAGAAAAATTAATTGTCCGAAAGCTCAAAAAAACCAAAAAGCAACTCACTTAATTATAAAAGTGACAATATCATCGAGTGTATTGTGTGTGACGTATTTGGCCAGTTTCTTTTCTTCAATTCCATTTTTGTGCAAGGTGGCCATGAAGTCCGTAAGCGGACGTGACATGCGGAACTGCAGATCGAGACTGCGACCGGCAAAAATCAGCGGGTCCTAAAAAGTAAGACAAAGCATTGAAAAATACATATTATGGAAATTCTAATAAATATTCAGCTTGCCTGATGCGTAATCGGTATGAGTCCGAAAAGTCTAGTGGCCTTTGTGGGTCCCCATTCGCCACTGGCACAATCCGGCAGAGGCACCATTACCGTCTGTAATTCTTCACAGCAAATCTAAAAAACAAAAGACCTTAGTAGTCACCTTTCTGTTTTTTTCTAAGAGTTTTATTTTACCTTAAATTTGCAAACAGATTTGAATTTCATAGGTTCTCCGGTTAGATATTCCTGAGGTGTTACCGCATTGGCAAAAATATCCAAGAGAAAAGCACCTGGAAAAAAGAATAACAACAAATCAAAAGCATGTCGTGATTTTTCTGGGAATCTTTTCTTACCTGAGCAAGGCGCATGAACTCGGAAGGCCACAATATTCCCAATCACGGATTGCATGACAAAGCGCTTGAGGGAGACTCCATCATAGGATAGCTCCTCGTCACTATCATAGAACTTGAGATTGTAGTGGAAAATCAGGCAGCTCTGCATATCTGTGGGCATGGCTATGCGCACAGTGGCGGCTCCTAAGTCGGGAGAAAGATTATGTGAAAAAATTATTAGTATTATTTTCTTGAAAATTATTATGATCTAGTTATAATAATTGTTCTTTTAGGGTAAAATATTCTTTATAACATTTCAGTCTCATAAAATTAGTAGATATTTTATTTCCCTTATGATCCTATTAGCCAACTATATAATGGGTTTATATTTGGAACTTTTGGTTCCAAAGAAAATCGTATTCTTTACTTCCCCTACTCCCGCGAACGACCACCTTAAACCTATATTGGAGTCCAAAGACACGATCAGCTATACTGTGATTTGATGAGTTGAACTGTGTGATGGATTGGAACTATTAAAAAGAAAGTCTTTGTAGCAATATATATATATATTTTCGATCAAAATAATTAGTCTCTTCCTTTAAAATATTCATTCCCATCATTTTTTTAATAGGTTCATATTTTTTTTTTCTTTTGATGCCTAATAAATTCATAAATTTATATGATTCCCTCTCTCCACGCTTACCTGTATCATCGGTAAAGACCACGGCTCCGTACCCCTCGTCAGCAAAATGCAGACCGTAGCGGAAGAAAAGTGATCGTACGAAAGGCAAATTCTCAAATTCTCGCAATGTGATGGGGCGTTTCAGCAATTGCCACTCCTCTTGCAAAGGATAAAACTCGTAGATGAATTCCCGAGGATCAGTGAGGAAGTAGTGATCATCATATTCATAGCTGAAAAATAAAATTTATCAAATACATTTTGAGGTAAGGAAAAGTTAGAACCTAACCGTAGACTGTCATTTTTGCCGCGTCCCTGTTTGGGTGCCTCCTTGGCATTGACCAGATGACGAGCACCCCAATTGCATTGGACAAAGCGCCAGGCTCCGGCCACATAGACGGCATTCCAGGAGTTGCGGAAACGTGAATCCTGGAACTTAACACCCGGTTGATAGCCGGCACTCTTGGAATAACCCTTGATGACCACACAATGCAGACCGGCGTAGCTGCACAGACGCTTGAACAAGACGTGGTAGCTCTCGGTACCATACTTGATGCCACGCAGGAGTCCCATGGGCGTGTCACCACGCAGATCATCATCAAAATGCATGGCATTCAGATTCTTGACTGTGATCCAGCGGAAGATCGTACGCGCCTTCTCTATGTCGGTGGTGCAGCGTCCCACCAACTGACGCACCAGATCCGTAAAGGTCTTCTGATCCTCCTGCGCCACCGAAATGGCTATGCGATCGACATCTTCGAACTCAATCGGATCGGTGTAGATTTGGAATTTACTGACAGCCGGTGGAGCCGGCACTGGAGCATTCAGGGGGTACTCAATGGGCACAGTGCCCTCGATGAACTCGTCATCCAGAAAGATGCTCTCGCTCTGCATATACTCCGATCGACGGGCACTGATCAGCTCCAACATCTCACTTGACTGTCTGTCCACCAGGGCTGCCGTTTCGTAGCGTTCGTGTTCCAGCATCTTACGAGTGATGCTCTCCTTTTTCTTGCTACGCCGCAAGGTCATGTTCTTCTCCAGATCCTCCTTCTGCTGTTCGTGGCGCATGGTGAGAATGTTTTGCTCATCTCGATTGCGGCGAGTGGTGGCCAGCTCCTTTTCGAACTTGTGGGTGAGACGCTGTAGTTCTCGCTCCCATTCATCTTGGAATTCGGATTGTATCTTGCGATCTTCTTCCTCGCGTTTGCGTGCGAACTTGCGATAAAGATCGTCCTCCTCCTTGCGATGCTTCATCTCCAGGCGGGCCTGTTCCTCACGTGCCTGTGGGCGCAGAAGCAAAAGCGATTTTAGTTTTGGGGATGAGTTAAAGAGAAAGCGTTAAATCATTAATTTTTTTTTTTTTTTTTTTTTTTGGCTCAAAAAGGCAGTCGCTGAAGGAGGGGGGAAAACTTGTCTAGTTTTATTGGCTCGGTTGCAATTCGTTGCAATTGTTTTGCTGCAGATTTTCTGCAATGCTTGGCTTGTTAACTTGGCTAATTATAATGGCACGCTTCAGCTGCTCCGCTTTGGCAAAAACAATATATCGGACACTAAGGCCGAGAAGACCCACCCACCAAAACCCCAGCCTAGGTCTTTCTACGCATTGCGTGAGTTGCGTGCACTGAAATTATTTTCTTTCAATTTGAATTGTTTTTCTCCAATGAGAGGGAGTTGCACTCTAATTCTCTTGATAACTGCAGAAAAAAGGTTAATTTTTCAGACATTCAATTTGGTTAAGACCAGTAAAAAAACAAAAACAAATTAAATTGAAACTTCCGCATGTTTAGCATAAACCAAAATGTTAAAAAAAAAAATGAACTCTATGAAACAAACTGTAATTAAGCAGTCTCAATGTCAAGTTCAAAAACAATGTGCGAAAAGGTATTAATTTTATTTTTATATGAAAAATAATAAAAGTCGAGAAAACAAAATGGTTCAAAGGCCCCCATTGACAATGGAGCCGTGGGACTTGCTGCAGGTCGCCAACATTCCCAAACTAACTAGCATTGCGTGTGCGGGAGTCAGTTAAAAAAACAAAATAAATAAAAAATATATACATATATATTTAAAAACCATTTATATGGTCAAAACAACAGTTATAACGCCCACAGAGTGACATAAAACTTCACAACAAAAATAAGAAAAAAAAATAGCAACAAGTTGTCTTTGGGTAGCCGAAGGTTACACACTCTTTTTAAAGTTTTTTTGTTTTCTAAATTTTGTCAATAAGTCTTTAAGACCGAACTAGATTTGTATGACAACCATATGATATAGTGGTTTGATCCCAGGGACATATATGTATCTCCATATAAGAAACTTGTGTCGCGAACTTAAAAAAGGACAGTCAATAAGAGTCGAAGTTATTCCCGACTTAGATTGCTATGACGGTTATATAATGGTCCGATCTGTCAGGTTCCTACAAATTAGCAGTCGTCCCATTACAATTGTCTTAAAACTGAGAGACTAATTTGCATGGAAACAGACGTCAGTCGACTGGTCACGTTGTATTGAGAGGTAGCTTTTTGGGGGTCTTTGGTGGGACTAATGAGCAGCCTATATATATCAGAAGTCTCATTAAAATAGTCGTAAAACTGAGAGAATTTGCATAGAAATAGACGACTATCGATTGCTCAATTTGTTCTTAGAGGTAACATTTTAGGGGTCTGAGCAGAATGAATATACTCCTTTTTTACGAAAAAAGTATACAAAAAAAAAAAAAAAAAAAAAATCAGATCGGACGCGACGAAACGAAACGAAACAAAACGAAACCCAAATGAAAACGAAAGTCCAAAAACGTCAAATTAATTATTACGAAAGAGATCAAAGCAAGAAATTGGTGCGGGCCAAAATAAAGAAGCAAAAAAAAAAAATAGCAACAAAAAAAGAAAAAGAAAAAACACATACAAAAAAATACACAAAAATGCTGAAAACAATGAGGAAGTCTTGAGACTTTTGAGGCGCCGTGAACGCTCTTGTCGCAGTGGCGCATAAAAACGGCGTAAGCCAAATTACACGGTGATTACATAGCGTTTAAAACCGCAACGAAAACGCGCCAAGCTCGCTTACTCGCACAATTTCCAAAATGCCTCGGCGGGGTGTGCGTATTTGGTATTGCATAAGGGCAAAGTGTTTAGTGTGGTTAACCAACTCAATGGGAAACTTCAAAAATGAAATGGTGAAAAAGTGGAAAACTGGAAAAGTTTGTGGAACTAATCACAGAATTCCTCGAAATTTTATTATAAAATTAGGTCTCCACTCTAATTCCGATTTTAATGATTCTTTTTACTTTTGTTGAGTAAAAAAAATTTTTATTTTGATTTTATTCTGGCTTAAACTTTTTTTCAAAAAATAAATTCAGTCTTGCCTTTGAAATAAAGTTAGATCAGGATCATAAATATTTTTTATTTCAAGACATCTCAGCACATGGAAGAAACCAGACATTTTGTGTACTCCCAATAATTTTCATGTCTTCCTCTTTTAAAGCTTTAAATCACATGGAAGAAGCTAGGAGTTTTTTATACTGCCAATAATTTTCATGTCTCTCTTTTTTAAAGCTTTAAAATTATATTATTTATCACTTGCCATGAATATCAGACATTGGTCCAATCGCACCTTAAAACTATGAAAGATTGTTGTCTGAGGAGTATAATTATTTGGGTAGATGGCGCTAATTTTATATACTTCAAATCCTTAGAAAAAAGCGTATATATTCGATTTTAGAGATAGCTTAATTTTTTATACAAATACACTATATCATATGCACTTAAATCCGCCTCAGTAATAGCTTCAATATTTATGGAACGATCTTATTTAAATTGAGTATTTAGAAGTTTCCTATGGGAACCCAAATGTGTATCAAACATCAGTCTGTTTGATACATTTTACTAGAAATTTACCAACCTAAATCGGTCTTAGGAATATCATCCATCACATCATATCATTAACGGCAGCAAGAAAAAAAATATTCTAAAGAGAAGAGCCTATAATCTTCGGCAGCTCGAAAAAAAGAAAATAAACTAATTTCAATCTTTGTGAATCATTAATCAATGAGGTAAAAAATATAAAATATTATACAGAAACTTGTTCAAATTCTTTCAGATTTATTTTCATATTTTCTGGCTTTTCAGTTTTTTTTTTTTTATTTTTTTTTTTAGGGAACCAGGGTTTCGTTAAAATCTGTTTGGATTAGAAATCAAAATATTCTATATTTATTTAAAAATCATATTCCCTGACATTGAAATTGTTTATTTTTTTATTAATTTTAAATTTCGATTTCATTTTTCTTTATTCAAATACTTTTTAATCGCTTCAAGATTTATAGTTTTATGTTCATCGAAGTGGGTTGAATGATAAATCTTCGATTCAAAACGAATACAAATTCTCTCTCTTTCTCTGTCTCTTTAGCTTTTTTATTATCTATTTCTATAAGTGTGTCTGTGTGTGTGTCAGTGTGTGTGTGTGTGTGTTTGATGAAGATGATGAAGCAAGTGGAAGATCGCAGCCGCGTTACTTTCACTCTGGCGCACATAATTTAGATTTAGCAAACGCAACTTTATATTGTCGCCGATGCTGATGCCAGATATTGTTGTTGTTGTTGTTGTTGTATTTGTTATTTTTGTTGGCAAAGTGCAGCCGGAAAAACAAGTGACTGGAGTCGAGCTCTGTTGAGTCGAATAGAGGTACTGGCATTGTCTTGTCTCGCCGTGAGTATCCGTATATGGAAATCTAAGCTGCCAGTCAACCAACTTCACACACACACACTGAAAGAGGCGTCTAAGAAATTGCATATAGACCACAGGCTAATTGCGGGCAGAGACTTGGCCCAAAGCAAAACAAAAAAATGCCTAAAACCTGTCAAGCCGGCAAGCCGACAGCTGCCCAGATGATGGTGATGGTGGTGGCGGCGGTGGTGGTGTTTCGTGGGTGGTTGTGTGCGTGGCATGTAAAACTCAATAATTGCATGCCTCATGCAGCTTTATTTATTTTTTTGTTTTTCACTTATTTCGGTTTTTGTGGTTTGGCCAAAAAATAAACACCAAACACCTGTTCAAAATTTGTTAAATTGAGCGTTGCATTTGCAATGCGAAGTAAGTTTTTCAAGTTTGCCGTTGTGGTCACTCGCGTGTGGCATTTGCAAATTCTTCAAAACAAACACACCAAAAAAAAAATAACACATTCCATTTTCATTATTATTATTTTTTTTTTTTGCTTTGTTTTGAATTTTATTATTATTTTATTTTTATTTTTCAAAATATATTCCAACGTGCTATATGGCTTTCACTGGTAAAAAGAAACAATGGAGAAGTGGCAAGTCATGAAGGCCTGGCCAAAATCCAAAAGCTCGAAATAAATATCATGATAAATGGCGATTGTCTAAGTTGGCCAAAATGTGCTGTGCCAGTGCACAGTGCATTATCATTATCATTACCATTATCATTGTCATCGCCAGAAATAAATACAATAAATTGTAATTAAATTTCACGACGGTTAAATGTATGCGAAACTAGTTTCGGAACAAGTTCAAATTGCAATATTTCTGGTTGAGGAGGCCAAGTTTGGTTTTGAATATTTTTTTCCTTTTTGACTGTTCGAGGCGTCGTCATCAATTTGCATATTTTATTTGTGTTCAAAACAACTTTGGTCTGGGCCACATATTTTGAGTGTTGCCTAGTGCCTGTCATTTCTAAATATTAAAAAAAAAAAGTGCACATGAATTTTTCTATGATTTATGTGGCAGATAAATTACCGCAAAATGCAAAAACAAAAGACTTGGGCAACAAACTTGAACCGACTGAAATTCCAGGGCTTCTCTGGTTAGGCACAGGTGTTGATTTTAAGTAGTCCAAAGCAGATAGGGAATGACTTTGATTATTATTGCATTAATTAAACAACGTGAAAATCAGAAACAAGTAAAAGAAGAAGAAGAGACTAGAACAAACACATACTCAGGGTCTGACATATAATCAACTGTTCTCTGAGCTTGCACAAGCGGACACAGACAGATTGACTGACTGAGTGACCAAGTCTCAAGTCTGGTTACTTGCTGCTTGAAGTCATTGCACAACCACAAAGTGGCGTTGTAACCGTTGTTAATGTAGACCGCTGAAGCGGCTACCAAGATGCCCGCTATAAATGACAGGCAGACAGACAGGCAGGCAGGCAGAATAAGCAGCAGTCAGGCCGGGAGTCAGCCGAGTTAGCTACTCAGAAAGAGAGAGAAACACAGAAACTGAGAAGCAGTTAAATTTCATTAGATGTTCTGCACTAAATAATTTCTTAATTTACGATCAACATGACGCTAAGCAGGCATTTAAACTGCCAGCTGAGCAACTGAGCCAAAAAAGATTCGTTGGACTGGCCTGGCCGAAGAGAGAATCTAATTGTGTAGCAAAGCAATTGCAGCATTCTTCGTCTTCTTTTTCTTGGTTCGAGTGAATCTCTACCCTTTTCTAAGAATTTTTGAGAGCTTCACAGAATTTACGAAAATAATCAGAGGAAGGCATGGAAAATTTAAAAAAAATTTACAAGAAACTTAGAGATTCTGCTCTGACCATATCAAGCTCTTGGAGTGAGGATAAAATTTTTGAGCACTACTTAAGAGCTATCGAATTTAACACCGATATCGATAACTTTTAAAGGCAACCCTACAAGGACGAGTCTAAGAAAATTGAGAGACAATAACAAAGCTTCCAAGAAACTAAAGATCACGAGATGATCTAAACTTCTAACAATTCATATTGGATCTAATCAATATATAGTGTGAATTTTTCACGAAATATTATATATATTATATATATATATATATAAATATAATTCCCGATTTTATAAAGCATATGAAAGTCGAAATATTCAAAATTTGAAATGGTCAAAAGGTACAAAAATCATTACTCTGAAGAATAATAAATAGACAGTAAATAGAAATTCTGAAAATGGTCTTAAGTCAGTTAAAATTCAGAATGATTGATACCCGTCATTATTAAGTTTATCTGAATAAATAATCATTGGCTTTAATTACTAGAAATCCCAACAAATTAAGAAAGCCACTATCGTCTTGAATGATCTTGAAAAATTAATAACTATTAGAATGATAATGATTCCACACTTCTTTGAAATTCTGATATTATATAAAAAATATTGTATATGAAATACATGTATCAATTTCTCTATGGTAGATCAAGTGGTCCAAGGGCCCCAAGAGCATGTGTCTTAGGTAGGGGTTTCCTAAACTCGGTAGCATGGTTCAATCGCTCACTGATCTATCCTACATAACTCAACATAGAATATATCTAAGAACTGAAGATTCTTTATCCCTTTAATTAGCCTAGAGTATTTAAGCTTCGTCATAGTTGTGAATTAAAAATTCCTTTTGTCTACTCACCAGGTAAAAATCAATTGGCTTCTCTCTGGCCTTATTGTAGGCCTTTTGGATTTCAGTTTGTTTTAGTGCATGAGCAATATGCAGAGCACTGGCATCAAAGCGTCCGTATTTGTAATCGGAATCGTTTTGTGATGGCGAACTAACCTCGCGGCCGCCATAGCCGTTTGGCGTTGATTGACGTGAGCCCAGGCCACCTGTGGGTAGATATTTCTTTGTATTTTTCTTTTCTTTATCAAATGCAAATGCAATCATCTATTCATATGTGTGTGTGTATGTGTGAGTGCTTACCATCAACTTCGCTGCGTGTACCGCGTATTTGTTCATTAACAAATTTATTTGTACGCGGCGCATTTAAAGCTTGCCTAATACCCACAGATGTTTGATCGAGATGACCAGGTCCGCTCTTTGGTACATGTGAACTGCAATAGACCTGCAAGAAATATCAAATATTAAATAGTGTTAGTCCAATTAGTCCAATGCATTTAGCCAAATTGGTGTAGGCAAGCTTTTAAGCCAGCCACTCACTCAGTCACTCAGTTTTTATATTTTGTCTGGTTGTGCGGTTTGTGTGTCTCAAATTTCTGAGGCATGCGTGAGTGGCTGTTACCATTGCCGTCAACGATGAATATTGCAATTTGAAAATGAAAAAAAAAACTCGAAAATATTTTACCTACACAGCGAGTGGCATAAACAAACATGCCACATGTGACACACATTCGATTTTCTATACTCTAAGTGAATTCCGAGTTTGCCGACTTTCAAAAGACGTCTGCATTTTCAGAGTCAGAAAAAAAGTATTCGAATATTTTAATACAAATTTATCTAGAGCAGCTCTTAAGCTCCAATTAAATAGGTTTTAATTTGAAGTCACACAAATATAATTCTGATTAATTCCATCATAATTAAAATTGTCATTATTATGTCATTCAAGATCTCTAAAAAGGCATTAAAGGGACTCAGATCAGAGCCAATAATATACTCAATTTTTGAGTGAACTTTTTTTATTTTTATTTATAATTTATCTTTTAATTATAGACAAATTTTAGATCTCTGAAAAGCATTGAAGGGATTCAGATTAGATCCAATTCAAATTGTCATTAATGTGCCATTTTGATAAGGGGAAAAATACTCAATTTTTGAGTAAACATTTTTGAATTAAATTTTTATTTCATTTATAAATTGAAAATTAATTTTAGACCTCTGAAAATCATAAATGAGTCTCAGAATGTATCTAAAAAAAATACTCAATTTTTGAGTGAACATTTTCAATTAAATTTTTAATTTTATTTTAAAATGAAAGCAATTTTTAGATCTCTGAAAAGCATTGAAGGGACTCAGATCAGATCCAATTAAAATTGTCATTAATATATCATTTTGAGAGACGTCTTTGATAAGGACAAAAATATTATTTTATTTATAATTGATCTTTAAGTTGAGAGATAATTTTAAGTCTCTGAAAAATTTTGAAAGGACTCAGAAAAAAAGTTTAATAATCTTTAAGCTCGATTGAGAGTTATGAGTCAAGGAATACTTTTAATATTTTTAGCAATTTCGAAATGTAAAAAGTAAACAATTTAAATTTACCTTAAAATATTTTAGCCTTTTCAGAGAGCAAACTAAAATTTAGTTTTGAAGCTTTTCTATTTCTATAAAGAGTGTAAGCCTTATTTAAATATATTCTGCATATTCTTCAGTTATTTTGTCAATATTCAAATAGTCAGTAAATGCAGCTGTGCAAATATTTGTCTACCTTTTGACAAAATCAATAAAAATAAATTACAATCAATATTTTTTTTTTTTTTTTTATTGCAGTTTTTCTGTTTTCTACTCACCTCTTTGTCGTCCTGTTTGTGTTGATTATTAAAATATGTCTTGAGTGTTAGCTTGGTGCCACAATGCACACACTTAAAGCAGCCGGAGTGAAAGAATGTGAAATCCTTGAGTGGCCCCACACGATCCACTTGATAGACGGTTTCGCTGCACCGCAGGCAGGTGGACTCGTAGAAATTTGGACGGTACATCTTGTTGTTGTTTTTGTTGTTGTTGTTTGTGGAAAGTGTTAAAAGTTGAATGGCGATTTCCGGTAAGAAAATCTTTTATTTTTTTTATTTTTTTTTTCTTTCGCTTTTTGTTTCCTCTTATTTTATTTTGTTTGCTGTTGTTGTTGTAGTTTTTTTCACTTTTCTTTCTAATTTCACTTTAATTTGTATTCTAAATTTGCCACTTTGGTTTCACGTTCAACTTGTTTTCTAATTTCAAGCGATCGGATTTCGTTGTATTTTGTTTTTTTTTCAGGTTTTCAATCTTCTTCCCAACTTTATTGGCAAAAATTGCTTAAAGTCTTGTCTTCAGTTTGTGCGTGACTTGTCGAAGTATTCATACTACTCGAATGTATGTCTAAAAATTGTAATTTTATTTTTATTTTATTTGAAATTTGTTCATGTGTTGCATGCCATGTCCATCAGCTGTCATTGTTTGCTCGGAGCTGCAAGAGAAACGGAAAACAAAAAACAAAAAAAAAAATTGATGACAAAATTTTTCGAAACTAAATTAGCCACGTACAAATCATTTATGTGGGCATTTAAATTTCCTTTTAATATTTCTTATTAGCTCACATTTTTGAAATAAACTAGACAAAAAAATGCCTTTAAATGGTCAGATCAATGGCTAACTTGCGTGGTCAGATTTTTGGCCTCACCGAGATGGTCAAAACTGCCCACTAGTTGTTGTTATTGTTTTTTGTAGTCTTTAGATCTTTGGTCTACTATGAAGGCGTCCAAAAATAATACCAGCAACAAAAATGAAAGTTAATTCTCACAATGCTCTTTTTCGTGGAAAAATCGTATTCGGATTGAAAACTATTAAGCAGATCTGATTCGATCTGTGTCAATTGGTGGGCTGAGTTTTTCGGGGCTACATTTTTTCTGAGAAATAAAACTGATCAATTGAGGGGAATATGTAGTGGTGAAATTTGTAGGATTTTGTCATGTATAATTTGACTTTTAATTTTTTATTTATTAGAACTGATCAATCGAGGGGAATGTGGAGAACAGGAATTTATAGAATTTGTCATATATAATCTGCCTTTTCATTCTTTTGATTATGACCTTTAATAGTAATTCCACCGATATTATATATCTGTCAGTTTTCAACAAACTAGTCTTTTCTCTATTATGCCAACAAAGTTTTAGGTTATCAAATATTTTGGGAATACTAGGATTTTCTATATAATTTGGATCTTTCAATTATTGGATCCAAATTTCTTTAGAGATGTATTTGAAAATATTTTATATATATTTAAGGCTTAATTAAATCAGATCAAAATAGTAAGTCTTCGAAGTACCCGACTTTATTTATATATCTCTAAGCTCGGACTCATACACATATCTCAAGCTAAATAATAATTTATATTTTTAAATATATTTTTTTTAAATAAAAAATTCGAAATATTAGAAATTCCTCTTATACATCTGAGCTCAGACTAAAAATTCAAAGGTCAATTAAGACAAAGCTTTAAATATAATTTCAAATATATTTGAAACTTTTCGAGGCTTTGGAAATCTCAGAAATTCTTCTTATTTGGAAGAAGTCTATTTTATCTAATAGAAGCTGACGCTTGAAAAGATTTATTTTAAGCCAACGATGAATGTGAAAACTTTATTAATGAATTTTAATTAAGTTGGAATAAAAAAAATAGAAGAAGAGGAAGACAAAGAAGTATAAAAAGGCGTAAAAAAAGCATCAACAAGTTGTCTGTACCAATAGAAAAAGATGAGTAATGCGTTTCGCCAAAAATGGGGCGCAACCAGCAAAAAGGGTTAACAACAACAACAACAACTAAAACAACAACAAGAAAAAGCTGTGTAAAGCCACGAACAAGATGAAATGGTGTCCGCAGCGTTGGTGTTGTTTGGCGTTGTTGGCTCTGTTGGCGGCGCTGTTGATGACACCAGCGGTGGCTTTTTGTCATTGACCTCGGTAGCGGGAGCTGGGAGCTTAAGCTGAGAGCTTAAGCCAGTTGGAGGCAGACAAAACAACTTGCCACAAAAAATACATTTGTACAACGTGCAACAATTGAACTTGTTGCTCACCGCTCAATAGCGGCACGAACTTCAGACTTAACTTTGCCGCCTGGCACCACCATCACAACAGCAACAACAAGAAATACTATACAATTGGTAGCCGGCAAAGTTGGCTGGTTGGTTGCATTTTCCATTTGATTAATTGCTGCGATTGTGTTTCTGTTATTTTCAACAATTAAATTGAAGGGGAAAATTGTTTAATGCGACTTACACCATCGGTCCAAGGAAACGATAATACAAAAAAAAGCTCACCATATATAGTCATATGGCTATATCTTTATATATATATATACTATGGTCTATGGCAAAGGCCTGGCCAGGCCTATGTATGTGTATTATTAATTGATTGTGGTTGCTAAAAAAAAATTAAGATACAAATGAGGCCTGAACGGGCGGGGCGGGGTAGTTAGTTGGTTGGTTGGTTTGTTGTTTACTTTCTATTTTGATTTTGAATTTTTTTTCTATCTTTCTTTTGTGCTTTTGTTCAGGTTTAATGAACGTGGCTGCTTAAGCAATTGTGGGGTGTAATGGCCCGAGGAGAAGAGACTGTTGGCCTAGCCAAGGAGCAGGCGGTTGGCGGTGTGGATTAATCGTATTATGCTCATATCATATTGGCATTAACGCTTGCTGCTTGAAGGTTGTTGTTGTTGCAACATTGCATGCAATATCGGCTAAATGCAAATTGCAGTCCTGCCGGCTTAACAATTGTTTTGTAACACGAAATTATTATTTGATTGCCTGTGAATATGTTCCGCTTTGGAGTAATAGCAATAATAATAAAGTGATTGACCATTGGAAAATGCATTCTCTTTCAGTATTTTTTATTTTTGTGAAATCAAACAGGAACGGGAATTATATTTAAATATATTTGGGTGAAGCCTGGTAAAATCTAAAAAAAAGAACTGGTTCCAAAAAAACTAGATTTGATAAAGCTAACCGATTTACTCGGAATTTTCAGTTATCATATGGAACTTATTAATCTTTATTTTAATAGATCTGATAAAGCTAACCGATTTACTCGAAATTCGATTACCTCATTCAGTTATCATAAGGAACTTTATATTCTTTATAGACTCTCAAATATTTTAATAGGTTCATCACTTTTGTTTTAGCAAACAGATGAGCTAAATATTGTGGGTTGATTGTTTTGAGCTGGATTAATTTATTTGCTTGGAAACGCCATTAAGACCAAATTTGATTCAGTTTGAATCTGTTCTACTGTGAATTCATTGATTCATTTTGGCGCCGACATTCAATGAAAACACCCACACCAAAATCAATTCAATTGACAACATTTTAAGCATATTTATTTTTGTATAAAAGATCGGATTAAAGAGAGTGGTGAACGGGGGGATGGGGAAGGCTCCCACGCATCTATGAAAGACTTTCGAGTTAACGATTACAATCAAATCACAAGACACTCAATTGAAAATCCAATTAGGCCTCAATTTTTGACATAATTAGCGTGTAATGATAAAGCCAACATGAAGTGCGGACAAGTCGACTAGAGGTGTGGGTGTGTGTTTGATATTTTGACAAAACGCCTCAGTCGGTTGTAATCTCGATTTTTGCTTACATCATTTTGATGCCCTGTGACTGCGCCATGCCCACTGACTGTGACTAAGCAGAGGGAATGAAAAAGTGGGTAGAACTCGGATGTTTGCACATATGACTGATTTCTGATATCGTTTTCGCTGTTTAGAATGGTACACACTCTAGAAAGCGTTTGCTTTGCTTAACTGGCGTAGAATTTCGCACATGTCAACCATAAAAGACTTTCCTGTATTCCACTTTATCTTTTTTTCTTTTTTTTTTTTTTTTTTGCAAATTCTCATTCTTTTGCTTGCTTGGCTTGGTTGTCATTTGAAACGCTAAAGTTTTCCATATGAATGCCTATGAAAAGAAGAAGAAGAAAGCATTTTAATTTGTTGCATGTCTCCGACTGGGTTGGCAACAAAAAAAAAATAAAAATAAAAATAATCAAATCGAAAACGAAAGTTGAGATTTCGAAGAAAAATGAAAAGAGCTCTCAAAAACTTGTGATAACTGACCAAAGCCATATCATTAGCATAAAATGAAAAGAAGGCAAGTTCGTTGTTTAAGTCTTTTGTTTGCTCAACTCTGAAATTGTCGGTTTGTGCGAACCAATTGATTTTTGAAATATATCTTGCCCAATCCAATAAACCAACAAACAAACAAACAAACAACCCAATCAAAATGCACTCACAAAGAAAGAGGCAAACAAAGAAACAACAACAACAACAATGCTAACAATGATAATTAAAATTAAAAAATGCCAACAATAACTGTAATATTGTTAATACATAAATATAAATTCAAAATGAAAGATACGGTCTACGCACACACATACACAGCCACACACAGAGTGGTATGGCCAATGCATTGGAGCAGCTTAATGAACTTGAATTGGTATAATTGTTGTGGCCGCTGCTGTTTAAAAACAATGCAAACTTGGACAAAATTAAAAAAAAAAGAAAAAAACTAATAATGAAATCCAACAGGTTTTGCATTTTTATGATTATTCCGTGTTGGCCACAACTAATGAAACAATCATAGGAATTAAACAAAATGCAAATGATTGCGTCATTTGTCTAAAGAAAGAGTGCGAGAGAGAGAGAGAAAGAGAGAGAGATGGAGAGACGGTGACTGCATATATGAAAATTAAAGCTTTGAAATTGTAAATTATTCAAGTCAATAAAAACCTTTTGGCAAGTTCTTTTAAAAGGCCGAAACTTACAAAGACTTGTTAATTATGTATTGGCATATGTGTGTGCGTGTGTGTGTGTGTGATAAATTTTCAGGTTTTAACAAAGCTCAGACATTCAGATAAGACGACTTACAAAAAAATTAGACAAACTTTGATTTTTATGGTATGTCATTAGGGGGGGTGAGGGGTTGACCAAATTTAAAAACTAAAAACGAAATTCCTTAATTTACGGCAAAAATGAGCACACACACACACACACACGAGAAAACACGCGGCAATTAGATAAACCACAAATGCAGCACTGCAACTTCTGCGACAGGTGTCGATGTCAGTGTATAAATTCTCTCCCGCTCTTTCTCTTACTACTCTCTTTTTCTGCACCTGCGTCTGGGTGTGTGTGTCGTGATCAAAGCAACAACGATGCCAACAACGTCAGCGGCGCATGCTTGCAATCTTTCACTTTTTTTTATGTGTCTGTTTCACCACCAACGCCAACTGCGCTGGAGCGCTCTACTTTTTTTTAATTATTTTTTTTTCTCTCTCTCTCTTTTTTTTGTAGTTTTATTATTATTATTATTATTTTTTTGTGTTGATTATACACACGCGATATAGTTTGAAAGCGGGTTTTGACTGGTGTCTCTGTTGGTTTATGCACTTTATTTTGGCCCTTTCCGCCACCAACAACAAGCACCGCTTTTGTCGGAGTTTTCTTGTATATTTGAGCCTGACATACTTATTCTTATTGCACTTCTGTTGGAGTTTTCTAGGTGAATTATTTATCTCTTTTCTGCCCAAAATTCACTGCACAGAAATATGTGAAAAATTCCATACGATCTTCCAATTGGAATACACACACACATACACACACCACACATGCATTTGAGTCGCATATATGCTAAACAACTTTCTTCTTTTGCGCTTTTTTTTTGTATACTTTTTCGTGGTTTTGGTTCCGTTTGAAGTATCTAAATCGCGTCTCGTGCGTTGCAAAAGTATTTATGATAAATTTCACACAAGCAAGCCAGTCATACATAAGCTGGTATGGCAACAAGACCTGGCTTACACATATAAACGCCAACTTCACATAAGCACACACAGTCCCAGTCTCTGGTCTGGTATAAGCCACAAAACAACAACGTAAATTCTTTTCAGCTGCCCCTTTGGAGCATACATTTTTGGCATATTTGTTATTTGTTTTTGCTTTTGTTGTTTTACTTTATTTTTTGTTTTCGTTAATACATTCAACACAACTCGACACATACAAGTGCAAAATTTAAATGAGAATATAAATTCATTACCAAACACACTCACACACATACACAAAAAACAGTTTCAAGTTGAAAACCAGCTTGAGTTTCAGCCCGCGCGCTGTTGTTTCTCCGTTGAAGATCGATTTGAGACTGTTGGGGACGCTATCGATATTTTGAAAGTTTAAAAACTATCGATATTTTCAAATATTTCGCTTAGATTTCAATGACCCATCTGTACAGGGGGCGCTCTCGCTTAAATGTCGCTAACCTACACCTACAGAGGGCGTTTTAAATTTGCTAAATATGCCTAGTATGTTAGATGCGCTTGAATATTTAAGTGTCTTAAGATAGCTTAATGTACTGAATTTGCTAAATACGTTAAATTTATCCAACATATTAGATTTGCTAAAAATGTTACAAATTCTAAAATAAAAAATTATCGAAATTATCGATAGCTTCAAACATATGTTAGTTGTCACCACTAGCACTGTTGAAAACAAAAAGAAAAAAGTGAAAATTGTTGTCTGTCGAAATAGGCCCATAACAAAATAGATTAGATCATGGGGAATTCTTTGGTTGTGGGCATTCATGAGAGCTCTGATGATGATAATATCAATGTTATAAATTTCTCCGTTGATTCTATTGATTTGGACATACGACCACCAAGTCGCCACAGCAATAATATGCCAGTAATACGCAATAAACCAAGCGTAGTTAAATTCCAAGTAAGCGTGAAATGGTAAAAATTTCGAAGTTTTCCTAAAATTCTGATTGTTTTCGCAGGAAACAGATATGTACAAAGAGATAGGAGCACGATGTGCGATAACAACGCAAGAGTTCAAAAATCCCAATTTGCTGCGCGTATTGCAGCAACGTGAAAACGGAATAAACTCGCACGGGACGGGCACGTTTTCCACAAACCAACAGCGCAGCATTGCCAACTTATTTATACCAAATCAAAAGTCATCACGCCTAATGTCACTAGATTCCAAAGTTTATGTGACCAAATTTAATCAAAATGGGAGCAAGCTCTTGGTTGCCTGTCAAGGTCGGATCAATATCGCTAAATATGGCACACTATCTAAATGTTCTGTATTTGTTTTGTAGATGGCTTTATACGCATTTACGATGCTTCAAAGGGTACCTATCATTTGCTGAACCGAATCAGTGCTCATGGCGTACAGTGGAGTGTTCTGGATGTTGATTTCAGTCCAGATGGCCGACATTTCGCCTATTGTTCTTGGTCACAATCATGTGAGTGTCACGGTGTGTTCATTTACTCCGATTATTTAATTATGACTTGCTTTGCCCTCTAGTCTTTATCATACCAGTTAATGGCAGTGCCGATGGTTGTCAATGGATAGATGTGGACACTCCAAGCAGTCGTATGGCCATTTTCTCATTACGCTACTCACCGACTGGTGATAAAATTATTGGTGGTAGCACTAACTCTTCTGTGATCATTGGAGACGTTCAATCTCATACCACACAAGCACTGCGTACTCACCGTACACCGTCAGTGGATATAAATGCCGTGAGCTATGTGAACGACAAGGATCCGAATGTGATAATTGCAGGTTCTGATGATGGCCTGCTCAAGGTGTACGACCTCCGTTCTTCGTTTCGTAGTCGTAGCCTGTCCAAGTCGGTCATCTCCTTCTTTGGCCATTTTGATGGCATCACTTATATCGATTCCCGAAATGATGGCTACTACCTGCTCTCCAATTCCAAGGACCAGAGCATCAAAATCTGGGATATGCGTCAGCCTAGCAACTTGCGTCATCGAAACTCTTCTCATCATCACAACTGGGACTACCGCTGGGACACAGTCCCCAGAGAATGTAAGTCACATAGCCGGACTCTTGAAAGCCGCAAGCAATCTAAGAATTTTTCTTCTCTCCCATAGTCTACAATCCGGCAAAGGCCCTCGATGGCGATAGCAGTGTTATGACCTATCGCGGCCATCGTGTCAGTAGAACCCTACTACGCGCCAAGTTCTCGCCTTTAGAGCAAACCGGACAGCGCTACATTTACACTGGATGTGCCACAGGACGTATTATAAGTAAGAAAACCCTAAACCATTCCAATCTTCTAAGCTAAAAGCTAATTTTTCTCCTAGTTTACGATGTGCTAACGGGCAGAATAAAAGAGGCTATTGAAGGCCATCGTCACACAGTACGCGATTTGGACTGGCATCCAGATCGTTCAGAAATTGTATCCGGTTCGGTGAGTAGACTAGCTTTAATATGCCACTGAAATAAAACTAATTCAAGTCTCTTAATTCCAGTGGGATAGTCATGTCCATCTAAATAGCTTCAAGCGTAACATGTCTGCCCAGAGTCACAAGCGACGGCGCGGCTCTGCGGACGACAAGCCCTTACGCCGATCTCGTCGCCTGGCCAATCGCTTACCAACGCCAGACTAAACACCCTCGAGTCTTTGGTGCTGTCAATCCGAGCTTAGAGCATTCATTTTAGCAAAACGCACACAACGACTTGTTTGCCTTCCCTTTATTATTTTACTTGATCTATAAAACTTTGTGTATATAGTCCATATGCATGATGATTATATTTAAGATAACAGAACACACCTTGGCTATGAAAGCTCATTTATAATTATCAAAGTGCTACGTCATGAAGACGCAGTAATTTTACACATCCTCATCATTTATGACATCTCTTAGGCTAGGGAATTTGCCACTAAATACTGTTTTAATGTACAAAGAATAAACACTTAGTATATGCTTTAAACTATCTATAAGTTCATAGATCTTAAGTAGTTTCGCTGGAAAGAAAAGCCACTCTAAAAAATAAAAATATACAAATTAAAAACTCTTATCCGCTAAAGTCCAGAAAACGCTTTACGTCTCTTTATTGATTTCAATGTGGATGATTTGACAAAATTTTTATTTGTTAGATTTTTATACAGTTTACGTGGGTTTTTCTTGGCATATTTGTTGTGTCTCCCCTCCCATAGACTCATGATTCTTTTAGCAGCCAATTGCTCCTTGACAACATTCAGTTTAATGTCTTCATCCATGCCATAGCCGGGTATTTGGACGAGACTAGCGTTGGGGAAGGCCTTCATGTTGAAGTTGTGGAATTTCTCTGCGCAAAATGTAGAAATTGTGAACGTATCGTATGAGTCACGAAGTTTGAGTAATTCGTCCATAGTCATGAGTTGTTTTCTCAAATTTTCTATTGATTTATCGCTCTCATTATCGGAGCAGCCTAAGTCTTCTGGGTTATCACTTACTTCGGTTTTGGTGGCAGCAAGTGTCTCATCATCCTTTTTTGAAAGAACAGTTTCGGAATCTCCAGATTTTGACTTTGACCTTTTCTTCTTGGTTGATGCTGCTGCTTCCTCTGGGGCGGGTGAAGAGTCTGAATCCGGGGGAGCCACTTCTTCATGCTTTTTTGACTTGGACTTTTTCTTTTTCTTGGGTTCTTCAGCTTCCTCTGGAGTAGCCAGTGAGACTGTATCCTGAGAATTTGATTCTGCACGATTTTCTCTAGTTTTCTTCGACTTCTTCACTTTTTTTGACTCTTCGGTTCCCTCTGGAGCCTCTAAGGCCGCCTCCTGGGGAATCACTTCTTCAGTTTTTTCCTTATTTTTTGACTTTTTCTTCTTCTTGGACTCTTCTGGTTCCTCTGTAGACGGTATTGAGTCTACTTGCTCGGCCGCATCAGCTTCAAGGATTTTTGATTTTTTCTTCTTCTTGGGCTCTTCTGGTTCCTCTGTAGACGGTATTGAGTCTACTTGCTCAGCCGCATCAGCTTCAAGGATTTTTGATTTTTTCTTCTTTTTGGGTTCTTCGACTTCTTCTGGCTTTGGCAGTGTGACGGCTTCCTCGGACCCAACTTTGGACTTCTTCTTCTTATTGGCTGGTTCTATTACCTCATTCGTTGGGAAGGCAATTTCTTCCCTGTCCATGACACTAATCTTCTTTTTCTTTTTAGGTTTTTCGTCACTGCTGGGCGCTTCTTGATTTATCTCTGGCAAGTCTTCCCTAGCGTGCTTGGCTTTCTTTTCCTTCTTTGATTTCACAATTGGCTCAGCTTTCATTTCGGTTTCTGAATCATCCGATTGTTTATGCTTCTTAGCTACGGGCTCTTCTGGGGACTCCACCTCATCCGTTTGAATTTTGCTCTTCTTTTTCTTCTTTTTGACGGGTTCTTCCGACTGTATTTCAGTGTTGTTGTCACAGCCATTTGGGAGTTCTTTTCCCAGGTTTATTGTCCCGCTTTGCTTGCTTTTTAATGTAGCCATTTTCTGTTTAAAATAATCACTTACAGATAGTCCTGTGCTCACTGTTTGAACCCCGCCAAAATTAGCACTGACTTCTTTCTCAGGTTCGGGTTCTTTATGAAGTGGTTCCGGTGGGGTCTCTGCATTTGTGGCTTTCTTACCAAAAATATTGGCCAAGTCTTTTTCACTGTATTGTGACAAATCTTTACCACGTGTGAATTTTTTATAGTGCACTCGGGCCTTACTTAGCTTTGATCTCTCCTCCAGCGAAACTCCACTTATTTTTTCTTTTAGCTGATTATTTTTCACTGGTTCCACAATATCCGTTTTGAAACCGAAGCCCATTGGGCGAATTTCCGACTCAGATTCATTATCATTGTCATTGGCCTCAGTGCCACTGTCATGACCATTTAGAGTTTTTAGCAGGCCATTAAATCCATCTTCATGGCAGGTCCACTGGTCATCGCGTGCCTCAAAGCCTAATCCTTCGGCGTCGTTTTTGAATCGCACTCGAACGAACTCCTTTTCTCCATCTTCGTTGGCTCCTAAGCCTTTGCCTTTAGACCAACCCATCTTTTCTAGCATTTTCGTTCCAAAGCGGGAGTCGTCTGCAATGATATTATCTTTTATTAAAACACTCAAAAATTTTTCTCATTTCTTACCTTCGTACAGTGCTTTCCCGCGCGGACATAAATTGTATCGTTTGCGACGTCGTGGCTCTGCAAGCATGGCCATTTTTAATGTTCCTAATAAATATTATAAATTAAAAATAAATATTTAAAATTGCGTACAAATTAATCAACACGTGCGCGATAAACAGAATTTAACTGAAACGCTGCCAACACTTGTATCAAGGGTTGCTACCTGCCAACTCGTTTTTATTTAATATAAAAGGGAACTCTGTATGCGAACTTGTTGATTTGATTTATTTGTGCTCCAGCAGTGAAAACGAACTGTTAAAATTATTTTTGTTTCCATTAAAATTAATATTTAAAGAATATTTATGAAGTACTTATCGAATTAGATGACTACGCTTTAAATAAAATCGTGTATTACTTGGTCGTACAACGCTGCATTGCGTTTATAAACTCAACAGCGCTAACGCACCTACGAAGTTTCGAGTTTTTTGGGTAAAACCTTTTTTTGTTAAGTACCCTCAAATAATCGCCAAAATTGATTCGATAGCGGCGCTGGCGGCGAGCGTTAGCAACGCCAGGGAAAGCGTTTGCAAAAGCTCCTCCTCCAGCTCAAACCACAAACAAAAACAGTTGGGGTTCGATACAGGTGGTGTGGGCGTTGGTATAGGCGTGGACTGCACTGCAACGGGGGCGGCAGGAGCAGCAGCAACAACAACAGCAGCTACATCCAACAGTGTGGAAGAATTGAGCCGCACCCTTGAGGCAAAAGTACACCTCACACCAGCAGCCAACAACCAATTGGTGCTACATGCCAAAGATTCCGAGACCATGTCCGGGGATCAAAAAGTTCTGTTAAAGGGCCATGCCTCCCAGTACGTGAAACTCAATGTGGGTGGTCGTCTTTATTATACTACAATTGGCACATTGACCAAACACAATGATACAATGCTGAGTGCCATGTTCAGTGGACGCATGGAGGTGCTAACCGACTCGGAAGGTGAGCCAGCCCAGCTGTCTCAGATATTTTGTCATTGAGTCATTTTACTGATAATTAATTCTATTTATTAGGTTGGATTTTGATCGATCGTTGCGGCAATCATTTTGGTATTATTCTGAATTTCCTGCGCGATGGCACTGTCCCACTGCCGGAGACCAACAAGGAGATAGCCGAACTGCTAGCCGAGGCCAAATACTATTGCATCACCGAGCTGGCCATGTCTTGTGAACGAGCCTTGTATGCCCACCAAGAGCCGAAGCCCATTTGCCGGATACCCTTGATAACTTCACAAAAGGAGGAGCAGCTCTTGATAAGTGCCTCCTCCAAGCCAGCCGTCATCCTTGTGGTGCAGCGTCAGAACAACAAGTATTCCTACACCAGTACCTCGGACGACAACTTGCTCAAGAATATTGAATTGTTTGACAAACTATCGCTGAGATTCAATGAGCGCATTCTCTTCATCAAGGATGTGATTGGACCTAGTGAGATATGCTGCTGGTCGTTCTATGGTCATGGCAAGAAGGTGGCCGAGGTCTGCTGTACTTCGATTGTCTATGCCACAGATCGTAAGCACACCAAAGTTGAGTTCCCCGAAGCGCGCATCTATGAGGAAACTCTCCAAGTGCTGCTCTATGAGAACCGTAATGCCCCAGACCAGGAGCTGCTGCAGGCCACCTCTTCAGTGCGGGCTGGTGGCGTCAGTGGTGCCAATATGCACCAGTACACTAGCGATGAGGAAGAGGAGCGTACCGGATTGGCCAGACTGCGTTCCAATAAACGGAACAACCCCACTTGACTTTTACCGCGTTTCGCACTGCCCCCGACTTGATGGCAAAATGTGGGTTCCTGTGGTCTCTGCTGGTTTGGCTCCTGACCCGTAGACCACCCCAGGAACACAATACCCACAGCCGCCAGAGTCTCAATCTATATACGTACACACGCACAGGCCAACCAAATGCCAGGGAACCATTGAACTCCCAAAACCAAGACGATTTATGCTCTTTATAGTCATTGGAGCTTATCGTATTCTAAATTTACCTAACCGCCAACTGTACAATCTATTTCTATGTTTTACCATTGAACTAAAAACTAAGCTAAATAAGATCCAATCAAATCCAAGCCAACCTTAGAGAGCAAAAAAAGTATTAAGTCTATTATATTTTACACAATTAAAAAAGAAACCATTTATGATAGATGAAAATATTTTTATATAGTACGAGAACGCGAACCTTTTATAATTTTCTTCGTATGGAATGCCAAGATTTCTGAATAATAATATAATTACTTCCAAGCCGAAATAAACAATAGAAGGAAATTTAATGAGAATTTAAATATTAAAGTGTTTTTGGCGCTAAAAATGTATCCTACTATACGGGAACATATATACTCATTTATATATACAAGTATATAATATAAAATATTACATGATATAACTGTAGTGCTGATGTCTGTTCGAAATGTTTCTGCATAAATGAAAACAGTAAATATCTAATCATATTAAACGAATGTTAAATCCTTTTTCGACTCTTTTATGTGGTTCTTGAGGTAACTAGGCAATGTTGGTTGCCTTGGCAACGGTTTGGTCTGCTTTTGTCAAAACAGGGCAAATAAAATTTTTTAGTTGATTAAGAAAATGTCGGAGGAATTGCAGAAAGCTGGTCTTTATATAGATGACATCTACCGACTGCGTGTCCAGGATCCGCGTATTGCCAATGAGACCAACGAGTTGCGCGAAAGCTGCCTTGAGTATGCCAACAAATTGCAGGAGTTCAAAAAATTTGCGTAAGTCTTTCAGGTTTCCGTAAAGGTAGCTATGTAATCGTGTGATTTTTAGAGAACAGTTCTATAAGATAACCAGCAATTATGCCCAGGATGTGGAGAAGGAAAAATTAAATGCAATTGGCACCCAAAATCAGCTGAAGACAATGGCCAAACAGCGGCAGGCCGAACAGCAGGTCTATCAGAGTCAGATTCTGGAGCAGAATGTGGTCTTGGAACGTTTGAAGAGCGAATACCAATATCTGCAGCGTATTGAATCTGAGCAGCAAGAGATAATCAATAATTTTCTAATGAATCAATAAATGCTTAAATAATTTTTTATTTGACAGTAGCCAGATTTATGCGATAACATTCGAGACTGCAGAGGGGCACATTTGTCTTGGAGCAACTGTAGACCTTGCGTTTGCCACAGCCACTCACTCCACACAACTGCGGGGGTGGAGCTGGACGGGCAGACTGGGCCTTTAAGGGGAATTCGTGCTCGGGTGGCACCACAATGTACACGCCTTCCAGTGTATTGTGATAGGTGAGAGTAGGTTGTGTGCGCCTTTGATTTTGTTTGTTACGAGCAGCAGCTCGTTGCTTGCCATTCTCCTGTTTCTTTAGTAGACGTTCCATTGTTTTTTGCTTATCCTTTTCACGACGCTCGTCGGCCTGTTGCTTCCGTTTCTGTGACTTGAGTGCAGCTTTTTCAATTTCCTCTGCTGTCTGAGGTTTTTCCTTTTCGCGGTAGCCACTGGGCAAGGCTATGAGTTCCTCGGCAAAGCCGGCCATAGGCGATTCGGCATCTTGGGTGCGTTCGTACATAGCCCTCTGACGAGCGGTCATAAGTTTGGGATCCTTAATCTTTTTTAGCTCGTCGTCTACGTCCTCTAGCTTGCCAGTTTCTATGGCATTTAGCCAACGTTCCTCTTCACTGGAGGTGTCACTATTTCGCCGCCTTTTTGGTTTCTTGGCATCTTTGGGAGATGTTGTTGTCGGTGGCGGTTTCTTGCTAGACGGTCGTTGTGTACGCAAACTGGGAAATTCCAGTATGTTACCCTTGCGTATGGATGTGGAAGGTGGGGTAGTTGGAGTTGTTACGGTTGTTACAGCTAATGGTGCCGCAGGTGGTGGTGTAGAGCTCACTTCGACATCGGATGCGATGCCGCTAGTAACAGCTTTGATTGGTGATGGTGTGGGCGATTCCGTAGGCGAGGCAAACCGGGCGGGCTTCTGCCGCTTACTTCGCTTTGGTCGTCGATCTTGAAGCATTTCAGTGTGTCTTTTACTTAATTGTTATTCAGAATTATAAAATAATTTACCTTCTGTTTTCCCCATGGTGTTTGTTTACAGCCGTGAATTATTTTTTTTCTGGAATGCCACCCTGCCAAAGTGAACTATCTGGCAACTCAATTTTAAAAAAAGTTGCAGCCCTGCCAGGGCTGAAGCTGTCATTTATTTACAGTTATTTTTTCTATTTGCTAAAGTTGAGCACATTTTTTTAAACTGCAATGTAATCTTACTTTTTCTTAATTTAATCGAGTTCTTTTTATTTAAAGTAACGAAAATGCTGCTTAAAAGTTGCGTATTGGTCCTGTGGTTAGTGTGCATAATCGGTTTCTTTTGTTCCGTGCACGTTATTCTTGACATTTGCTTGCGTCGCTGGTTTAATTATGAAACGGGAAAATAATTCAAATAATATCGCTAAGTGTGAAAATATTATTGTTCTTCATTCTATTAAAGGAAAACCGATTTTTATTTTCCGGTGCTTCGTTGAATTGTGCCTCCAGTTACAAAGCATTTATATACATATTTTTTTATAAATGCGAATTATTTTGGCAACGCAATATATTCGGTTGCGATTTTTTCATCGGGCTCTCGCTACACTAAAGGAATTGAATTAAGTACATTCTGATAACTCTGGTTTCTTTAAAAAATACTGTTAATTGTGCTTTATCAGGTAGGTAAAAATAATTTCATATATTGTTTCCTTACCTTGCTATCTCCAATAAAAATGCATAATATTTTAGTTTTTAAACATTTATTAAACGTGCAACGTTTTATTAGGAAAATCAATGAATTTGGTTCTTTAGGCTTAAACAACTTAATTAATAAAGAGGGCTTATAGCTAATTCAATTCTGTTACCTAAATTAACGTTTGAAATAACGATCGCAGTTCGAGTGGATAAGAATAACAAACCAGTACATATATTCCTTCGAAGAATAGAAATTTTGTAGGATCTACCAGAGACTGGATTCAGGTGTTACAATTGGCGGCAAGTGATTGCCACATTTGGGGAAATTTGCTGGTACGGGAGGCACATCATCCATAGTGCCAACCTGAAAGACCAAATTCATTCCGATCACAATGTGATACTGAAAATGGCAATGGAATAACCAGAAGCCAGGATTATCTGCTCGAAATCTTAGGACCGCGTAACCATTGTTGGGCACCGCCACAGTATCCTTGAGAGCCGGCTTTAAATAATGTCTCTCTAGCTTGCCCCGCTGATCGAGATCCAAGGCGTGCTTGAGGTTCATTCGTTTTATGTTTGTATCCGGTGAACGCCCTAGGCCCAGCACATAAAAAGAAGTACCATGCAGATGAAACGGATGACTGATATTGATTTGCTGGACTTCATCTACCAAAACAACCTCTACAATTGCGTTGAGTGGTATATCAATTTTGTGGGTGCATTGACAGTTCTCTTCGCAATCTGCTGGTCGATTGTCGCCATTGCAGTAATACTCCTCGGGTATATCCTTGTATTGGGAGAGCATGGGTGAAGGCGGCGATACATAGGAAACCTCGTCAATCAACGAGATCAGATGGTCCGCATCGGATGCGACTGTATGGGATAATGAATTTTATTTCTTGGGGAAATATTTGAAAGAAATATCTTCGGCTCAACAGATTTCGTTCTGCTTTTTAGATATGTTTATATATTTAACTTACTGCTTGTCTCAAAGGCAGAATTTTGGGATTGCATTTTTATTGTTATTTTTTATAAAAACTAATGAAAACTAAATACATATTACAAAACACACAATGCATATCGTACAAACATAGATTACAAACCTAAACCTAGGTAATGACAACTTCAGGAGACATCGCCACCTCGTTTTCAGCTTCGGTTCAACTTGAAATCGGAGGCGATTTTTGCTATTGCACAATTCAAAAATATACAAAATTAAAGATTAAACTATAAATAAAGTTTAGCTAACAGCGAACAGGCGTAATAAATAGAATTAGGTAAAAATTTAGGTATAACAAAGTTAAGTATTACCACCACGTCACAGGTGGAACATGATCGCCACAGCGTGGAAAACCTGGTGGAACCGGTGGCAGGTCGGCTTGTGTGCCGATGTGAAAGACCAAGTTCATGCCGATGACAATGTGAAATAGGAAATGGCAATGGAAGAGCCAGTACCCAGGATTATCAGCACGAAATCGCATCACCACATACCCATTATTGGGCACGGCTATGGTATCCTTAAGTGGCGGCTTGGAGAAATCGCGTTCCAACATTCCCATACGATCCAGTTCCAGGGCATGCTTAAGGTTTATTTTTTTGATTGATTTGTCAGGCGACCGACCCAGACCGACCACATAGAAGGCCGTGCCATGCAAATGAAACGGATGACTCAAATTAACCTGTTGAACTTCATCTACCAACACCACCTCAACAATAGCGCCCAGGGGTATGTCGACCATGTGCGTGCATTCGCAGTTGGGTCCACAGTTGGGTGGCCGATTGTCGCCGTTACAGAAGTATTCGGGCGGTATGTCCTCTATTTGGGAGAGCGGCGGCGCCGGCGGTGATATGTAGGAGATTTCATCGACCAGTGAGGTCAGATGATCACCGCTTGGCACAACTAGACAGTTGGTTTTATTTGTTAGTTTCCAAGGTTCCCCATTGGATTTTATGGTTAAAATGAATTAAGTATATATAGTTACATTCTTGAACTTACCCAGAAATCTATTATACGTATTGGGTATGAAGAGGTTCTTCGGTTCGTAGACATAAAATCTAAAGGGTAGAAAGATCTTGACATCGGGTCGTTCAACCAGAACACTTTTGTCCACTTTCTTGGCATTCTTCAGATTGGATACACATATAGCATCTGGTCGCTTACGGTCACAAATAGCATCCAGTGGGTTTAAGATCTACGAAAGTGTAAGGATTCAAATACTTATTTTGATGTCTTGAAAAAACTTTCTTCATTATAACTAATGATATTTTTAAAGACTTACTTAATTTGATAGCCACCTCATGAGGGGTTTAAATATCGGATAGAAGGGTGCAATAATATATGAAGGAATAAGTGTGGATTTTTTTTTAAATATTTATTTTTATTATTAAATTTATTTAAACAATTAAAATTAAAATTATCGGCAGTAAATTGGTTTTGTTGCAAAAAAACTTTTTTACTTTCTTGAATTGTTTTTGTATAGAGAATGAAATTGATTAATTTAATTTACAAAAGTTTTCAATGCACATTTCTAAATTCCTTGAATAAACTATTATAATTTGGAATTTATTTTTTTTAATAGTTTATCCATGTCATTTTCAATGCGCTTTTATGACTGTGAAAATCGGATGAGTATTCGTTTGCTTGGCTTGGTTCTTCGTTATTTTCGAATACTCAGGGTCTTTACATAGTTTAAGCATATATATTTTATATAGACAAAAAAATTATGTACAATACAATTAATAATTATTTATAGTTTCATTTCAATTTAATTGATTTATTTATAATTTACACCAGCTGAACACATAAAAGGATATAAGGAAGTGACAATCCCTTTTTCGTTTGTCAAACCCGAAAATTCTAGAAATTGAATAGAGACTTTGATACCTGGAAATAACAGTTTCTTGTTGTTGTTGTCGTTTTTTTTTTTTTTTGCAGGAATAGATCAGATTTTAATATGTATCTTAGGAATAGAATAGATCAGCGTGCAAATTGAGGCAGCTTTTTGCGGGTGCAAAGTTTTTATATACATAAAAAAGTAATTTTAAAAAGGTGGCAAGCTAACACGGAATGTGAATAAAGTTCTTGATCATTTGTTCTGCTTATGATCATCAATGATGGAGTGTTGAAATACTTATTTATTATTTTACAGACGCTGTATCTAACAAAAAAAAAAAATTTGCTTTGTACAAAGAGGCTTAGGTTTGGATTTGATAATGGTGTTGGTGTTCTTTTTTATCTCTGTTTCTATTGTTGTTGTGGTGGTCGGGGTAAAAGGGTTTTACGTCTATTGGTCTAGCTTAATTTATGGGTATGGGTGGTGTGTGGTCACCACACGTTGGGAAACCTGGTGGAACAGGTGGCAAATCGGCATTCGTGCCGATTTGTAATATCAGATTCATGCCAATGACAATGTGGAACAGGAAATGGCAATGGAACAGCCAGAAGCCTGAAAATATCAAATAATTAGATATCGAAAAATTTCCTCTAATTAATGGAAGGCTTACCAGGATTATCGGCTCTGAAACGCAAGACCACATAACCATTATTGGGCACTGCAATTGTGTCCTTCGACGGCGGCAAATTATATTGTCTGTGGAGCAGACCTCGTCTGTCCAAATCGAGGGCATGCTTCAAATTAATCTTCTTGACGGTCGAGTCCGGCGAACGTCCGATACCAATCACGCTAAATGCCGTACCGTGCAAATGGAACGGATGTGACAGGTTCGGCTGTTGTACTACAATAGAAAAAGAAAAGATCACAAAATGAATTCGTTAAGAGTCCAAATTAGGCGCAGAGGGCCAACAAAAATTGCAATCTCTGTGACCCTCACGCCGAATCGACATTCATTAGCCAGAAATACTCTCTTTAGGCTCCACAAATGACTGCAATTTATTTAATGCACTCTCTTGATGGCTTTGTTTATGGCAAGTTTGAGTCAAAAATTGACCGCCAAACTTAAATATCGCTTACCTTCATCGACCAAAACCACCTCAACGATGGCGTTTAATGGAATGTCGATCTTGTGCGTGCACATGCAGTTGGGACCACAGTCGGCTGGGCGATTGTCGCCGTTACAGAATTGCTCAGGATTGATATCGTTGTACTGAGAGGTAAGCGGAGCAGGGGCCGACAAGTAGGAAATTTCATCGATCAGGGAGATCACATGATCACCCGTTGGTGCCACTAATTTAAGAAGAAATTTAAAGGTTTCGATTCTATTTTTATTTGATTAAAATTTTGATAAAGCTTACCCAAAAATCTATTGTAGGTGTTGGGCTGGAAGAGATCCTCGGCACGGTAGACAAAGAAACGGAAGGGCAAGAAGATTTTCACATCGGGCTTCTCGGCCAAAATGCCACGATCAATTTCGAGGGCATTTTTCAATTGGCTAACACAAATGGCGTCGTTACGTTGACGGTTACATTGAGCGTCCAGGGGATTCATAACCTTTATTTTATTTCAGGGGATTATCGTCGGGTTTGTCAGGATTTTGAGTTTGTTTTTTGTTTGTTGGTATATACAGAAAGTGCAAGAGACAAGATTCCATTTGGGGTTTTGTATAATACATTTTGCCAGTTTTGTTTAATAAAATTTTTGAAGGTTTTTGTTTTTTTGTTTTTTTTTGTTTTGTGCGTGAAAGAAGACAAAGAAAATAGTTTGTTTTATAAAAGTTTTCGAAAGTTGTAATTGCTAGCTTTGTTCGATAAAAGATTCTCTAGCTTTGATAAAATATTATACATATTTACAATTTACAACTGTACAATAGAATGTGCTTTGAGAGTAAGAACTTAGAACCTTTACTTACCTTGGTAAAGTCTAGGAATTTAAGATCTTGCAAACCTATATATATTCTCATACTTTTCTATTTATCAAATTTCTTATATTTTTTATGGTGAAATTAAATCTTTATTTTTGAGTTTTATAGCTAAAATATAACTGACTGGGTTTTGTCACCTTGGAAACCTGGAAATATTTTAGAAATCTTCGTACTCATCTTTTAACTAAATACTGGATTGAGATAGCCCCTTAAATCGTTTTAGGTTTTTTTTCCATATCAAAATAAAATATCTAAAGTTAATGCGAATATAGGTTATTAACTTACCACACCCTGTGGTATTCCCACATCGTATGTTGGTGGTGCTGATGCTGGTTGATAGGGACCTCGTGCGTATCTCAGTATGCCCAACTGCTGGGCACGTCTGATGCCGCATTCACCAAGACCACGTAATTGAATCCAATAAGCGCCAACGGGTTGATCGGCGGTGATAACGAAATCGTAGCGTTCACCTGCAGAGTAGAAAAAATCCAAGAAAATGTCTAAGCATTTTGTTCGAAGCTAATAAATAAATATCTTATAGGCTAGGTAAAATAAAGTTGTACGATATAAATCGGCAAACACCCAAGCTCAGTCAACAGAAAAAGAAATAAATGTTGGTATACGAATTAACCTTGAATCGAGTGCCGACAAAATTTATTTAATTTGGCCCTGTTAATTTTTGTTTTTTTAGTGGCTGTTATTTTGACTTGGTTCTTGAGTTATGCAGATTTGACATGAATCAAATCACTCTAATTGACCATGTCCATTATGACTACTGTTGTTGGGCTCTTGATTATATCATTACGACTGTTGCTGACTGCTGACTGCTAGTGTGAGTGGGGCCTAGCCGGTTCCGATTGAATGTTCATAGTTGTTTATTAATTGCACTTGACCCAGCCACGCCACATGGTGGGCAGAAATGCAGAACAATTCTGGGGCGGCAAATAAGAAATAAAAATTAAAAAAAGTGAAAGGTTACCTTGACTTGAGGCAAATTTAAATTTTGACAAGTGTAAAGTACTCGATCGTTTAACTAATTAGTCGGCTTGTTCTTTATGTTTCCTAACAAATTTATTCGATCTTGAGCTGGCCATCTATCTTTCAAAGCCAACGGAAATTTGTGCAGAAATCTTTCTTGATTTAGTGATCGTGACTTGGCATACCTGAGAACGAAATGATCGTGTTGACATTAACCGGATGCACTGGTTCGCCATCAGTGGCAATCACTGTCATGCCGTGTCCCTCGATGGTGACTTGAGCCGGACAGACCGAGGCGAAAGCATTGATCATACGGAAGCGATAACGTCTACCAGGTGTGATGGTGAATATTTCGAGCGGTGTGTTTGTCATGAAGCCAGTGTTGGGATCACGGAACTGTCCCTTGCCGTTGATCAGCATAGATTCGGGATCTTGGCCAGTGTTGACGGCCAGACGTCCGGGATAACGTTCGGCAGCATCCTCATGAAGCCAATCGCTAATCAACATAATGTGTGTGGTTAAATCATAATCGTACAGATGCGAATTGGGATCCCGAGAAGGTGGTTGGCGCACCACAATGCTGCCGTACAGACCGTCCAGTTTCTGGAGACCCGTATGGGCGTGCCAGAAGTGAGTGCCGGAATTACCAGTCCATTGGTAACGGAAGGTATTTCCCTGCTGGATGGGACACTGCGTGACGAAGGGTACACCATCGTAGTACTGAGAGCCGCGTTGCCAGATGCCGTGCCAATGAATGGTAACTTCCATGCCCTCCATGTGGTTCTCCACATCAATAACGACCTTGTCGTTTTCACACACTTGAATGCTGGGTCCAGGTATCATACGGTTGGCCGTCAGAATGCCACGTTCCACACCATCGGCCAGCACACACTGACAGTGACTCCAGACAGTATTGGTAGCATTTGGTGTACAAACTTGGCAGGCGCTGCAATAGAGAGCAAAATAAAAGTTAGACTTTCACACAAAAAAAAAACACTTTTCTTACAGCCAGGCACACGTGGCGTATGCGCAATGAGCCGTTAAAAAGCCCCTAATAATTTGACGCAATAATTTTTACGTCATGCCCATTCAACAGCAACCAACCAAACCTAAGATCACCCAGAGAGCCCCTGGCATTTGTACTGATTATCGTTTTTATTTTATTTTGCTGTTTTCATTTCTGCCTTGGCTGTTGTTTATCGCACTTGGAAAGTGACCGGTAGATGGATAAAGTGGACGTGGTCACCACTGACCGAAGCGTAGGTACCACTTGGCCACTTGTGGCTGCAATTGCAGCTGCTGAAGTGGCGGCTGCAGGAAGTGCACAATAATAATTCGCGGATGTAAATTATATTAAACAAATTATGCGAAATTGTTGGCAACATTTTTTTTTTCTTTTTTTTATGATTATTATTATTTTTTTTTTTCCTTTTATTGTTGTCGTTTTGAGTGGCTCATTTGTTCGAGCTTGTTTCAGAGTGTAATATAATTTTGAATGTTTCTTTCTGGTTATACAAGAAAGGTGGGCCATTTTATTTGTACCACAAGTTATTATTAAGAATAATAAAATTTTATTTTATTACCTGAAATTGGTCCAAGAATTCTTAGAGCAGTGGGAGAGATATTGAATTTAATTTGAATTTTAAATAAAAACTGTTACTGGAAATTTATTCATAAGCCACATGAACGGATCTGATCTTGGATACGAAACAAAGAATTTTTCAAGAAATTTAGAATTCTTTTGAAAATATCCTAAAGTCTAGTTAACCCAAATTGGATATTTTTAGATCTTGCTTGGGTAGTCATGTGTTAATCATTATCTACAAAGCTTAACGACTAGTTTTTGGTTGAAAAGTCAGCAATTCATCAGATCAACTTTTACCATAAATGATTGATATGCTGATTTAAGCATGCGATATTTCAATTTATCTTTTCATCAATATTTTGCCAAGCTCAGTCAGATTTTCATCACATCATATCAAAACATAAAAATATTCAGATTGTTACATTGATAATGAAACTTGTTTATTTTGTGTTTTGTGTTTATTTTGCATGACCAGACCACCCCCTCTCTCTCTCTCTCTTCCATAGCTTTAGGTAAAAATAAATGCTGTAAAAATGTTTGAAAAATTTCCAATTGAAATTTTGCGGATCATTAGGCTTCTGCTGCGCTTGTGTGCCATGATGACTGGTTGTGGCACTGCCTCTGCCGCTGCCATGTGAGGTTGTCGAACTGTTTGCTTTTGCAAATCAAAAGCGCTTGGTGTACAAAAAGGCGGCGCTACTTGTCATATACCCGGCTATGGTTTATTAAGCACAGTGGCATACAAACACAGAGAGTTGGGTATTTGTTGTATTCGAATGTATCTGTTAGATATTCGCGTGCACAATGCAAATAAAAGCGCGGGCGCTGCTTTTAGCGGCGGGGATCAGAGACAGTGTCGGTGCTAACTTTGCTTGATTTTTTTTTCTAGTTTACCTTTAACAGTGGCACACATTGGCTGATGTTGTATTCAATACTCTTTTTTAAAAAAAGAGTATTTCTATTTGAAGTTGCTATGCATAAGGTGGTCTGTGTTTTTAAACATAGACAAGTTCCTGAGATTTTCCTAGAGCTTTTTTCATTTATAAGTCCGTCTTATTGGGTTCTTAGTATATATAATAATGTTCTATATGCACAAAGCTTAACTCCATCAAATTCTATATTTACCCATTCGAATAGAGTTTCTTTGGAATCAATTCAACTTCGAAAAGAGTATGAGCTACTAGACAAGCCCAAGGTAATGCTCTGCACTGGTTTTTTCTTCTCTTGCCGATTTTTTTTTGCCTTTGCTTTGGCTTAGCTTTGTGAGCTTTTGCTTGCTTGCATGTCAACAGCAATAATGGCGTGGGAATAATATATGAACTTAACACTTTCCGAAGGGGTCTAAGTCTAAAATAACCTAGGCACTTTCGATGACGACGTTCGGTTTCTTTCCTGGTGCCGTAGCACCGAACCCACCATGAATACTATATATGTATATATATATATCTCTGTCATATTAATTCTATGGCAGCTGTCAATGACACTATGGCAAAACTAGGGGAACCGACAAGCTCATGAACAGACTTATGATGTGCGAAAATGGAGAGGTTGTATGAGATTAAGACGGGTGCCGGGGAATGAGTTGGCTGTTGGTTGCTTGCCTGGTGATTTGGTTATGTCATTGCAATTTTATGGAGATATGCTTTTGACTTTGCGGTGGCCCCAGTCAGGTGCCCATCTGATGGCTTTCAAATTTAAATTAAAAGACCAACCAGGCTTTGGCAGTTACTTCTGGTATTTGTGGTGTTTGGCCAATTCAATAAAAAAAATTACTTTGATGTTTGTTTAATGAAACAAGCTTCCGCAAGTTTCCAGCAAGATTGGATAACTTACGCGCCGAGGACGGTGTAGTATTCCAGGGTAAAGTGGTAGTAGCAGATTCTGGGTGGTTCACCCTCGCGACAGGCACGTGCACACTCATCGGGGGCAGAGAGAGCTGGATTGCGTCTCAATTCCGCTGTGGCACTGGTGGAGAAATCCAAGTGACGGAAGGGCGACTTTGGATTGGGATCGACAACTGTGCCGGTAGCCTTGTTGACCGGATAACGGGCTGAGCTGGGCAGGCTGCCGCGTGAATTCAGGTAGCCACTGCCGGCGGTTAGGGTGGAAGCCTTGTTGCCGCCACTTCCAACGGGTATACCATTGCCCAGACTGTTGCTATTCAGTGGCACCGGTCGTGGTATACTGCCGCCCAGAGAGGGGTGCGTCTGGACTAGTCCGTGCGTCGCCGAGAAGAAGGGCGAATCGAAGGGTGTGGAGCTGCTGGGCGTGACAACGTGCTGCTGCCAGTAGCTGCCCGCTGGCGTCTGATCTGGTTTGTTGTCTGCAAATTAAACAGAAAAAAAGGTTTTTTTTTTAATTCGTTTTCTATTTATTTTGGCTGTTTTTTTTCACTTTCAATTAAATGTGGTCCAAAACAGAACTTTGTGAAAATCGTGTTCAACTACGTGTTAAATTAAGAGCAAGTTTCGGACTCTGAAAATCGTTTACCTGTTTACCAGCAACCAACAGCAAAAGTTCAATCGATCCCACCATCGATGACGTAATGCGTTGCTTTGCTCTCATTTGTGGCAGTAAATTAAGTGCCAACGGTTTTTCTTGCATTTTTGTTTTTTTTATTTTTTATTTTTGCCAGTGTTTTTTGTGTTTACTTTGACAGCAGCCGTTTAAAACAATAAACATCTGGTCTCTTGATTAAAGGCGGGGAAAAAGAGAGAGGTGTGGGAAAATATTATATAGAAAATATTTAATTAAAAGTCGGCAGGTCGTAGCCAATTTAAAAGCGATTAGTTTTATAAATAAATGCAATATTTATTTAAATATAATTTTGATCCGCCACACCTTTTGCAAAATCTTGCCCACACAAATAGATTATTCCCTCTGTTTAAATAATACAAATTTCCCCTATAATTTATTTGAAAATTGCAATTCCGTTTATTTATTTTTTCTCATTACAGAATTCCGCACAAGGTGAGCAGATCAAGTGATTTTCTTGTTAATCCAAACCGCCAACCAAATTTGATTTGACCAAGCCAAAATAAATTAGCCAGAATCGAGAAACCGACCTCGCTAAAATTTATTTCAAATCAATTCTACATTTACGGCAACAAATCCAATTTAAACCAAATGCTAATTTTTCTCTCATATATTCTGCCAAATTTGTCTTTGAAAAAATCTTGAGAATTCACTAATTGAGAGTGTGAAAATTAACCACTTGACATACCGTAAATATTTCCCATGATTTGACTTGATATTTGGAGACATTTTACAAGTACATAAAAGCGACCTTTCCGCCCACCCAAACAAGCCCCAAAATGCCGTACTCGTGTGTAATCAACCGCCAACTAAGCAACTTGAACCGACTTCAAAAAAAAAAAAAAAAAAAAAAATGAGGGAAAATTATATAGAGACGGAAATGGGCCCGAACCGAAATTGCTGTGTGGGTGTAACAATTGCTTTGTCTTTTGGCAAACTTATGAGGCAGCTGTGGTTTTTTTTAAATTTTTTTGTTTTCCTTTAAAAATCTACAAAATTCCAATTTCCACCAGGGGCAAGTGTTTGCAGAAGGTTATATTCACTTGGATTATAAAATTTATAACATGCAGAGATAAATTTTATTTGTTTGCTTGGTAATAACCATAATTACGAAAACACATTAGACTAATCGTATGGCACATAGATCAGCTTAAAGATTTCTGATTTTTCGATTTAGAAACAGAGAACCTTGGCTATTTGTTGACATGGCCGGGCATGGTTTAAGGGCCTCATCTATCATTCAAATAAATGCAATATGATTACCCTCAAAGCTCACAGCAGTCACTTGTCAATTACAAAACTTGTTCATTTATCAAAAGTTTGCAGGCAGCCACTGACCCAGGTGGTAAAAACCGACTTAATGAAGTTGCTATAGTCTGGGTGGGGTTCTTTTGTTATTTCGACACGAAATTAGTTTTTTTTTTGGCACAGCTCACACCGTGTCTGGCCAAATTGAACTTTACAAATCTAGAATTGCTTAAAGTAAATAATGGAATAAATATTTCAAAAGCGGAAATCATAAAAGAATAAATGATTCGATTTTAACAGTTAAAAAAATTATTTTCTAAAGAGCTTAAATTAATTGTTTTTTTTTTCAAGCTTTTAATAATTTCAAATCAGACTCTAATTATTTTGATTTTCTCACTTACTTTGGGTTTTTTTTTTGTATTCAAATTCTCTTTTTAATTTCAAAGACAAAGACAAGCTTTCGTGTGAAACCAAAAAAAAAAAAAAAAAAAAAAAAAAACCAAGTCACCAGGGCATAATTTTTTGTCTCTATGTGTTTGTGTAAAGTGTTTGGGTGTAAAAAAAATAAAATAAAAGGCAAAAAAAAAAAAAAAAATTAAATTGCAATGTGCACTCGTGCGAATAAATATAATTGATACTTCTGCAAGCAAGACAGCAAAGGGGCAACAGGGTAACAAGGCAATGAAACACAAACTAGTAGAATGTTGAAATATTGAAAACTAGCGGCCCACAAACATAAAACAATAACAAGAAAAACAACAACAACAACCACAAACACACACACACACAGATATACATTTATTTGATTGGGGGTCTAAGGCTAAAGCCAAATGCGATTGTGACTAGTCTAAAAAGCATTTCATACCCCACACGGATATGCTAATTGTTATAAAAAAAAAATAAAATAAAATAAAAAAGCTTTTATTTTAGTTCAAGTTCGATAGACAAAAAATCATTGAAATAATACTAGGAAAATTTTAAAATTTATTTATATGATCTGATTTATGCTAAGGAAATAAGTTATTATATGGCCTAACTCACCGTCTAAAAGTAAATTAAGCTACTTGTGTTATTTTTATTATCAGACCAAAAAGTTTTTATTTCTTTTTTGATTTTCGCTTCTGGGTTTTTATTTTATTTAATCTACACAAGCAAAACAAGCCTCACCTACTTTGGCTTGGCTTGAATTCGAACACGCTAAGTGTTTCAGCTTAGTTTTGCATACGAAAAAAAAAATGGAAAGGAAAAAGGGCGTAAATGGCCGTAAGCCTGGCCAAAAGTCGCAGTGTTAACGTTTTATTTTTTCTATTTTTTTGATACTTGTATATTTTCCCAAATTGATTAGCATTTTGCATGTAGTCATAGCTGTTGCTTTTGATATTTCTTTTTATTGTTGTTGCGAATGGACAATTTATGTGCACATTAGCAAATAGTTAGTCATTCGACACGGTTGTCAGTCGATACGTATACTTGATATTTTTTTGTGCACTCTTTTTGGTGCACTTTTCCAATGAAAACTATGCCTATCGTTAAATTGAGTATTAAATACTAAAAGCTAAATAAATAAATAAATAATAATTTTAATACTTTATTTATTTTTTTAATTCTTCGTCTTTTTCTTTCATATTTTTTAAAATCAATTCTAAAATACTTTATAAAGAGTCTACAAAATTTCAACAAAATTTTGAAGCTAGTTTCAAATCCCTTGCTTTAGATTTTACCTTACTTTCACAATGTAAAATGAAACTGAAAACTTGGACAGACCAAAAGTGGAAAATGAAAAATGAAAAATTCAACAAATCGTGGCTACCGGTCTATAGTTGCCGCTGATGGATAATTAGCGACAATAAAGCGGCAAGCTCAGGCAATGGAGCAAGAAATTAATTAGGAAAACAACAGAAATAAAAACATATACATTCACACACACACACGCACACCACTAAAACTATGGCAAATCGCCAAAGAAAAGCTTATAAAAATTGTATTTGCTGCTCTGACTTCGTGGCTTATTACAGAAATTAATTAGGTACATTAGATGAAACCTGTGTGTATATGTATGTGTGTGTGTGTTGTTATTGTATTAGCTAAAGTTTTTCCAGGTCTTCTTATTGCTATTGCTTCTTACGACGTCTGGTGTTACATTAAGCGTCATAAAAGCCATATCAATAGCCATAAACAGGTAAATTTCGCACTCCTAATGCCGCGGCCCGGTCACTGAATTTAGAGCAATTGGCAAATTCATTGTTTGCTTTTGGATTTTAGTGAAAATTTCATTGTCTAAACTTTGATTCACATAAATGTAAATATAATCAACCAAAGTTTTCTTTCACTTTCTTGGGGGTTAGTTTTCCCCCAATTTAGTCCAGTCATCAAGCTCATTTCTCAATTTACCCTCAACTATTTCTTTATTTTTATAACTTTTCTCATAATTTTCTAAAGCTGTCAACCTTTCTTTTTATTCATGATTACGTGATCGTCATTTTTTATTTCGGTCTAATTTTTGTCACATCCAAATTAATTGTGGTCAAAAAATTAACAACCCAAATTGTTGAAAAGTACATATAATGTTTTTTTTTTTTTTAACCGGACAAGCAAAGTGTATCCATTGTTTGGTCTGAGTATATTCCCAAAATGAAAGTCCAGGTCATGTGGCATTTCTCTTTTTCTTTCCGCACAAGGGAAATAATTTAATGGATTTTTATAAAATTTCGCACTGGTTAGTTGTGTCGGCTTCTGCTTTACATTTAAATGTAGAATATCTAAAATGTTCGTATTTCATTTAATTTATGAATGTAACAATGCCATTAAGCCAGGTCTTAATTTATAACCCTTTAGGTTGCTTATAAATTTCAATAGGTTTTGCTAAACTGGCTAAGTGAAAGTTAATCGGACAATCAATCAAATTTTTGCACAAATTACATCGTCAACGGGTTAAGTATTCATTAGTTTGTGTTTTATTTGAAAAGAAAAAAAAAAGAAATAGCAAGAAATAAATTTATGGGAAATAAAATACGGGAAACCAAAAATGTTGAAAATAATATACTCTTTTCTTTTATTTTCAACACCTCTATTAATTTTTTGGCTTATTAGTTAAAAAAATAAAAAAAAAAATAAATAAAATTATAAAAATAATCTCTGTTAAAATTAGGATTTATCTTGGATTATGATTGTTCGTAATTTAATAAATAAAATGATTTAATAAAATTATTAAGACATAAGAAATTAATATTTAAAAATAAAATAAATATTGCAAAAATTATAAAGGCGAAATCAAATAATTTGATAAAATTTTTTTATACTCAAGAAAATTTTATTTCACAATAAATTAAATTATTTTAATTAAATTTTATTTTTAAATTCTTTGATTTTTTAAATATTTAATTTCTTTGGATTATCTTTCTTAAATTTAATTTTTGGGGAATATTTTTTTAGTTTCTCAAAATGTTTAGTTTTTTTTTTTGGAAAGTGTATAGAAAGTGTATTTGGTGACCTCAGGGGTTACATTCAGTATGGGAGGAGGCTGGAACAGACTATGTAAATAGGCTTTAATAAGATGGATTTATTTTCTCAAAACGAGGACTGCGGCCGGAGGTTACGGTCAACTAGTTCCCCAAAGTTGCTCTGAATCAATTGGATTTGGATTGGTGGAAATGCACTCACGCCGCAGTTGCAGCTGTGGACTGAAACTTAATATAGAGTGTTCCAAGTGTTGCACAATCCGATTTGTGGCGGCAGTTTTTCTTATTATTAACTTGTTACCCGTGTTGTTGTTGTTGTTGGAGCAGCAGTTTTGGCTGGGAATTGTTGCATTTGACGGCACTTCTATGGCGACTAACAAGGTCACAGCGTGTTGGTGGTTGGGGGCTGGCTGAGCCATTGGCCACTGGCTCATTGTTGCAGCCCCGCCTTCGACACGCCCCACAAAACAGCCCCACGTTTCGTGTGCTCTAAGCCAGGTTGGCCGGTATACTTTCACTTGGATGACGGACCGAGCAGTGCTCATGTTAAAATATGTTACACATTTTTGGTTTGATACTGGGTCCGATCTACATCTCAGATATCTTGGGCCATGTCATAGAAAACTGAAAACAAAAGGCACAAAAGTACGCACACCCTCGACAAAAAAAACACAACATTTTGCCAAAAAATATTGGGCCATAAATCATAAGGCGGACATGTCTTTAACTTTATGTTATTCAGTTTGCTCTTACTTTGCCAATTTACATGTGCCAGAGACAATAAAGTTGATTGGAAAGTGGGCAAATCTTGGCATCCTTTTGAAGTTTGCCACTTCAAATTCCAATTCGATTGGCGCACTTTGTCAATAATCAAGCCAAGTGCGCTTATTATGTCATAATAAATAATAGAAATACTTCAAAACTGATTTGGATAATTTTTATCGTTGCTTTTTTTTGATAAAGATTTATTAAAATATTTCAGTTGGTTGCATTGCTCTGCTCATTTGGCGTGGGCGAAAGTGTAACAAATGCAAAAAAGATTTACCTTTCCCAAGCAAAAGAAAAAAAAGCACAGTCAGACACAAAACCGGATAAATTTACAGTTCCAACTATAAAATTTATTACCATTTTTTTATGCATATAGTTATTTTTTTTTTGCAACTGCTTAGCTTTCCATTTTGGTATGATCAATTAAATTATTTTATGACCCAGTCGGTCATAGCTGCATTATATCATTGGTCAAAAAAAAAAAAAACAAAAATATTTTAGTTTTTTTTTTTTTTAGGTTTTGTTTGCAAATCAGCGAGTGGAGATTGTGGCTGTTACAATTTCAAATTCATATTGTTAGTTTCGTTCGATTATCGTGGTACGTTCAAGTTAATAACTCAATTATAGTGCCACAGAGTTAATGTTTTTCGGGCGCGACCATGTCAAATTCCAGTGGCAAAATGAGTTTTTATGATTTGATTTTTCCACAAAAAAAAAAAAACCAATCAAATTATGCAAATATGTTGACATCCATCGAATATACAAAAGTTCGAAGGGTAACCAAATTTCATTGCTGATGGCCAAGATAATTAGGAAAGAAATAATAAAACTGACCTTCCCTTTTACCTGCAGCGATAGGCGCAGCTAATTAAACGCCTTTCAATCTACATCAAAATAACGGCAAAAGGGCAATCAAACTGTACACTCCAAACCCCACCACGCCTTGCTCAAGGCAAAATATGTAATAATAATAAACAAAATCTCTCATTGCCAGATGCCCCAACCCAAATTCCTTTCAGAAAAACAAAGAACATTCAATAGATCAGATGACTGGACAAAAGTTTCAATTATTGACGAATTTCAATTTTGCGCTCTCTTTTGATCTGAATCTCGTATTGTTACTATTATTGCCGTTATTAAAATTAGAGTGCTTGTAGGGCAAAACGTAAAGCACTTCATAAGTAAAAAAAAAAAAAATAAATTTAACTATGGCAACCTTGCTGGCGGGGCACTGGCAGGTTGGGGCGACAAGTACATTTCTTTATATTGCCTTCATTCAATTTCGAGTGTGGTAATTTTTTTTTTATAACAGTAAAATGATTGAGCAAGAGTGTCCGGGGGCTATACACAAATATCCCCCTCCCCTTTAGTCGCCCCCACGCCATGCCTGGCCGAAACAATGAAAGTGAACGAGTTTCTTCTTCTGTCGTTGCTCAGTTGATTTCTGCTGATTCATGATGGATTAGCTTCACAATTGTTGGCTAAGCCAAAAATTTAACTTTTCTTTTTTTTATGCTATTTATGATACTATAACACTGTCAGACTATTTTGAAATGATTTAAAAAGATTATTATTATGATTTTCTTTTTTTTTTATTTCCATAAAAATCAGAAAGTCTTGAATGGAATGAAATTAGGTATTCTTTATAAGGCACAATAAAGAAAGTTATATAAAATCTGCGCAATATTCTCTTATATGAAGTGTAAAAAAAAAATAAGTATACAAATCTGAAAAGCCTTTTCAATCTTTTCAAAGGGAAACAACGAAAGACTTAGGCAACGAACTTGCCTTTTGAAGCCCTGTTATTTTCATTTACTTTCCCAGCTGGGGTGCATAAATTTTCGGCATATTAACAGACAATAAAATTCATATTGAATGACATTTGCATAAATGTTTTGTAAGCCTCATTAATCAATTGGTTCAACTGGCTTATGATTCATTTGAAAGACGCGCTTCTCGGCTTTATTGGCCTGAAATATGCGTAGACAATGCGTAGACGTGCCGTTGCTGTAGGCCGGCTTTTGTGCGTATTTGTCTGTTGACACCTTAGCATTTGATGCCAAATTTTAAACATTTTAACTTGCCGCTTTTGTTGTTATTTATTTGAGTTGTTTTTTTTTCGTTTGTTTACGTTTTTGTTTGGCTTTTAAGCTCATTGAACTCGTCAATTCATTCATTCAATATTTGAAAACATCTGTGCGCTTGTTCAACATTTACATGAAGCAAGCTATTTATCATTTTAACTTGTTTTGTGAAGACGTGCTCCGATTTTACTACTATTCAAGTTCAGGGCCAATTGTATGCATCTTGTTTTTTTTTTACAAATTTATTGAAATTATTTTTGCATTGATCTCAGTATTGCATAATTTAGCTTTGTTTTTAAATATGATAAGTTTGTCACGTAATTTTTGTACCAAAGTAAAAGGTTATGTGGTCTCATTTTTTTGTTAGACAACCTTTTGATCCTTTTCGTTTTCTGGAAGCCTTTCACTCGTTTGCTCTTTCCTTCAGGCAAAATCACATCAAAATGTCATTAGGAACACTTTTTTTTTTTGGGAATCTTCCGCATGGTTGGCAGATTGAGAAATATCTTGAAGTGTACACCAACAAGCCATATGCAATTCATTTTGACTATAAGAAAGCTTCAGCTTTTCAGTTACGATTCGTTTTCTTTGGCCTCCGGCAGGTGTTTCATTTTTTTTGTTTTTTTTTTTGCTTTGGCAAGCTGAAATTGCAATTGCATTCGACTGCATCGAAAACCTAAACAATGCAAACAGACAAAAGACGTACGCATCTAGCATGGCAATTAGTTTGGGAGCAGCGACAATAATAAAATAAATAAAATTATATGAAAATTGCAATTAATTGTGAGCAAATACCCAAAACATTACACCAGCAAAGTAAGGGAAAGGGTAGTTCTTGTGATTATCTTTAGGCATTTTGGTTTTTGATAATAATGCAACCGCCTATTCAGATTCATGTCTGGGCCAGGCGGAACGGAACAAAACTCAAAATGCTGACATTTGGCGCCACATTAACAGGCAGACAAGAATAGCAAGAATAATATGCAAAGTGATGCCAAGTCACACTCACTGAACACAATTTGTGGGCATCGAGGGAGGTGGTCATGAAACACCTGTTAAATGCCACAATTGCCAGCTCAAGAGTTTCATTTTCGTATTTCTCTAAGAATCATGGCTCGGCCCCAAAGAGGACGTGACGGCATGTCTGGTGCTGCTGCTGCCTCTGCCAAGTCAGCCGATGATGCCGCTAGTGGCCATTTACGAGGAAAATCGTTACGGTCTCATTGTTTTGTTTTTTCTTTTTTATATATTTTGTTTATTTTTTTTCTTGTGTGTGTGTTTTTTTTTTTTGTTTTCATTTATGAGCATTTAATTTTATTTTCATGTCGGCTTGCCACTGCCACTGGTTTGGTTGTGCGGTAGATTTCACAATTTGAGACTCTTTATTTTTCACTTTACGTGATTCATATTTTCGCTTTTATTTCATTGTGCTCACAATTTAATTATCGAATCTGGTATGCCTGGAATTTCTAATGCAGATGTTTTCGAGAAGATTATTCATTTGCTCACTTTCAATTTTTAGTTTACTCAAATCATCTAGATTTTACTTATTGTCTTATTTATCTTGTGATATAATTTATGAATCTTTTCTTAGAGTAAATTTATTTATTTCTAAATTTTTATTTGCATGACTTTTCTTATTACTCATTAGGTTCGATTGTGTGTACGTTATTTTTTCGAGATATAAAAATGCCTTTATTATTTTTTTGTGAGTAATATCGATTTTGTGTGTATGAAAATTTCGATTGATTTCCAATTTTGTGTCGGCTCTTTTCTTCTATATTTTTGAGAAATTATTTCTCTACACATTTGCTCCATGACGTATCATTATTTCGGTTGTTTTGTTGTTGTTGTTGTTTTTTTTTTTGTGGTGGCGGCACGCGTTTCTTTATTACTGTGTGTACTGTTTTCTTGAATGTTTTAGGTTTCGCCTTTTCACTGGCGCCAGTGCAGCGCAATTTTTTTGTTGTTTCAGCTATTGTGAGATGGGAAAATTATATAGTTGCAGTCAAAAAAAAAAAAAAATAAAAAAATAAAAAAAAATAAAATAAAACGAAAATAGTTTCAGACTGTCGTAATTTTCTTTTTTTTTTTTGGTGATTTCAAAATGTAAAAAAAAAAAAAATTAATGCGTGTAACCGTCACTTAAAAACAAAAGTTATATGGCATATGTAATACGAGTCGTCAAGACTTTTCACAATTGGCATTGCAAAAACTGATTTCTAGCTGAGTTGTAGAGACCATTTGAAAAGTAGTACAATTAAATACTATCCAACAGGTTGGCCCCTTTGGCTAATTGGTGATCAATTAGCTGACACAGTGCCATGTTTAATTAAAGAGGTGGGCTTACATTTTTTAATGAGCATAAGAATGTCATTGACGGTGGCAAATGGAAATGTTAATAAGCAATTTGTAAGTCAACTTAGCTAATACTTATTATAAGGTATTAAAAGCACACTTGGAAAATCCTTAGAATAATTCAGGAAAAGAAACTAGTTGTATTTGTCAATAAATTATTCATTAATTATGATTAAATTATTTGAATAATTTGCATTGGATTCTGATAAAATTCCAATACAAATTAGCCATAAAGAAATTTTGCCAAGTAAACAAGAATTTCAAATGCATAGCCAAGCCACGCACAAATGTCACGTTCTTCTCACAAGTTGACCCAAATCTTGTGCTGACAAGAACAAGTGCGATTGAAAAGTTGTCTCTGGCAGACAAGACAGCTGGGTAAAGGCTACCGGTCCATAAAAGCATAACGAGAATGAAAGATCTCACAAACACATAAACGAGAAACTACACTCACACACATACTTCGATTTTTTCTCTGTCTAGTTTGATTCTTACACTGGAAAAAATAGTAGATTTGACTTTAAATAAAATCCCCTCATTTGGTCCTTTTATCTCAGATTTAAAAAAGAAGAGATTGTGTAAAAAATACCTTGAACAATTACGTTTCTTATGAAATAGTAAAAAAATAAGCATCTTGATTTCTGTTCAGTGTAGTGAGGAATGAAAAATGCTTTAGCTAGTTTGATGAGTCTCAAGATAACGGAAAGAAACCAGTTGACTGACTCTAATGAGTGGTTCAAAAACATGAAAATGTGTAAATTGCGGGGTGAGGAGGTTGAATATATAGATTGATCTATTTTCTCAAAGCTAACAAGTGTTCCATTTGTGAATCGAATGTTTCACTTTTTGTCTGTGCAAAATTGAGAAGAAAAAAAAAAACGCACACGAAACGTTATTATTTGGGTTAAATGGACGGCACTTTCGTTAACTGTTTTGTCTGGTTTAATGAAGACAAAAATAACAGCAACAAAAACAAAAGCAACGAGATAGATAATAATAATGTTGGCATTTCAGTTGCAACAGGTTTGGTTTTGCGTGCTCACAACAACAACAGCAACAACTGTGACTACGGCATCAGCAACAAGTGCAACCACAGGCAAGTTCGTTGCCTGAGTCTTTTGAAGCATAGAATTGTCAACGTTGCACGCACACATAGACGCACACTTGCATAGAGGCAATGTGTCACCATTTGGCTTGGATTGCGACAATTGCATCGATTGAAGTTGGTGGTGGCACTCGTTGGCACTCGTTGGGTGTTAATTGGTAAATATTTTGCTGACGCGTCCGTACCCTTCGCCGATATCGTTTTGCCTGCGCAATTTCGTGTCTTCAAATTAACGAAATCAAAAGCCACCGAACACACAAAACAAACGCTAATGCAAGACTTGCCAAATTTTCCAGCCATTTGACTTTACTTGTTATAATTCGGTTGACTTGCCAAATCCGCAAAAAGGAGTTTTTTCCAAAAATTTACCTGTAAACAGAAGGAAACAAAATTTGATTAGAAACATGAAACTAACTTGGCCTGTCTAATTAGTAATTCTAAATCAATAAATCATTTTATTGAGTAATTTGACTTTTGAAGGCTACAAAAACAAAAATCCAATTCACTTTCAATTTCAAGCAAATAACCCTTGGCGACTGTGATATTAAAATTAATCGAGTTTAAATATGAAACCAAAGAATAGACAACAATTTTATGTAAATTATGAAATACTTGGCATAACTGCTTGTACTAAATATACTGATTTGGTCAATAATTCATTCTTTGGCTTATGTCAGTGAAAAATGTGCATTTAAGTTGGTCAACAGCAATTCAAACAAAATATTTCATTAGCTGACAGGCCAGGCGACTTTTCTGACACTAACGTTGTTTTTTTTTTTTGGTTTTTTTTTTTTAATAAAAACCGATTTGCCCGATAAATTTATAAAATTTTTGTTTTTATTTTTCGAAATTAATTTCTCGCTTCATTTTGTTTGTCAACGAAATAAGTCTTGTAGTTTTTTGTTTTTTTTTTTCTCAAGGTAAAGACAAAAAACTGAATTGCATCAAAAATAAAACGAGTCGAGTGCAGTTTGCTGCGGTAGAAAACAAATTTGAATTGCTATTGTTTTATTAGCCGGCTGGCTGGCTGGCTGGTTAAATGTTCCACAATTGAGGGTACATAACACACACACAATAACAATAAAAGAAACAATACAGCCAGAGCAAAAGCAACAATTGGTTGGAGAAAAATACAAAAAAGAGAACAGTCCGCAACTGCGATGTCTGACGGTTTTCTTTTGGAGTGCGGGGCATATCACCTGCTCTAGATCTGAATCGGCAAAATGTAGCGACAAACTTGAACGATTTGAAATCGTGGCATGTGGGAATTCTCTATGTAAAAAAAGAGCAAAAAATAAAAGAAAAAACTATTAAAATGACACGATTTTTATTATTTTTATTCTGCACTTTTTGTCTGGTTTTATTTCTCAGTTTTATTGTTTTTTCAAAGAAATCCAGTAAAGTTTTCTTTAAAAATAAATAATTTTATCTAATTAATCTGAGAAGTTTTTAGGTAACAAAAAAAAAAAAAAACAATTTGAAAATTACTGGTAAATTCATTTTATCACTGCGACTGTCTAAAAATGGAAAAAATTATAATTTTTGCTTTTCAAAACCAAAAGCAAAACCAACAAATAATAAAAATATTAGATTGTATTCTAGTCTAATAAACTTTCAAGGTTATTGCAAGCTCTTTATTGGTCTCTCTGCTTTTGTCTGTGTATCCACCTTAACGCCTTTATTTTTTGTTTTGATTTGATTTGCTTTTGCTTAGCGGTTTAGTTCAGTGAAAACATAAATTTAAAAAAATATATATGTATATATAATATTGAGTTCTTGTTCACGGCTTTAATTATAAATTACTTATTTTTGCGCATACCAATTAAAGCCAAATGTCAGGCAAAAGAACGAATTCCCATTACCCAGCAAACTCAATCAGGCTGGCACACCCATCAAATTTTAATATTGAATAATGTGAAAAAAATTATGCATAAACAATGTTTCGAATAATTTGAAAAAAAAATAATGATAGAAAGAATTCAAAATTGCCAAAACTCTTGAAATTTAGTGTTATTATTTTTTACTGTTAATTTGATAATGAGTTTTTGCTATGCATTTGTTTTTTTTTTTTTTGTTAATTTTAAATTGAATTTTGTTCTAAGTAGATTTTGAAGGCATGAGAATTTTAGAATTTTACTATAGGAATCTAGTATTATTGTTGTATGCCTTGAGAAGTTCAAACTTTATTTTGTATAGGAAAAACATATTTTAATCTTTGGAAACTCAGAACTAAATTAATTTCTATTTATTATTTAATATTTAATATTTTTTCAGAATTTAATAATTATTTTTATTAATAAAAAAATATATATATAGTATTTTGATTACCCAATTTTCTTATCATATTTTTTATGGAAATGAATTTACAATTAGAAATTCAGAAATAATTAAATAAATTTTGTCAGCTTCCAGGTAATTTTTAATGACTTGAAAAAAGAAGAGTTTTTTTCAATTAAATTGAGATAAGATTTAATCACTTTAAGGGGAATATTTCTGTCAACACTTTTGATAAATCTGAAGATGAAAATTCATTCAGCAAAGATAAAAATGCGAGTGTTGATTTGGCAACCACTTATAATTTTTTTTCTTTTCATAATCCAAAGACAAAATTCATTTTGTATGCCAAATTCAAAGACAATCTTTTTTTTCTCACACAATTTTGCTGTGGCATATTCTTTTTGTTTTATTTTATGCACATTTTGAGTTCAGCCGAGCTGCGCAATTGCACTACACGCACTTATCAAAAAATATTTTCTTAATTCCGCTTCTTTTTTCTGTTAATCGTGGGAATATTTAATGGGACCAGCAAAGCAATTTGTTTGTGCAACGTTTTGTGTAATTAAAATATTAGATTCCCCGGCTGAAATATTGAACAGCATAAAGTTTGTGTCCTAGGTTATTCGTTCGGCTTGTGTATTCTAGGCGAATTAGTCACACACACTCACGTGCTTGCCCAGACGCTGATTATGTAAAGCATTGGAGAGCAGACAGCTGGACAGATAGATGGAGTCTTTTGTTGCATTTCGTGACCCAACGGCAATGGTGACGGCGAAGGCAAACCGAGCCGAGGGACTTCGATATGGAGGGGAAAAAAAACTTAAATAAACTGCCGACGTCACGTCGACAACGTAGCCAACTGGTTTTTAATTTTTATTGCAAATTTGCTATTGAAAGGGTAGTTGTCTATGTCTATGCAATTTAGTTCATAGCCAACGTTCAACATTCAACATTCAGCACTCAGCATTCAGCATTTTCCATGGAAGTGTTTTGTGGCACAACAATGAGCCAGAGCACACGGTAAACATTACTTCCTGGTCCGCAATACCTACACATTTGCTAGGCTGTCCGAACGTATTTTGGTTGGTATTTTTTCTCTTTTCATTTTCTTTCTTTTTTGGTAGCCCTCGTAGGCGTTAGAGTGTCTAATTAAATCATTTGGGCCATATGTAAGGCTCGACTGATTTACGGCAGCAATTTTCAGGCAAATTACCAGACAACTTGTACAGACCCAAAAACACACCACCACCCCAGAAAGCTTAGCTTAGATTCCCAACAAATGGTAAAATGTAAATGAAATTAATAGTTTGTTTGTTTGTTTCAGTAAGTGCTTGGCTTGGCCTAGTCTTTGCGGCAGCCATAGAAGAATCATTTACTTATGCTCGATCTCACTGTTGGCTTAACTCGGATGCTTCATTGATTTAAAATAACCACAAAAATGCATAAGCTTTGCGTGATTGAAATATTTAGAGCGGTCTTTCTGCACACTTACCAACGACCAAGTCTAAGCAAACAGTTTTGCTTCATTATATAAGTTTTGACGCGATAAAAAATAGAAAAAAAGCCACCTCAGATCTAAGCCTCTCTCCTCTCTTGGTTATATCACATTTCTCTTCTAAGTTTTTCTTCAGTCTAGGGAAGGCTTTGAGTCTTTTTTCTTTTTTTGTTTGCCTTGTGAGCCGTTGTCACATTTTCCACAACAATTCGTGAATGCTGCAGCAGACGACATGACGCGCCAATTCTTCAAGTCGAGGCAGCTTTGCTACTGAGTTGCTTGTATTTGTTGTTGGTTGTATCTGCTGGCTTTGTCTTGGCCAGCTGTGTTGTGTGTCTATCTGTCTGTCTGCTTGTTAAATGGTTACCATAGTTTTTGCCTACTTGAATTTTAAGCAGATTTTTTCTTTTGGTCTCCAATTTAATAAATATTTTTTCCCCTGGCAGTCGCTGTAGATTTGGTTTATTAATCATTTTGCTACTGTAGAAAGAAAAGTGCATTTTTTCAAAATGAAAACATTAATAATCCATACAATTTGAATGTTAATTGATGCGCAGTTTGACATTCAGATTGGTTTTTCATGTTTTCGATAAATTGGCGCGTGTCAAGATTTTCAAAGCCGCAGGCTCACAATGACATTTCGTGCTGGTCTGATGAGAATTTTTAAGAAAAAAACTGTTTAAATAAATAAAGTTCAATTTTAGGTCCAAAGGTCTTTCAAATATATCAAAAAGACCATAGCAGATTTTAAAATTAATTGGTTATCAAATTTGTTTCAAATTCTTAGACTTCGTCTTGGGCCTAAACAATGGAAATGAGATGCAATAAACTATTGCACAACTAATCCTTTTATATTTTTTAAACAAAAAAAAAGCGTTTTTTTTTTTGGTTATTTATTGCATGTGAAAGGGGAAATGCACAGATCAATGAAGCAAAAAGACCTCTTTAGAAATACAGAGACAAGCGAAGCTGGAACTGTGCGAGAGGCCGAGAAACAGAAAAAGGCCATAACGAATGCCGAAAGATTTTGCAAAACAAAATGAGCACTTTCAATTTCAGTTTATTGTTTGCTTATTAAAATGCTTAAACGGATTATGTTTGTGTTTAAGAAATTTTATTATTTGAGTTTGGTATCCAAATTCAAATTTTTCTCTTTCTCTGCCCCTTATCTTCGCGGTCAGATTAATGGAGTTTTGATAATATCATAAAAGAAACTGAAAGTTACATGAAACTGAAAGTATTTCTTTTTTAACATTACTCAAATTTTATTGAAAATATTATTGTAATTTTTTAATAAAAATTTAAGGGAAAACGTTTTTAAAATAAAACTATAAAATTGAAAGAATTTTTTTATAGTTTGAATATAGATTTTAGAGGTTTTAAGTTCAAATGATATTATTTTTAATATATTTTTTTCTATTATTTGTTTATCGTTTAAGTCAAGTATTTATCATTAATTATGATTATTATCTAGGAATTAAATAGAAAAGAAAGAAAAAATTTGGAAAAAAATAATCCAACATTTTAGAAAAAGGAAAACAAAATATGCCTTTGTTTCACATCTTGAATTAAATTATAAATAAAATTTCTTTAAATATAAAACACATAAAAATTAATTAAAATTTTATTATCCATTAATTTGTTTATTTGATTTTTGTGATAAATAAAAGTTAGAATTAGAATAATTTTACTATTTTTGATGCAATATTTTATTTCACTTTATAGCCTTTTCTGTGATAAATTGGCAGATGCCAGACAGTTGTGTTTTATATTCTTTAGTTCTTTTTCTAGAATATTTTATCTTGATTGGAATTGAGTAGTTGGTTTAATTTAAAAGGGTCTTGGTTTTTTTTTGTTTCGATCTAGCCTAATAAATTTCCAATGTGCATTTTATTGAGTGGCAATTGCACATTTTGTTGCATTTTGGTACTGTTATGTTTCTGTCACTGCAGCTGTGTGTGTGTATGTGTTTGTGTGCGGTGCAAACGGGCAAAGTAAATGTTTATTAACTTGGCTTTAAGGTAGGTGCTCTCGATCGTTGGCTTGCGGTCGAGCTTATAACTTTTTTTTCTTTCATTTTTATAAAGCGCGACGCTCTTGCAACAAAGATTTTGGCCAACATTATTTGGTTTGGCTAATGTTGTTGTAGCTCTGTGGGTTTTTTTTTTGCGTCAACAAGTTTTTCTCTTCCATTGGGTTGTCTGTTTTTGTAGTTTTCAACTAGTCGGCTAGTGAGCTAGTCAACTAGTTTGTTTGACTGCCCTGTCTTGTTTTGTGTTGTGTTGTGTTGTCTGGTGCTGTGTTGCGGTGTTTTTGTGTCTCTGCTCGGCTTGTCTGCATTAAAGTTGACCCAAATTATTTTCTGTTGCTGAGAATTAAGTGCAGTTTGACACACAAAGCTGTCACTTAAAATGTACACCTTTGGTGCGCGGACAAATTAGGCAAAGTGGAGTATCGTCCATCGTTAAATCATCTTGTTTCGGTAGAGATCTGCCAGACGATCCATCCATCCAACCAAACAGGTGAAAATACTTGGACACTCTAGCCAAATAATTTTAATTACAAGTTCCCTTAACTAAAGTCACCATAATTTTGAAATACATATTTCGTCCGGGTTATGCAGCACAATAATAAAAATGAAATTGCCATAAACGTTCAGCTGTTTATCATTGCCCGGACAGGTCTCAAGGTTGTTGCGGTGATTTCGCAATATTCGTTGGTTTTGTCGCAATTTATTAGCAACATTTTTATATATACAGATAAATTTATATTTTGGCAAAAAGCACAAGGGTGCTCCACCGCACAAAGTCCAAAAGGCATGGCGACAGAAATGCTATTGATTATTTTCTGGTTTCTTGTTTTGCAAAAAAAAAAAAGGAAAAAATTCGCAAACTATGTTCAATGCTAATATGAAATTCGACCAAAAAAAGATAAACAAACACCGCATTAGGAAATCTACATTTATAACCAAAAACCATATTTGCAAATTTCTGACCTAGTTCCACGGTCAAATCTATAAATTAAATTAAAAATTCGCAAAACTATGTGATATTTTTGGCTGACTAGATTAAAGATCTTTAAATGATTTCAGTAAATTATCACAGAATTAATTAAATGTTTTTTTTTTCGCAAATTTATGCAGGTTTTCACTTTCAATAAAATTATTTGGCTTTGGCATTTGCTTTATTCGATTCAGATATTTTTGAAGATTTTAGGGCCCCACGTGACAGAATTTTTGTAAGTCCTCATAAAAAATTCCATTGAATTTGTTACATGAAATATTTCAGCAAATTTTTGTTATGAAGTGACAAACAATCAATCAAAATGAGATGGGATTATTTTAATAATAAACAAAACAAAAAGAAAAAAAACCCAACCCTAATTAGTCATTCTTTATATTATTTATCTTGACAAATTCCGATTTGTTACAATTTTTGTAATTAAAAATAAATCAGAGAATCTTTATGAGTGATTTTCCCCAATTGAGAATGAATAAAAAACAATTACATATTCAATAAAGAATTTTGTTATTTTATTTCGTCAAATTCCAAAAAAAGCCAACTCACACAAATAAACCTTATAAGAGAATACATTAGTTCCCAAAAAATTAGCACCAAGCCCATAATCAATTCTGATCATCGCAGTCAAAATAAGGCAATAGATAGAAATCACAAAGAAACAAAGAGTCTTGAATGCATTTAAAATTTGCCGGTTTCTAACAGTAAACATTAACAGAAAAAAATGGCTATTAAACAAATTTATCGTCTCTGGACCAGTTCGAAATTCACAGAGCCACAGACTCAGGGAAGAAAGAAGCTCAAATCTCAATACATTTTGTCTTAATTCAAGTTGAATTTCAATGCAATTTGCAAGCGAATTGTTTCTGTTGGTCTCACACACACACTCAGACATTTGTTTTGTACATAGCATATGTATATAATTATTAATGTTATATTTTATTTGTAGAAACACGTTTTAAAACTAGTTTAAAATGCTACTTTTTGAGAATTAGGAAAAAAAAATTAAAAAAAATATTTACTTTTTATTTATAGCCCAAAATGCAGATGGTGGGCAAGCGTTCAAGTGAATTCGGTCCTACTCATTTTCAGACATAAAATTAAGAATACTTGAACCATTTCATACAGAATAGAAATCATTGTTGGCAACAAGTTCTACGAGTTTATTTCTTTCTTAATTTAACGAAAATTATAAAAAGCTCTTATTAAATTTTTTTGTTGGCAATTTCTTTGGTTTGGATTTGCTTTTACTCTTAAAGAAATACTTTTTATACTCTTTTTGAGATGCGATGATTAAATTAAGTTTTTTTCTGATGATTGAAAGACATAGAATAAGGCCAAGAGTCCCTAGATTTGATTAGTCAGTATCACTAATCAAATCGATTAAAACATGTCCATCTGTTTATATAGGAACCGGCAGGATCGGACCACTATTTCAAGTAACTGAAATACGAACCTAAATCGGTCCTGGGAATAACTCAGAAACTTTTATAATTCGAATTTAATATTAAGTTTATATGGTGCTCAAATTATCTAGCTATCATCTATTAGTCCTATATAGTCTAGGCCGTATTATCAACCTAAATATTTGAAAAGAGTCTGTAAACTTCGGTGCCCTGAAGATAGCTTTGTCATTTTTTTGTGTGTTTGAAACGGATGAGCCATTCTTGATGGGTGCATGAGTTTGTGGTTAAGAGAAAAATTTGTAAAAATTTTTATTTTTGTTGTTAGATAGTTTTATTGCGTATTTGCCACTTCCTACTTGTTGGCTGTGTAATTGAGTATGCGGCATACAGGAAATTTGTGCGAATTACCACTGCGTTTTTACATCTTTTTTTTGCTTTACTTTTTATTCGATAATAATTATGCCCACATTGCGTTTGCTCGGACTTTGCGTTGTGATTATGGTAGCCAGGCAGGCACTACCGTTAAGACCCAATTTGTCGATAGTTGGTTGATGCCAAAATCGAAGACTGCTTATTTTTGGTTTTTTTGTTTTGTTTTGGGGTGTGGCTGGCAATCAGCCTAAAACAACTTAAACAGTGACTATAAAATGAACAAAGAATTCAACTGCTGCTGCAAATTCCATTTAGCTCATAAAAATAAAAAAAAAAACAAAGTTTTTAAAGTTTTTAGCTGCAAAGCCAATAAATGAGTACACAATATATGGGGAGCATAAAAAAGTATTACACGAGGCAATTATAAAGTTGTTTATCTGCCCAGGCAAATAAGGCGTGCTGTTTGGCTTTCTTGGTCGGTGGATATGCCGCACACAAACTCTCATCCACCTGAGACTCTGCATGTCTATTTCGCTTTAGCTCCCCTCTGGAGCTCCGTTTGTTTTTCTTCTCTCAAACTAGACAAACTCGACTTAATGCCTGATTTTCATTTTTGTTTATTGATTTAAATTACAAATTCACATTCGCATTCGTGTCTGTTGCAAAAAAAAAGAAACAAATTTGAAACAATTTCAATTTTCTTTAACACAAATATGCAGCTCAACATGGACAACAGCCAAGTTTCTGTGGAAAATCGAAAATAAAAAATAGAAAAATTCACATAAATTGCATCGATCAACGGATGCGAAATTGCGTCAAAGCGGCACTTTTGAATTTTACCGGTTCTATTAAGGCGGCTGCCCATTTGAGAATTCAATATTCATGAGTCTGTATGTATCATTCATACAGGCTTACATACCGTCAATTATGCATTTTTTTTTTCATTTTATGTGTACTTATTTTCTTTATTGCAACAGAAAGACAGAGACGAAAGACCAGTGGATCGGTCAGCTTTTTGAAATTATTTAGTATTGAAATGTGATTTCAACATTTGGGAATAAACTTTTTCCATGCAATAAAATAGGAGGGAAATAAAAAAAAGAGTATAATTATAAGAAAAAAAAAAATAAATAAAACAGCTTACATCCTTTTTTGAAGAAACAAAAAATATTTTTAAATTCAAAAAAAATTCCTGAATTATTGAAAAAAAAATAAAATAATAAATATCCAAGATATGAGAATTTCAAAGGAATCAATTTTCGAATAAATACAGATTATCTATTTTTTAAACTATGAAAAGTGTTTAAGAATTTACTTAACATCCATGGAATTTGAAAGTATAACTAAAAGATTAAATTTATTCAATACCATTTTATAATTGGTTCAAAAATTCTTAAGAAATGATTCGATTCCTTAGAGAGTTTGGCTTCGAATGAAATTAAAATGAAAATTTGTACGAGTACTTCCTCAATAGTCTTGAGTCGTTTGACAATGTAAGCTAAATATTTAATTTCACTTGCTCAATTTACAATTTAATTGCGTTAAATTGTATGAAAAAAAAACATATATGAAAAAATAGCCAGTTTGATGGCCAACCAAAGTTGCAAGGCCACAAAGAAAATGAAACGAAAAACGCACAACACATGGTAAAGATTTCCTGCTATTTTTTTCCAGTTTATTAAACTGGAAATGGCAATAGCCTCGACTAAAAAGAAAATAAATAAAAAAGTATTTAAACTGTTTTTCAGAGTATCCGCCCGTTTCAGTAAAGCACTTTTCTCCCTCTCTCTCTCTCTCTCTCTCTCTCTGTCGGTTTTTCTCTTTTGACACTCTTTGTGGATGTCAAAACGGTCGTGAAAAGCAACGGGAACAGAGACTGGTCAACATGTCGTATACGTATTCGATTTGCCAGAGGCTGTGCGTGCAAGAGAGTGTGTCGTGTTTGTTGCCACTCTTGTTGCAATTGTTTTTGTTGCTGTCATCGTTAATTCAAGTTCAAGTAAATACAAATACAACAAAAGCTAACGAGCCAGGCATCATCGCCATTTGGCCATTTGGCTTTGCAACGGCTTCATGTCAATGGCAGTTGTGTTAGTTTTCATACATTACTCTGTAGCATTTTTATTTTTTTTGTTTATTGTTGTTACTTATTTTTTGTTGATTATGTTGTTGTTGTTGTGATTAACTTTATAGTTTTGCTTTGCACAAATCTTATTTCAATTGTAGGCCGTATCAACGCATCTGCAAGCGACGTCTCGTTGAATTGGAACGGCATAAAAAGTGATTAAAAGAAAAACTGAAAAAAGTGTTTTTCCGAATGTCAAGTTTGAGGCAAAGAAAAAGTTGTAAGCTAGTTTTTCTTTATCTAATTTCTTCTTCGTTGGCTTTGCCTTGATTCGTTTTGATTTTAATTTCGCTTGGCACTTCACAATAAATTTGTGTATATTTTTTTTTAATCTTTTTCTTTCTTTCGTTTGGCTTTGTTTATGTTTGTTACGTGTTGATTTTCCACTTGTTGCTTTTGTGAACTTTGCCATGAGGCTTACTTGGGTTGAGATTTTAATTTGGCGATATCACGACTCCTGTCTGATTAAGTTGTTTTGCTGCTCTTGTTGTGGCCGTAACTGGCTGGAAAGTTGCCAAAAGCAAATGAAAATCCAACATGCAACATGTGGCAAGTTATTGACACTCTGTGTGGCTCTTCTTAATACTCCAGTTGTTGTTGTAGTTGTTGTGTTGCTAATTGCCAGTGGGGCTTACTCTTAGGCAGAGTTTATTATTATTATTATTTTTTTTTGCATACATTGCGTATACGCCGTGGTTTTGAAAAATGAAAGTACCACGCACAAGGCCAGCCCCTCTGAGCCGACTCAGGTTGCCACACCAAACTGCGTTGATGTTTTCATTAGTGTTCACGCCCCTCGTTTGGCCGGCCAATTTAATTAAATTTCCAATTTATGTTTCGGCTTACTCACACACACTCTTACGCATATATTGCGAAAAATTTGTAATTTCAAATATCCAATATAAAGACAAAAATTTTTAAATTTGTTAACCTTTTTCATATGATTAATTAGGAATAAAAATAGAAATGAGATTTAAACCAATCATATTTAATTTTTAAAACACACCCAGGTGGCTCGAAATTAAATTCCATTTTTTTTTTAAACCATTAAAAAATAATTAAATTAAATAATTTCAAATAAAACTCTTTAAGCTAAAAATTAAAAAAAAAAAAAAAAACAATAAAAACTTTAAATCAAAAACCAAGTTGATTTAAAGAAAAAAATAAAAATAATAATAGTAAATTAAGATAAATCAAAATCTGCTCTTGATGGCTTGTTGAGCTTCGAAATAGATTCAACAGGACTTGTTGAATGAATCAGTTGGATTAATTAATTAAATTAGCCAAGTCAAAAGCTTGAATTGGTTAATTTGTTTCAGCGTTTACACTTATGAGTCTTTGTGTTGTATGGCACAAGTTTTTTGGGATTTGAACTGAATTATTTCAATTCGAACTTAAATATTGCTAGTGCAACTGGCTGACCGAGCCGGATCTGCTGCAAACTAACAGCTAGAGAAAAGTTGAATTGTTTCTTGTTCAACAAATAAACCATTTAAACTTAAAAAATTACCTTTAAGAATTCGCTGGGGTAATGGCTTATTTGGCAGTGGACTTCCAACTCGCACTGCCTGGATCGCTGGTGCATTCAGAATGAAGGCAATTAATGCCAACATTGCAATGAATCGATTTAATCCTTTTGGCAACATTGTCCATTTGACTGACATTTTGAACTAATTAAGATTATTTTACTATTGGATAAACAATTTGATTAAATGGATTGATCTTGTGAGCACAAATAGCGCACGTCCTGGCTCAGTTTATTTTTATTTTTAGACTAGTTTTGGCTTGGATATATTCTGATTTAATTGCCAGGATTTTTTTTTGCCATAAGAAAAATTCCAAAAAATTGTATAAATTTCTTTCTTTTCTTTTTTCAATGTTTTTCGTTTGATTTTTCTGATGAGGTTTCTTTTATTGGGTGTTTTTTTTTAAATTTATTTGTTTTTTTTTTGGCACGGGCACGCAGGCACTTTAACGCGCTCACCAACACACACACAGACAGACCACTAAACGCAATTGTACGGAAACTGCTGCAGAGCGTAATCGAAACACGCGCCCCGCGTTAAAACACCAAACTGAATTGCTGAACGTACATGTCCGACTATATAAAACCTTTCGAAGGCATTGCAGGCGGCGTTGGTCTTAAAGAAAGAAAAAAGCAAAAACAACAAATAAATATGGGGAACGGCTGAATGAATCACACTCACTCCATGGACAATCAAAGAGAGTCCGAAGAAGTTGCAATGGCCAAGAGACTGAAAAAAGAGCGCAAGCTATAAAAGCTTTGCTTTGCCCGTGTGACGGGAGAGATCAAAAGAGCATGCCAAGGTGAGAGAGACGGTGAGTGAAGTTAAAATAATGTTCAAACTCGCTTGGCTGGCTGCCACAGTTTGAGCAAGTTCGTTGCCTAAGTTTTTTGATTTAAGGCTCTCTTGAATGTCGTTTACGATACGATATAAAGAGACTCTGCTAAAAATACCGTTACATTTACGAATTCTCCGTCTTACATAAAATGCATTTATACTCTCGCGGATTTTTCATTCATAATTTAAGCAGGCTCTGTTAATTTTAACATTTTCTGTTTGTTTGTTTCTTTCTTTAATATTTGAAAATTATCTGTGAATTTTTGATTAGGCAATTTTATTTGGTGTTTTTCTCGTAGAGTTTTTCTCTTCTAATTTTTGTGTTTTATTAGTCTTCCGCTTTTGTCTTATTAATTTTGGTTTTAATTTCAATGAACTCGGCTTCCTTGTCATTTTTGCTTAAATTGAATCGAAAATTTCGTGCCAACAATGACAACCAATTTAATTAGTTGGTCTCTTCGAGTGGCAAGTTTCGTAAGCTTATTTGCAATTTGTGTGTTGATTTTAATGTTGACGTCTATTTTAATCAGTAGCCTGGCGTGGGCTGCCGTCAGGGTGTGAATCTTTGACTTTGGTTAGCTGAAATTCAATTACATGCCACAGCCTCCACCTCCAGGCGCAGACTGACATTGGCAAGAAAACAAGAAGAGCAACACACAAAAAGAAAAAAAAAAGTAAAAGCCACTGCTCCAAATGAACCACCATCATCAAAAACAACATGTAAATTCAAAGACCGCCTGCATTTCGGCTTTTGGCATTTTCCCCACTTAATCGGTAGTTCACCCCAAAGATCTCGACTCGGGCAGTGGCCCGCTCGGACTTGTCTGGTTTTTGGTTTTAGGCTTTCTGCTTGCTGGTGTCACTCACACGTGAAATGTGGTCTTGGAAATTGCATTTCTCGTTTGTTTGGCCAAGCACGAAAGAAAACAAGGCAACAGTATAACCAGACCCCAGCCATGCCACCACCATCAATATAATCACCTTGTTAATTTCTCATTGTTTGATTGTAAGGATGATACGTGTATTTAAAAACAAAAAACTCTAACCTATGATTTGCATTTATATATTTTAGTTTACTTCTTTTTTTTTACAAAATCCAACGTTCGCATTCTGTCTTGTGTATACATTTTCCTGTATTTGAACCCATCCTTACATGATTTTTGGGACAAGTGCAGCCCGGCACACATTTTCCGTGCAGGGGACACCTACGGGCAAAATAAAACTCCGCACATATTTTTGGGCAAGAGGACAAGCAGTCCGTTTTTACTTGATTCGGTACACATCCTGTAAATAAAAATATATATATTTTTTATAAATATTTTAGCAATCCTCAAGGAACTGACCATCTATCAGTGAAGGCAAATGTGCAAAACTCGGCTTCAAAATAGTTGAAAGTGAAATTGTCAGAAGAAGAAGCAGGTTATTTTTCTGTCTCTTAAAAAGCATGCTTCAGTTTTTATATTCTTTTTTGAAACTGAGATTTTATAATATTCATTTGGATTTTATACAAGCAAAGCAAAACTGATTCGTCACATTCGAAATTGATTTAAAATAGTAGCTCTTCTTAGGGAAAGAATAAATCTTTAATTACTGTTTGTGCTTTGTATTTGCCACAATCTTAATCTTAAGTTGTTTTTTATTTTTGTCTAATTCATAAAAGAAATACACACTCTAAAATTGGGCGTGCCGAAATTTGTTTGACAGCTCTATTGGCGAATTGTGATTTGCTGTATTTTTCAACCTGTCTTACAATGGAAACTACTTGGAGGCAAAAAACAAATCCGCTAAAAAAAAACCTTCACTTTCGATTTCATTATAGATTTAAATCTTTTTGACTGGTTAAAAAAAAAAAGGTTTGAAAAAATACAAAAATTTGTTAGTTCATTTAGCGATTCTACACCTCCATCCAAAAATAATAAGAAAAAAAAATTATAAAAGAAGCTTGGGCCAACAAATTTATTGACTTTGTGTTTGCGCGTGGTGGACTTGTTTTTGTTTTAGTCAAAAAATAGGAAAAACCAAAAAATAATAAAAAAAATATTATTTCTTTATTTTTTTTTTGCCATAAAAACTTGAAATGAATCACGATTTTATGCAAAATTCAATGCACTTCCACGTTTTATGTTTTTGGTGGCCGCCAGACTAGAAACGTTGGTTAGCCTGAGTCAAATTAGCCATATTTAGTTAGACTTTAGTTTGAGTTTCATTGAGGCAAATTATGACAATATTTTTTTTTGGGCCTGCCCTCGATTTATGTTTCTTTTTCTAGGGTCCAGTCAAAAATTAAATGGAACAGGCAAAGTTCGGCGGGTTGAAGTGAGTTTATCGATGCCTCCAGCAAGCACGAGTTCACTGTCATGACTTTCGGCTCTATTCTTTCTTTCGTATAGCAGCATGCCCCGCGTCTAGCCGATTTGTGACTTAGGGTTTTGGTGATAGAGTGAGTCTCCACAGAAGTTGCTCAAGTTGTCAGTTTCAATTGTGGCCTAGACAACAGAAAATTGCATAATTTGTTGCTATTTTGTTTATGATCCAAGCCCAGGCAATTGAGTTGTCTGTCATTTCAAAAAAGTTTGATAAACTTGCTTAAGTTTCGCAGTTAAGCTCACCTCGGGTCTGTCTATTTCAGTTTGTTGGTGGTGGCCAATTAAGCGATATACGAGTATATCTTAATTATTTGTACTTTTATAGACTGACATTTAACCTGCATTATCGACCAAACCCCAAACAAAATGGTTAGCTAATTAAATTGCTCTTGGCTTCAAGCAAAAGTTCATTAATTAAAAAACTATTCATTAATCTGCGTTGCATGTGAGTTCGAAAATTGCACCACCCTTCGCTTCTCTCTGATCTAGAGCTCAGCAAAGTGTTATAGTTATTATTTATAAATATTTCTCTTGTTATTGTTATTGTTACAGTCTTAAGGTCGCACACCATGCAGTGGAAATAAATATAAAGCAAAGTAGATTCGCGTCCAGCGTAGCAAAATTGATTTTTAATTGCCAAAGTTATGATTTTGTCGGGTCGAAAGGCCTTTGCAGTTAATTTACATTCAAAAAAATATCAAAAAAATCTTGATTGCATAATGTGGAAGTTGGCATTGTTTATGATTGTCGCCTGATAAATCAATTTTTCTATAACCGAATAGATTGAGTTCACTAATTGATGGGAAGTGTTGGCCAATTCAAACAGGAAAAATGGAATTAGAATACAATTAAATAACAGAACTTATCTCTTCCTCCTCACATCAGTTCTTTGCTATTCCAAGCCAAAATCAATTTGTAAAATTTCCAAACTCATTTGCATTGCCGTTGAATTCTTAGGTGGCTCAATATATATATATTTTTCTTATTTCCTGTCGTCAAATCATATGTCGAATCGATCAAGAAACAGTTTGAAATGTGGGGAGAGGCATGATAATGATTTGGATTGAAAACCTTTGGGTTAGAAAATTTTTAGATTTTATAATTGAATTTTCTCTAACTATAATTCACTCTACTAAATACGTTTTTCCCAGGCTCAAGCATTTGCTACTTGTTTTAGTTCCGGTCTATTATAAGAAAAGAGAGAAAAAAAGTTCGCTTTTCACTGTAAATGGAAATAAATAATCGATATGCATGACCAGAAATTCGCCACGTCTGTTTCTCTTGGACAGACTTTAATGACTTTATACGCCCCAGCATTGATTTATGGCAGTGCTAATTGACATTTGCCATACATACCAATAAAATATAAAGACTCTGTTTGTGGAGTAAACCACAATCAAAAACAAGAGTAATTACAACAAATAATAAGATATGTGAAGTTGTCTTACGTCAAATCCGTCTAAGGCAAAAACAGCAAAACGCCTGTGTTCACTCACGGGAATTTGAAGTCCGAAGATTTGTCATCTCCCACCTGGTAAATCAGTAGGGAGCCTTATAAAATGTTGAACATATTTTTCTATCCCTTCTAAAATGCTGACACAAGTTTACTCTACTGAGCAATGCATTGCGAATTTATGCAAATTGCAAGACGCTGTTTTTTCTTTCACTTGGAAAATGCAAAGTTGGCCTTTTTTTCAGTAGACGTCGCTTTACACAATTTCTATGGCAATTTGTTAAATTTGTTTAAAACTCACATGGCAGTCAGCCAAGTCATAGTCAAGTCAAAGCTAAGTCTTGGCAGTGGCAGCAATTTCGCCTATCACTTTACCATGGCTACGTCTTTGGCAGTTCCATTCAAATATATACAAATAAATACTATCACTTTTGCATTGTCAGTTGGTGGGCCCGTCGCTACCTTATACCACCAAGAGTAGTCCAAGAAAGACAAAAATTAAATCACTTGTGTGCGAATTTGAATTTTAATTTACAGTAGAGCAAACTTCAGAAAATAAACAAAAAATTAATCATCAAAACACCATCAACATATGTGTATGCCTTTTAGTTATGGCACCTCAACGGAGCCCCCTTCCCCGCCTAGCCTTTTGTTGTTCGATTTCTATATATATCCGGATTATTGTTTCTCACTTGGCTTGAGCAAATCAAATCAAAAGTGTGGCAAAAGTTTTGGCCAATGTTGTGTTGGCAACCAAAATCGCACTAGTTGCGACTGTGGAGGCCTTTTCGGCAACCTTGCTCCTCCCCCTAACAAACACAAGGCTTGGACAGTTAAGAGTGTATGTTTGAGGTGAGCCAGGTGTTTTCGTATTTGCTTGGTAATGATTTTCAACAAATCATTGACAATTGTGAACCTGAGAAAATTTGCATACAACGCTTTGGATTTGGCTAGCTTTCTGTGTGGGAGCAGAGACTTGCTTGCCAGGTGAGCTACCGTCAGCAATTTTCTAGCACTTTGGATTACCTGTTTTTCTTTTCTTTTCGAATAAGTCTTTACGATCACATTCACCGCAAGTTTGTTGCCACTTTTATAATTGCCATGTTGGATTCGGCATCGACCAAAGAAAGTTACCAGCCACTGGTAGAGAGCACTTTACGTCATAATCTTTATCCAAAAGAAAAATAAAAAAATAATAAAGGTAAAATAGTATGCAAGGGGATAGTAATGAAAAATCAAAGCTGACTATTTTGAAGGCGCCTGCCAACCAAATGGAAATGCAAATCGATCCGAATGACTGCCATTGTGCGGCATCAATCACAATTTGCCGACATTTCAATACAATGATTTGAGTTGGCTTTTGTAAATTCTTTTATTATTTTTTAACATATTTGAATTCCTGATGCTCTACCTAAAATTAAGCTTAAGGGTTTTAATTTTACTGTATTAATGGGTTATTTAGGTAGCTAGTGCGGCAAGGTTTTATTGGTTGGAATAATTTTATAAAAAGTAAAATAAAAAATGAAAAAAATTTAGAATATCAAAAAGGTAGAGTATGTCGAGGTCCTCTGATTGTCATTATCGTATATTCTTAGGCGGAAGAAATTATGTGTCACCACAAAAGGAGTTTTTTAACTCTCAGACTCTGTCATTTCTTATGTCAACTTGTGTTTTCAAATAGTGAATGCTCGATATATTTCATATCCTGTTACGCTTTTTACTCACTAAAAGTGTATTTTAATAAAAGCAATGCCCTCTGAATTAAAAGCGTATTTTAATAACAGCAAACCCCTCTGAGTTAAAAATCCAATTAATTATTTATTAAGCCAAGTGGAGTAAATTAAATACTTTTTAAAAATATTTTATAATTTTTCAAAAGCTTTCATTCATATGCAGACTATTATTTGCATAATTTCAGCTTTGGCATTTTAATAGCAACCACATTGAAATTTTTGAGTAACCACAAGCAAGTAATTTCCTTTGAATTTGGCTATTTCCTTTACTATTTTTTTGGGTGCCAAAGTGTGCATATATTATAATTGATGTACTTGGAAATAAAGTCTTCAATTTTTTCGAGGATTACATAACTTGAATCTCATATCAATTGCAAACTTGTTCGAGTGCAAATAAAACTCCCTCGCTTATCAGATTTTATCTGATTTAAAATCAACTTTTATAAATGTTGTCAGCTGCCAAGAGATATTGATAATAAAATTCACGTAATAATTTGTTATTGAACTTTCAAGCGGCTTGGAGTCTTACACTTTAATTAATTGAATTGCCAAAATTGTAATTCCTATTATGACATTCATTTGTCATTTTATCACAAATTAAATGCATAAATATTTATTCAATTAAGTGTGGGTGTAAAAACACAAAATCATAAAATATTTGCAATTAAGTAAAAAAAAAAAGCAATTACAGCTTTCTTAATTTTCAAGCGATATCCACGGCCTCCAGTAATAAATTTTTGCAGACCCCAAGTGGAGTCGGCGAGAAGTCGGAGTTTCAAGCAACCTGTTGGCCTGGCCCGCACACTCACCCAATTCATAGAGACTAAATTTCATTTTAATTGCAGCTCTCTGTCGTTTGCCTGTTTTTTGGTATGATTTTTTTATTTAGATTACGCTAACAACTTTTTGCACTCAATGGGTAAATGGCCAAGTACCTAGCTAGTCAGCCAGTCAGCCAGCCAGCCAGAGAAGTAGTCAGTTGGATACACAAAGCCTGCACCTTTCACAAATCAAGCAAGTGTGTGCGTGTGTTTATGTACCGGTGAAGTCAATCAAATTGGTCGTGGCTCTGTCAAAACTTTGCGCTACACTCGCAGCAGTCAATAACTGGGTAAGCTGGGTAGGTGGGAAGGTTTACCAGGCCGAAATAATATCTTTACAGACTTCACTCAAATAGTTTTATCTTTTACTAAAAATAAAAGTCTATTCAAGTCTTTCGTTTTACTGATAACAGATAAGAGCCTGGTTGGCTTTTTTGTTCGTATGGTTTTTGCAAACATTGTAAGATAAATGATCTGAGATCATATTGAATAGACCTATTTAACTTCCGGCAGATTTGGGCCTGGTTTCTTGGCTCGGCCGATACGCCTTAATAACTTTTGTTCTCAGTTGGACTTTTATGTTAAAGGCCTAGATAAATCATTCTTGTTCTCTTTCAAATCAATTGAATTCCGGTTTTATATGGCAATTTAGTTTTTTTACATTAATGAAAGAAATATCAATAAACTTTTGACCTCAAAATCTGCGCAAACTTTGATTTATAAAAATTCAAGTATCTCAAGTTTTTCAAGTCCAGGAAATATTTTGTCCTTCATTAAAAAAAAAAAAAATAGTTTTTTAATTCTGTAATTACAATCTATTTCAGGAATTGAAATTTTCCTATCAACTGACCATGTAATTACTCAGACCCATTTTAAAATTATCAGTTATTTGCATGTCTTTATATAGAGTACCTTCACAAGCGAGCAGGTGTGGTAACTACAAGAGAAATTCCATGACTTAATTATACTTTAAAATGGCAGAAACAAATTGGAAGTAAGCGTTTGTCGGTAAAAGCTGTGAATGTAATAAAAAAAAAAACTTTAAAGATTTACCTCAGCGAAATGACAGGGTATCCACCATAAGCACCTACAAAATGTTACACGTACACACCCATACTCCCCATTTGTTTGGTAGTATTTTCCAAGAAATGGGTGTAAAAGAAACATTTTCAATCTTAATTGTTTTCTCAATGAAATTAGTTTCGTTTTCGTTCGAAAACTGGACCAGACCAGCCGCGGCTCTAATGAATCACTCTCTACTTGCACGAGTATAGCAATAAATTTCGTGAAACAAAATTGTGAACACCTTTCACCTCAGCGTGAGTGAGTTATGAATAGACAGGCCATACTCGAAATGTTATGTGGATGTTGTACAGATCTTATGAATGTCAAGCATTAAGCCGACAGGTTGGACAGTTTAGGATTTTGGATTTCTTAGGGGGGATGATTAATTGCAAAACGATTGAGTTTGGGCTCATTTAAAGAATATCACTTTTATATTTCAATGATTAGTTTCCATTCACTTTTCTACTACAGCAAGGGTTTTTTTTATCCTTTTCGCTATTAAAGAATATTGATAAAAAGCCAAACTATTTTGCAATATTATTAACATGCAAACACTTTTGAGTTTCATGTAAAACATAACCTAGTTTATTATTTTTAATTTTTTATTTTATAATTTTTTTTTTTAAGATATAAAATATATTTTCAATTTATTGATTAATGGCAAATGTGTTACAGTTTACGAAACCTAATTTAGGCCTACACAAACACCAGGTCGACCAACCTGATTGACAGCAAATGACCACAGAAATGTCGACTTGGACAGGTCTATTTGGGTATTGGAAAACTTAGCCATAAGGCAAAAGAAAACTCTTAATGGCTAGATAGGTAGCATGGCTTATGTTTTTCTATTTTCGAGTCCACTCAACTGTGAGGTAATTGCTGGAAACCAAGGCGAACACGACAACTAATTAAGTGCCGCAGTTAATTAGGTATGTGTGTCGTGTATTTGTGATATGAATTTTTAATGCGAAAATTGTCAGGCAATCAATTGAACAGTGAGCTCCTGAAAACGGGATAAGCTAGAATTCATTCATTCATTCGATAAATCATTCATTATTAATCAGGGAATCATTTTAAGTTCGATAATAGTTAAACAAGTTTAATATCCTAATTTCTTTAAATCACATCAATTTATTTAGTTTTCTTAATTATATTTTCAGTATTTTAATTTCCTAGTTATATTTTCGACTTTTTTTGTTTATTCTGTCTTTTGAGATTTTTTTTATTTCCTTTGGCAGCTTTGGTTTTATTTTTCTTAGACTTTGGTTTTTTTTTTAGTAAAATTAAACTTTCCGTCTTTCCTTTTGGTAATCTTGAATTTTTCCTCTTATTACTAATTTTTTTTTCTTTATTTTTCAGTTTCTTTGAAGCGAAAACATTTTGTTTTGCCGAAGGTTCCATATGTTTGTGCTCAATTTTTTTCTGCTTTTTTGAAATCGTTCGTTTTGTTTTGTATCCCAAAATCTTTGTATCCTTTGCCTTAATTTGTTTCCGATTATTAAGAGCCCAGTGTTGAGTTTTGGATTCCTGATTACATAGCGTTACCACGGGATATATTGCTTCATTGACTTCTAATAAGTCTAGACAGTGTGGCGTATCATTTTCTAGGTTTATACTCCAAGTGTTTCGATGTTCTTTCCAAATGCCCGTGTACGTTTGGTGGATTTCAATACAAGGCTGAAGTTCCACGTAATGAGGAGCGATTTCTTGTGTTTTTACCACCATACAATGAAACTCTGTCCGAAGGTGATGAGATTTCGTTAGAAAAAATAGCTGTGACGAATTGTTAAGCTTTTTACAAGTTGTAAGCGACAGATTTTTATCATTTGTTTGATTGGCAGACATTATATCATCATTTAGGCATTTATGATTAAAATCAGACTTTATACTAAAAAACTAATATTAAAATAATACAATAAAAAATTCTTTCAAGGGCGACTTACTGTCCAAAATTTATACCCATTTTAGATGGCACAAATTTCTCAGGATAAATGTGCTTCAGGAACCAATCAATATTCTTGCAGCCGAGCGAATCGAGAATAGCTTCGCGTTTCTTTTTGATGTTATTATCATCCATTCCCCACCATCCAACAGCCACATTTCCTCGATCTTCAGGTCCTGTTTGGGAAAAGTCCTTAAAGCTTAAAAAATATTTATTTTTAAACCATAACTTGGGATCGCTTCCTACCATATCTTACCTCTTATGTAGATTTATATGGCCCACACGAGAACAAGGTATTATGTCAATTTTACCGCCACATAACCAGACGCTAAAGCTCATGTCGAAAGTTTCGCCTCTGGAACCAACAAGCTATAAAGAAATTATTAAAACATTGCCGAACCTGATGTGTGGGGTGCCGAAGACTACAAACTCTTTTCAATGTTTTCTCATAAATCACATGAACAGTATTGGTCAGTAAGTAGAGTCGATTTTGGTTGTATGACAGGTATGTGATATAATAGTCCCATTTTAAAAAAATTCTCAATATATGCGTAAATCTATCTAAAAGAGATCGTTCAGTAAATGTGGGAGTTATTCGTTAAACCGAATTCGGTCCGTTTAACAACTATATGATATGGCGGTCCGATCCTCCGGCTCCGACAAATTTACAATTTATGTATATAATAAAGCGGTCTACGATGAATGCTTCTATGCGTTACTTCGAAAAGAGTATACAAAAAATGTACATACCGTCTCATTGAAATAGGTTAATTCGTCAAAATATGACTTAGCTATGGCATAAACACTGCCAGGTGGTATTATTGGCGTGCTAATGGGGCAAAGAGGCAATGGCTTCCGACAATTGTTTTCAACATGTGCCAGCCTTTTGGTGGAAATTCTATGCTCCTGATAAAGGCCATTCCAACTGAAGCCGCCTATGGTTAAGGGATTTTTATTGTACTCGAAATAACTCGGATCGACTTTGTCATGAGCTGGTAGCACCACGCTTCTTGAAGACTCGTTAATACGAAGCAGCAAAGGTTCCAGCCAACCCTCATTGGGCTCGACATAAGCATTCATAAAGATGAGTACTTTGCCCTCGGCAAAGCGAGCACCTTTCATATGCGATTGTGCTAGACCTAAGCTGAGTTGCATGATCAAAAGCTTAGAGCCGGAAATTTCCAAATGAATACTGACTTACCGCTGAGTGTTGCGGTGCAGTTCGACAACACTAGTAAGCCGAGTTTTAATATAGTACTCAAGCTTATCTTGCAGATCGCTGTCAGTGCTGGCATCGTCAATCAGAATTAGGTTTTTCAATAAAGCTTTATCACTGCGATTTATGACACTATGGACTGTGCGCAACAGTACAGAGACCGGTGAATTGTTAAAGACGATAATCACACTTGCAGTGGGCAGACTTGAGATGTTGTAGGCGACTTTCTTGCACCACTCGTGCCGCACATCTGGCAGCTTGCGTATGTAGTACAGCAGTTTGCTGAGTTCCAAATTAAAGCCGTGCTCTTTTAGGTTGAGGTGCAGATTCTGCATTAAGCGCGAGGCCTCAATTGTATTTAGAAAGGATTTTTGCTTTCTGAAGTCAACCTGCACCATTTGTTCCAGCAAGGACTCTAACTGCACAGGGACTTTAGGATCCAAAATTTGATGGGACTTTGGCGGCATATGCTGCACAAAATAATAAATAACCACAAAGTTCACAAAAATCAAAAGCTGCAAAATAATGTCGCGGTGTATACGTTTCATATTTGCCGCTAAAGTCGAATGCTGCTGGGTCGGTAGATGTTTTCGGCTTGTAGGTCTTTGACGGCTTGACATGGATTATCAGCCACGCTGTTGGTGCATTTGCATCGTTAATTAAGCATGAATTGCGACCGTTTTAAGAATCATGCAGTTTTGCAGCTGGCGCCCCATGTCAGGATTGGTTGAAACCCAAGTCACGTGTGGGCCGCCAGGCTGACTGGGACTCGTCCATTGAGCAAGACCTTGTCTTATATGGCACCCCTGTCCTTCTACCTGAGAGCAAACGGTCTACGCCCACTTTAAACGTTCATTTGTGTTCACTGCAAAATCACCCACTACTTCAGTCCCTCTGCCTCACCGCGGGCTGTGGCCCCAAGTACCTACCGGCTGACATGTCGTTCAGCTCGTTAATGTTATTGTTGCAATTCGTTACAATTTTATATATTTGCTTCGGTTCGGTTTGGTTTGCTTTGGTTTGTGGGTTTGTGAATTCGGTTTTGCTTGTGGTCGGTCTTGGTTGATTGATTGAATGTGATATTGAACTAAAAGCCAGCCAGCAAGTCGGTTGGGCCAGGCAAACAGCCAGCCAGCCAGCCAGTCAGTCAGTCCGTTAGGCAGCCACTTCATATTTTTGGCTTTTGATTTTTACACGATTTTTTTCTTTCTGTTTTTGTTTTTTTCTTTTTTTTATCTATATTTATTGTTTACAATTCTCAGCAACAATTTGTCCGTTTTGTATGCATTGCAAAGGAAAACTTAAAGTCATCGGGCTTGAGAGTTTTGTCTGTAATGCACACGCACACACACACACACATACACATTTACCCACGTTTTGTATTTATTTATTAATCAGTTCAGTGTTCATTTTCGGTTACTTTTCGAAAGGATTACTAGCCAAGCTTTGACCTTAAACTGAATATTTCAAATTCCAATTTTCAGTGTAAATGAGCTATAAAGTTTAGATGTATATGACTTGGCTTTAGATTTGTGTGTATTTGTGTACACACTGTAGCTGATTTTATTAATATCGCATTACTAATTGTAATAAATTTTATTTTTCAAATATTTTTTCTTGAACATTTCGACTAGTATTTTTTGGATTTTTGGAAATCCAAACTGAAACTGATACATTTAATTTTCTTTTTTCTTTTTTTGATTTATGAAAAAAAAATAAACATGTTTTTAAATTTGAGTGGGGACACTAAGAATTGATTTGCAAAAAGTGAGCTTAAATAATTTTAATATCAAACTCAATTGGTACTCTATGATTTTTATGTTAAAAGATAAGATATGATGCAAATAAAAGAGAATGGGACTTAAACAATTAAATGAGAACATAAACATTTTTTATTTCATTTACCAAAAAAAATGCGTTTTTATATAGAAACGTTATTTAAATAAAATTTATTTTATAACAGCTAATTATGTCTAATTAAAACTACTTTCGATATTTCATAGACTCATAGAATCTAATTCACAAATGGTTTGGAAAAAAATTAAACATCTGTTGCCTAGCTTGGCTTGTAAATTGCTAATTGATTTGAAATCATTAACTTAGAACCGAAACAAATCAAGCCACTAATTGAGACATTCTTAAGGCATATTTGAATTTCGATTGTCGCGTGTCACTTACCTTAGGAATAGAATAAAGAATTCTTACAATTGATCAATCAATGGTACATTGAAAGACGCGAATCGATTGGTGAAGGTTGGATTCTAAGTGGTATCAAAAGATTGAAAAGTTATTTTTTGAATATTCATTCGACACTTCAAACGAGACCATAAAAATTGATAAGTTTGCATATGACATATTGATATTTGCATATAAGACTGCATTTTTATAAAGTGTTGGCACGATAATCGATTCATAAAATTAATAAATTATATTGTATGTATTCTAAGAAGATAAATAGCCATAACCTTATGAGTATGACGTATATGGACTCATGGTTTGACTTGTCGTGAAAGTGACTTGAGACACTAATGCAAAGAAGTAAACATATTTTTTATTTTTATCACAGCATAAACAATTTTAATATGGAGAACCCGACTGAGCTTGACTTATTTATTAATTAGTATATGAATTAATGAATTCTAGTTTGGTTTTGTCAACAAGGAAGTTAGACAAAAATGTGGTCTCTGCATAATTTTTCGATTCATTTCCATGTTCGAGATTTATTACCAAATTCTATATTTTATTGAGAATTTTTGATAATTTTTCACACTAGCCAAAATTGATTTCAAATAGAATTTTTAGACTCTTTTCGAAGAAAAAGGAGTCTATTCACTTTGCTCTGATGTTTGTAACGCACAGAACCAAACATCGTAGACCCACAAAAGTTACATCTGGAATACTTAGAATCACTAGAGGAGTCGATATAGCCATGTCCGTCTGTCCGTCTGTCCGTCTGTTTCTATGCGATTTACTCCGTCGTCTTAAAAGCTATTTTGCTGAAACTTGGTATTTAGCCTTCTTTTTTACCTAGGTAGTACACTAGTTTGAATCGGTCGGATCGGACCACTATATCATATAGCTGTCATACGAACCTAAATCGGTTTAGGCAATAACTGCCACATTTATTATCCGATCCTGTTCAAATTAGGCACACATATGTTTTTTATAGCAATAAATATGAATACCAAATTTCGTAAGGATCGGATTACTATATTTATAGCTGTCATACGAACCTAAATCGGTTTAGGGAATAACTCGCACATTTATTATCCGATCCTGTTCAAATTTAGCACACATATGTTTTTTATAGCAGTTAATATAAATACCAAATTTCGTAAGGATCGGACTACTATATCATATAGCTGCCATACGAACCTAAATCGGCCCTATTAACTGACCAACCCCGTTCATGTGATTTACGGCAGAAACAACTTCGAAAAGAGTCTGTAATCTTCGGCACCCCGAAGATAACGTTGGGATTTTTTTTTTTTAATTTTATTTATTTATTTATATTTTCAATCCAATTGCCATGTATGTTTTATACTCTTAAAAATTATTTACTTATATTCAATATCGTTGAATAAATTTAATTTTTATTTATTTTTTTAATTGTTAAATAGAAAAGAGTTTTTAAATATTTGTGGGCATATAAATAATCTTCGCCCACTAAGTAAGCCGACGTAGCTTATTTTCTTTTTAAATTACTTTATTTATCAATTAAAGGAGGCGTCCGGTCCGGTTAATTTAAGGGCTGCAGACTAGTGGTGTGAAACTATCGAGCCACTATCGATATTATCGTTGTTTTCTTAATTTTTGAGCTATCGAGTTTTTTTTTCGATAGTTTCGATAGTGTACCATCTTTTCAGAATGCTTCCGAAAATAAACAAATTAAAAAAATCCCAATGTTATCTTGGTCCGATCCTTACAGAATTTTGTACATGTACCTATCGCTATATAAAACATACGAATGCTAAATTTGAAAAGGATCGGATAATAAATGTGGGAGTTATTCCCTAAACCGATTTCGGTTATGACATAGTGGTCTGATCCGGCCGGTTCCAACAAATGTGAATAAACTTAATTTTTAATTCCAAGAAAAACAAAACCGATATATCGAATACTATCGAGGTATTTTTTTTTGTAAAAACATCGAAAACCGCGAGGTTTGGAAACATCGATGTTTTCATACCATTACTGCAGACCTATTCGCTCAAGCAGGCCAGTGTTCACCCATTTTTTATTTTAAAAAGGCAACACTGCCCCACCAGATAAAAGTCAGCTGATCAGTGTGACCATGCATGATCTTGCAACATGTTTTTTTTTATCAGCACTATAAATAGAGTTGTATCTTTTAACTTCCTCTATCTATTTAAATGACTGAGCATTCAATTGTCTTTTTACTTAATTTTTTGAACCCAACCTACTCAATTGATTTAAAGATATGCTATCAATTTCAAACAAAGACTAACTTCCTGTCCATAACTCTTTTTCACACTTGATTAAATTGCAAGATTTATATAAAAATAAAAAATAAAAGCAAATTCGTTGATTTAAAAGAGAATGCAAATGCAAACATTCAACTGGGTTAATTAATTGAGTAGAAACGTTTTGTTCAAATTTGCTGAGGTGTGTGTGTGCTTTTTTTTAGCATTTAGCAGATACAATCGATCGAAATCGTTACGTTACTTTAGTTGTAAATTTCGTAGCTAATTCGACCACTGAAAGGTTTCAGCTGCTGGGCAGTAACTGTTTTAGCCACTGCAACCAAAAAAAAAAAAAAAAAAAATTTGCAAAAAAAGCTAGTCAATTTTTGTAAAATTAACTATGGAATGATGTAGGTAATGCCAATAACATATTTGTATGGTTTGTTTGTACACGCGATTTAAATTTGTTCAGTCGCAAGACAAACCCAAATACTGGCTTAGCAATTTATCATGAAGTGCTGCTTTTTCTACCTATTTTTTTTTTATAGTGACGCAAGCGAGAAAGGGGCAAATGGTTGAAACTAGTTCATGGAAAGAGCATTGATAATGCAGACCATCCATCCATCAGGTCTACCGATGAGGTTGACACTTTAGTCGGTTGGTAATGCCGTCCTTTGGGGAAGTGGAGCTGATGGCACGTCTACCAAATCAATTCCAAATGCTTTTGTTTCAAGAGTCAAATATTTGTTTGGCTATTTGCAAAAAAATTTCCCATGAGATTCGCGAATTTGCAAACTACGCGAACGCAAACGCGCATCGCATTACAACATTTCCAAGGCAGCTAAGCGAGCTTTCCAAAAAATAGCAACGGGAGAGATGAGGAGAAAAAAAGAAACAAGTGCGCTTTTTGCACATGCCAAATCATAAAAGGAATTTACAAAACACCTCTTCTCCGCCCTCTACCCTCACCCATCATTAATATCCTCCAATCCGAAGCCATTTGCGTGTGCTCAGTTCCAGTTCCAGTTTTGACTCGCCACATTCATAAGCTAATGGAGCATAGAAAAAAAACCCAAATTGAAAAAGAAAAACAAATCTAAAGCAACCAAAAAAAAATTTGCGCATATTTCGCAATGTTGTTATCTATTGAACCAGTTTTGCATATTTCCAAATTTATTTGTAGAGGAAAGCGCAACACAATAACAACAACAGCAACAACTCAGCATAGCCTTATATCGATGGTGTATATGTGAATAGGTAAATCTAAGCATTTCCATAACCAGCAACATGCTGACCATTTTATTTGTTGTTTTTATTGGTGCTGTTGTTGTTGTTTTTTGCGGTGGCATCGTGTGGGTCAAGCTGATGTGGATGTGGAACAGAGTTATCGGGTAACTGGGTTAGTTATGCATTCTGGGCAAGCGGGAAGGGGGCACAAATAAGCAACAAACAAACACAAAAGTTGGTCGCTAAGGTGCGATGTTTGTGATCAGCATGAATTTGCATCGTTAAGTTGGCTAATTCACCAGTCAGCTAGTAGCTAAAAATTTGATAATTTATGGGCATATACAAAATTTCAGTGCTGTTTTTTTCACAAAAAAAAAAAAATTGCCAACCAAATGATCAAGTCAGGTTGAATAGAGCTTTGGTCTGCTTTGGTATGTAAATTAACCAGAATAGTTGCTTTGGCTAAAAAAAAAATGTTAATTGAAAATTTAGTGCAAAAAAAAAGGTACTTTATTTTTTAAATCTTGCAGCCAAATAGTTATTTGACAATTTATCATAAAAAAACATCTAATTAAAAATCAAATCGCAAACAAAATTTGTCCATTAATTTTGAGTTCGTTATAGATTGTGATGAGCTCATTAAGGATTTATTATATTATTCTGTTTTATTTGGTCGGGGATCTCCAATTGATAGATTGATAATTTTAAAGTAAACATTAATCAATTCTTCAAATCATTTTTTATTCTAGGTTTGTGCGACACAATGAGATGAGTGCATAAATGAGCTTTTTTCTATACCCTGTACTTTAAGGGTAAGGGTATATTAAGTTAGTGCAAATGTATGTAACACAGAGAAGGAGACGTCGTAGACCTTTCAGTTACCCACATTATGATTAGGGTGACTAGAGAAATTGATATAGTCATATTCGTTCGTCTGTTCGTTTCAGAGTCAAGATTGTCTAACTAGCAAACGGTCGAATGAACAGTCCGATAGATGGCGTGCTTTCATTATTGTGAACAAAGTGTTGTTGAATTCAAAGGAAAATTAAGACCAGAGGCTTATGTGAATGTAGATGACCAGGATTACCACGTTTAATTCCGTCTACTAGGTACAGGGTATGCCAAACTCGGCTGCCCCCGAGTTTAACGTTTGACTTTATTGTTGTTGACTTTGACTTCCTTCAAATGAGTAGTTGAATTTGAATGGATATAGGCAATAGATTTCCAAGATAATGGCCTTTCCAATCGATTTTTTTACATTTTATTATTATAATATATGTATATATATTTTTTTTATAAATATTTATATCCGTAACGGATTTCAAGCAGTCTATTTCTTTTTATGTCTATCAAGGGCACTTGTCAGCTTTTGTCCACACATCGCACTATAATGGGCATTCAAAAATACACAATAATTTAATTATTTTTATAAAAGATCACAATTGCTTCTGAATGTATTTTTAATTATAAAAGGGAGGAATTTCGTGTTAACAAAAGAACCATGAACGGGAGCGGCGGCATTCAAATTATTATTAAACAATTCTATTAGCTGGTTATGCCTGATTTATTTTCACAAATTTCAAGCCCACTTTTATGCCAATTTGAATGAAATATCTGGAAATAAATCTGTGTACCGCAATGGGGTTTTTTTTTCTTATTTGTTTTATCAGCTTGCCATAATTATCGTGCGTTTAGTCTTTTTGTATTTTACTTTAAAATCAGTAAAGTGATTGAAGAGAATCCCCACCCTGAAAATAAACCTGTACAAGTTGGCAGTTGGCAACTGACAAATGTGGTAAGAGAAGGTTCATATATTGTTGCTTTTGTTTTTCGTTGCCACACCCGCACTTGTCGTTGAACTTGAACTACTAAAAAGGCAAGAAAAAAATTATCTCAGACCGCGCAGCTGACCAAAACCGATTGCTAACGTATTTCATATGCAAGTGAGAAAGAGAGAAATAATGAAAAAGAGAATTCATGTGGTTGACCAATTTATTGAAACATCCTTTTAACAATGCCGCAATTGTTTTCATAATTATTCCATAACCATTGTTTTGGGGGGAAGGCAGACTATGTATTTCGATCCCAAATATACTGATTTATTTGTAGCTGATTGATCTGGTCAGTCTGAATGCGGCGCCTATTTTTGGGCATTTGCAATTTTTGAGCTTATTATTTATTGAATGTCTATTGCTATTGTTTTCAAGCTGCCTGAATTGGTAATTTGATGGTGGTGGCCTCAAAATCAATGTAAATTTCTCTCAGTCACAAAACATCAATCATTGCAGTCACTTTTATACACTGGCAGTCATTTGGGCTTTCCAACTGTCCAATTAATTGCAACCCAACCAATCTCACTGTCGTTGTCAATTAGGACCACTGTCGATCTATTCACATATGCCTTTTTCACCTATCAGTCAAGACTGTCAATTGCTCTGGAGTCTTTGGTTTAACTTGTTGACAATTTGGGCGCGTTTATAATATGCAAATATATGCTATTTCTAGCTGGGAACGCACAAAAACGCAGTTACTCATACGCACCGTTGGCTTGCTCAATAAAACCGCCAATAGGCGTTTACATGCACTGACAATTCACAAAAAAAAAAGAAAAATTTAAACTGCTTAACTGGATATTTGTGCGTATGCGTAGGTGTACTTAGATTTATTGAACAACTGCATAAAATTACAAGTTCTATTTGCCTACGTACCCATATTTTAAGATTCAATGGCTTAATTACAATTTGATTTGTGACATAAAAAGTTATTTGATAAACGTTCCAAAAAAATTGATTTGTCAATTCTGAATAATTGGTCATAAAGATATTTTTTTTGTAGCCCATTTAAATAGAAACTGTGAATTTAGCTGGTGACCCATATTGCCACTTTGCAATTAGACGTTTGGAAATTTTTAATCCAGTTTTATTTTCATTTTTTTTTCTTTTATTTTTTTTATTGGAACTCACCTGCTCATACTTGGTGGCAGCAAGTCTCCTTACCAAGTATTCAGCAGCCAATTGATTGGCGCATTTCTTAATTGGTGTCAGCACATTTGGATTTGACCACATCAGCTACTCTGAGACAGGTGCTGTTTATTTAAATATGTCTTTACATCTAGATGGATTAGTTTATGCAATTCGATTACCTTATTGAAGTCATTATAGTCAATAAATAGTTGATTTATGTGTGATCTGTTTTTATTGAACCAAGAAAACTGTATATTTCATAAATGAAATTCTTTTTTCAACAAACGCGAAAGTCGTGGTCTAAGAATTTTCTGCCATTGTCTTGATTAATTGAGATATGGAAAAATTATTTATATCTTCAATTTAGAAAACACATTCCATAATTGGTTATTATTCATATATGTATATATTTTTTTTGTACTAATTTTAATCACCAAATAATTAAATTTGTCACTAAGACCTCGTTTGCCTTTTTTTCCTGAATTTTTGGATTCTTTCTCAATTTTCATAAAGAATATACACACCTATAAGCTTAGTTATTCCCACTTAAAGTTCTCAAATCAATTGATTGTCAAACGGCTTAGTTATCAAAGTTATCAATCCTACACATGTTTCTGTATAGCCTATTTAATTTTTACAAGTAAGAAACCAATTTATGAGCAATGGCAGCTAATGCCTTTTAATAAGTGAGTAACAGGCTATAAATTTTATTATTGCTCATAATTCAAGCTATTCCATTTTGCTATTAAAGCAACTGCTATACATTTAATGGCTGTATATATACATTTATTTTTTTGTCATCCATGAACCTATATCTGTGCTTGACAGCTTATGGAAATGCCAAAAAAATAAAAAGGCAATAACTGGGTCACACAATTTCCAAGCTACCGGCACCCTTAACACCTCAGGCTTTGACCAATTGACTATTTGTCATAAGGGTCACACACTCAAGGCAGCTTTTTGGTCTGGTTTTAGTTGAATGACTTTATCTCTGGTCCAAATTACCTTGTTGAGATAACTGCCACGCCCATTGACGCTGTGGGTGGCAATTAAATTATTTTTCCAACTTTGCCTAATGCAAAATAACAATAACACAAAAAATGGCATTCACTTTACACAAACCGCACGACCAGCTCAAATTCAATAGAAATAAAGCAAGCTGGAAGTACTGAAAGATTGGACAAGCCTAAAGGATAAGTCATTGATACTACCCAGAGACTGAGTCTATTGAAAAGGTTTTCATTTATAGTTAAGCAAAAATTTTTTATTTTAGCTATTGAAATAATAAAAAGAATTTCGGTGGATTAAATTTTTGATTGGCTCAACTGTAAATGATAGAAAGAAAAACCCTTTCAAATTACTTGCCAACAGAAACGTGTATCCTGATAAATAATACCGACATATGTATGTACAACGGTTTTCAGAATAAACGGATTTCGTGTCTCTGGTCAAATCGTGTCACTGGTAATGTTCGGGTACTTTGGCAAATGACTTTCACAGTCTTACAAATGGTCAATTGGTAATAGGTGGCTAATAAGTGTTGATTTTTGTGAGCAATAACTTGGCAGTACTTTGGTAAAGTTTAGTTTCGAAAAGTTGGACAATAAAACCTTTTATGAGAAATTAAAAATTAAATAAAACCGCGCTTAAATTTTGAAAGGTTGTTTGGTTTAATCTTGCTAATAGTTTTGTTTTTTGTTTCATTTTTTATTATTTAAATGTTTTCTTATCTTGATGAACAAACAGAAATAATTTTCACAGAACTAATTGATCTCAGCCTTGAATATTTTTTTTTTTTTTTTTTTTTTTTACATTTCTTTATTTACATTCTGTCTGTAGACAATGCGTAAATTAATAACTAAACTTAAGGAACTAACAGGTACAATAAATTCCCATTGAAATCCATTGTTGTATTCATATCACATTTGGTTACAGTTAATTACCTATCTGGGAGATCAAGGATATGTAGTCGCTTTAATCTTCTTATTGTAAGGCTGTTATCTAATAAACTTAAGGCTAGATTATTATCATGGTTGTATAGTCTTTCAGTATAGTTTTTACTATGTTTTTTTATTTCTTCCTTAACTAGAGGGATATTGAGATCCTTATGTATGTTTGCATTAGTTACATAAAATGGTGCATTTACTAATTTCCGTAAAATTAGGGACTGGTAACGCTGAATGATCTCGACATTCGAGTTGCTAGCAGTTCCCCATATCTGTATTGAATAGGTCCACACTGGTTTTAATATTGTTTTGTACAATCTAACTTTGTTTTCAAGAGATAATGCGCTGTTTCGACTTAGTAGCCATGTCATTTTCATAGTTTTCAGTTTTAATTGCTGACGTTTAGCTACAATATGGTTTTTCCATGTAAGTCTGCGGTCGATATGTAGGCCTAAGTACTTTACGCAATTACTTTTTGGGATTGCTGAACCATTTAGAAAAACTTCTGGGCAGTCACCCTGACGTAGTGCAAATGTGATGTGGACGGACTTGCCAGTGTTGACTTTTATTTTCCAGGCTATCAGCCATTCTTCAATCGCTGTGAGTTCTGCTTGCAGCAGCCGGGAAGCTTCCTCTCTACATGTACTCGTTGCTAGGATGGCTGTGTCATCAGCATATGTAGCAACAACACAAGCATTGGTCGTTGGCATATCAGCCGTGTACAAAGTGTATAAAACTGGTCCCAGCACGCTTCCTTGTGGGACACCTGCATTGATGGGATAAAATGCCGACGACTCATTCCTTTGTTGCACATAGAAAGATCTTTCGCTCAAGTAGGATTTCAGTAGAAGAAAATATGGTGCAGGCAGCCACTTCTTTATCTTATAATTTAGCCCATTATGCCAAACACGGTCGAAGGCTTGTTGAACATCAAGAAATGCTGCAGTACAGTACTGTTTACTTTCAAAAGCTGACGTAATTGTATTAATAACTCTATGACATTGCTCAGGAGTTCCGTGGCCCCTTCTAAATCCAAACTGATGTTCGGGTATGATCATAAGTTCTTCTAAGACAGTCAACATTCTCTTTAAAAGTATTTTTTCAAAAACTTTAGAGAATATTGACAGTAAACTAATAGGACGGTATGATGTTAGCTCGTTATCTGATTTATGTGGCTTAAGGATCATGATAATCTCTGCACATTTCCATTGTCTTGGAAAATGGTCTAACCTGAGTATTGCATTAAATACGAACGTTAAAAAGCGGATACATTTCATTGGAAGATTTTTCAAAGTTGTGGCATCAATTTTGTCTGGGCCTGGTGCTTTTTTGTTGTTCAGCTCTTTTATTTGTAGCTTGACTTCATTAATACTGATTTTGCGAATTGGTAAGCTCATTTGACAGGGTGAGTCAAGGAAGTTATCTATATCCTCTGCTGAATGGTTAGCAATATCATTTGGTTGAAATACAGAATGTAAATGCTGGGCAAATGCTTCAGCTTGTTCGTCGTCAGACCTGCACCATACGCCATTGCTTTTGCGAACTATTGTGTTTCTTCTTGTGGGTCGTTTTAGGTATTTTGTAGCCCTCCACAGGTTGTATTCATGGTTGTTAGAACGTGGATCAAGTCCTTTGAGATAAGCAGCTAAAGATTCATTTCTTAAATCTGATAACATTATCTTAAGGTCAGATACCGCCTTGTTGTATATTCTTTTGTCACCAGGGTAACGTGTTTCCTGCCATCTTTTTCTGAGATTCCGCTTATTTTGTATTTGTCGCCGGATTTCAGCTGGGAGATAAAGCTGCTTTAACGGTTGTTGATTGGGATCGTTTTTCGTGCATATCAAGCTTGCTTTGTGAATTTGGCTGGTCAAAATTTCCACAGCAGAGTCAATTTCATCCTTTGTCTTAAGTGGGATTTCCAGACTGGTATGTGCCTCCAAATAACATTTGAAGTCATGTATGTTTGTGCTGTTAGTTATGACCTTGTATGGTCTAACCAAGGTTTGAGCTATTGCACTATATGTCACAATAAATGGTGAGTGATCCGAACTCAGGTCAAAACTTTCCGTAATGTTCAAGTGCGATTGTGGGATTCCAAAGAAGGCTATGAAATCCATCAAATCGGGTATTTTTCGGTTATCAGTGGGCCAGTATGTAGGCTTACCAGTTGAAAGAGTTTTTATATTGTTGTTTCGTATACATTTGTATAGCTCATTTCCCTTTGGGTTTGCTAATCTGGAGCCCCACCACGGGTGTTTGGCATTGAAGTCACCACCAACAATGAATTTTGGTCCGAGGTTTTGAAACACTCTCTTGAAATCGTTTTCTTTGAGCACGAATCTTGGAGGTAGGTAAATGGCAGTTATCGATATGTCTGTGTGCATGCATTTGATTTCTATTGTAGCTGCCTGGATGGCATTTTCTCTGATGCTGTCCATCACTTTAAACTTCATATTGTTTTTAATGATGATAGCTGCTCCACCGTGACCTCTGCCTGCCGGATGGTCAGCTCTGATGATATCGTATCCAGCTATTTTAATATATGATTTATTAGTGAAATGAGTTTCAGAAATTAACATGATGTCTATTTCATTTATTTGCAAGAATATTTTTATTTCGTTTTCATGGTTGGAAAGACCGTTGGCGTTCCATATTCCTAAGTTAAGATTTATTTGCATAATTTGTTTACTACGGACATGAACATGGTAAGTAGATTATTAGTGAGCTCAAATTGTTTTTCTAGTAGTTGCTCAATTTTTTTGAGTGACTTATCTGTGCTATTTTCTGACGTGACTTGTGCATAGGATGGGTATTCATTTGGTTTTTGACTGGGTGAAAACGTATGGGGTGGGGCAAAAGATTGTGGTGTTCCGTGGCTGTTATGTTGATTTTTTGATTTGTTATGATTTTGGCGAAGATTTACAGATTTTTTAGACATAAGTTCTTGATATACTCTACACCCTTTGTAGCTGGCAGCGTGTTCCTCTAGGCAATTAGCGCATTTGGCAGGAAGCTCCTTATCCTTAGGGCAAGAATTGCTTGGGTGCCTTAGAGAGCATTTTACACATCTATAGGGCTTGGTGCAATACGATTTTGTGTGTCCATATTCTTGACAGCGGTAGCATTGAACAATGTCGTTGGTTTTGCGAGGTGGCTCAATATTTACAACAGCGTTGCCAATAAATTTTACGTTATATATATCTGCATTTTTATTATCAGGTTCAATGTCAAGGTAAAACATATTCAGTGGTTTTTTTGTAATGCGACTTTTTATGTTACTTATATTTCTGACAATATGGCCTTTGGACTCCACATCATTTTTGATTATTTGTGTACTGGTGGAAAAGTGTAAATTCTTAATGACAACCCTGAATGCCCTCTCTTGCTTCAATTGGTATGTGTGATAATTGACACCTTCGTCACTAAGAGATTTAGCTAGTTTTCTATACTCTTCAATAGACTTAACCATAATTCTTACATGTCCATCGCGTTGAGATTTGTAGTAGAATTTGTTCTTTTCTATTTTGGTACCAAGGTAGGCGAGCATTTCCCCAATGTTAGTCACGTTCGACATGAATATAGGTGGCGGCTTGGCAAAATTAATATCGTTGTCATCAGTCCTTATTTCGATTGTTTCTTTGTCTTCATGTTCCATTCCATTGTTCTCGCTCAGAAGAGCGAACTTGTTGTTGCTTGTGCTTGCTAAGATATCCGATGCAACTCTCTTTTTCGGAACCAGTGGAGAGGAATCGTTTAATCGTTTGGTTGCCTTTGGCTTCACATTCTGCCAGCTGAACACGTGCAAATCATCCTCGTCGTCACTCATGTTGACGGCAAAGCGTCAACTTTTGGAGTTTATTACCAGCTGAAGGTTCTTGTTATGCTTTAGAGAGAAGCACAACTAAAAGAGCAAAACTAAGATTCACTGTTATTTGTTGAAAGTTTGACAATTTAGCGAAAAAAAAAATTTGCGCAGACTCAGGCACGTCTAAACTCAATGAGTGTTCGATCACGA